>CP092882.1:35446183-36046183 GCA_030710605.1 Cordylochernes scorpioides | reverse complement strand
GCTGATAAACTATTTTATCCATTTTATAGTACTGTTTTAATATATTATTTTTAAAAAAACTATTTTTTAAATCAATCAATTATTATGAAACTCCAGCCGCCTATTTTTGTTCGTTTGAAAGTAAATTCTCCTTTATAGGCCTATTCCCGTCCACCACGGCCACTTAGAAGTCGGAAATATTGTCAACTTGTAATGTTAGTAGGATTCAACTAGTCTATTAATTACTATATTTTCACGTGATTATTAGTGTATTAAAAATTGAGAACCAAATTTGAAAGGAAATACAGAGGGTGTTCACACTTATAGGAAACAAGTTTTATTATAAAAAATATTAAAAATTAACACCATAGTTGAAATTCTTCAAATGTTCTATTTGAAAGCCTTTTTGTTTATTTAGAGAACGGCACCTGATTTTCCACGATAGCAGACACTTTCTGATCATGGTTATACTCAAAAGATCCCATTCTTCCTTTACCACTTTCCAGAGCTAATCTTACCTATTTGGACATAATTAAAATATGCAAACAAGATGATATCAACATTTCTGAAAAAGGTATTTATAATATTATTCACGACAAAAATATCAAGTTTTTATTCAAAGCACCTACGGAGAAATGGACAAAAGATTATCACCCTATATCTGTGAGAACTCCTGCAACTGTCAAAAAAGTGAAATAATATATTACAAAAGAAAATCCTATGCCACAAATAGATATAGCCAAATTAATAGGAACATCAGTATCAACAATAAATAAAATAATAAATAAAGATTTAGGCCTAAAAGCTACAAAAAATGCGGTTCACCAATTGTTTCAGAGCCATATTCGTCAGCGCCACATTATCAGCAAATATTTTTATGAAAATTTCTTGGCTGCTGATAGATGGAAATTTATTGTTACATATGACGAAGCATGGGTATATTTAACCGATTGCGACAGAAAAAAAACGATATACTATCAAAAAAGGGTTGAAAAATCTAGGCCAATTTGGTTGAAGGAATGTGCCGAAAGTTACCCCAAAGGATTTATGGTAGCATGCGGTATATCATATGAAGGAAAATTAAAAATAAGAAAAGTTGAAAGAAATGCCAAAATAAACTCGGAGTACTATCAAAACAACATTTTAGAACCTATATTTTCAAATGATATTCCCTCTATCTATGGAAAACAGAGCAACAAAGTCTGGCTTCACCATGATAACGCCACAAGTCATACCTCATCTTCAACCCAAGCTAATTTGGAATATCTAAGGCAAAGAACAGGAATCAACAATATTCCAAAGAACATAACCCCTTAAAATCTCCTGATTTAGCCCCGATGTGTGTGGGATTTTTGCATTTTTGGATGCCTCAAAAGAGCACTTGGAAAGAGACACCCTAGGACAACTGAAGGTCTCTGGAAAGTGGTAAAGGAAGAATGGGATCTTTTGAGCATGACCATGATCAGAAAGTGTCTGCTATCGTGGAAAATCAGGTGCCGTTCTGTAAATAAACAAAAAGGCTTTCAAATAGAACATTTGAAAAATTTCAAATATGGTGTTAATTTTTAATATTTTATAATAAAACTTGTTTCCTATAAGTGTGAACACCCTCTGTATAGAAAAAAAGAGTCCTTACCGACTACCCCGAATACCCAGAAGTGTGAAATTTTGTCAACTTGCAGATTTGAACAAATATACCAAATATCACACTTTTAAGTGCTCTATAAGTATATAAAATATTTATTACAAAATTTGAGGACATACAGACATGGGGAAGTAAGGCGAATGAAAGCTTTTTAAAAAATAACACAAAAAATTAAATTGAACTGGGATCAGATGGTGCTACTGAGAGTTGCTGATGGCTACAACCATCAATACAATCTGACGGAATAAATATCAACTATCGGTGATTTTTTAATTGTTCCAGAATATTGTCCAAATTTACTTTCTCTTGATTAATTATTTCTTTCTCTCTGTTTAAAACTTTACAAGAACAATTATAGAATCTTTGTTGCATGATGTTTCCATAACATGAGGTGATGTGTCATTCGGAATAAAGAATAGAAGTTTACTTTAATATATATTTTTAAAATCAATATTATAGAATCGATTAAAATAATGAAGTTCATAGAAATGAATCAATTCCAAAAATAAGAATGTCAATCTTTAAAACTTCATACTCTGATAACTACGTAGTGGGGAACTCTAACTACGCTGCGTGAGAACGTGAGATGCAGGCCAGATTTTATATGTTCTCTATACAGTGAAATTTCTCTAAGAGACCACCAAATAAGCTAGTTATTTCCTGAAAAGTTGTATTGTAACGAGCTTTTTTAAAAATATTTTATAAAGTGATCGTTAGAGAAGTGGTTGGCCATCAGATGAGTCACTCGTGGAAGATTTTACTGTATCAGCCTCTAACTATAGTGTTTCTCAGCCTTTAAATACCTATATATTCTACACTTGCATCTATCTTGAAACTACACCTAGATGATACTGGAAATTTACTCGGTAGGGATTAAAAACCAATAAAAAATAAATAGGCTCACTCGTTAATTTTGTTAGTGAATATGTATATGTATAATAAAGGTATATAGATTCCTACTTATTAAGATAACTTGAGTATCGATTCACAGACTTTCTATGAATAAAATTTTTGACAGAAGTATGTTGATTTGAAAAACACAAGGCTACAACTTACGTCAATATAGACTCAAAAACCATGGGACATCTATTAGGTCACAGTTCCATTCTCCAAACAAATCATCCACCTGCAAGTTTTTTCCTGAGCCTGGAGGTAAGAGGAGCTAACGAAGACCACTGATTATCTATATGAGGACTATTTATCGATAGGGGAGTCCCCTCGACTGTAGATAATTGTGCATAGTTTCTTTGCTTACATTCCCCCCTGTCTTCTTCGCAGACTCAGTGTCAGCACTAAAAGCCTGAAATATTGTTACGCCATCTCTAAAATGTCCTTTAATAAAATTGTTCTGAATTTGGACAAGCTTCACATAAGCACTTTCCAGTACATAAGACTGAAGGGCAATGACACAGCAGAAGCTTCTTCAAAATCAGCAGCAATACCTAACTCAGACCTTGAGTTTCGACTCATTTAAATGCCTACAAAAAGAAAGAAAGAAAATAAAAATCAAGGCAAGAGTAAAGGGGTCAACATCCTATCATTGGTATTTGAACCAAAAGTCTGGAGCTATCTAGATTTTGGGTTGAACCGACAGGCAATAACCTATATTCCCAAGCTTAAAACTAGCAGTCATACCATGACTCTTCTTTTCCAGGATGGTATCGCCTTGGACCTATTGCATGTTCGGACCACCTTCTAGAATGTATAGGAGCCTCAAGACCAGACCTATACAACAACCCTACCAAGATTGCATAACATATCTATGGGTTTGGTCTCTGCGGCAAATCGGTGGCAGAGCATTGCTTCAACTCTATATAGATATTTGTAAAGTCAAGATCTAAGACATTATCGGTGTCTTATTTTTTACCAACCCTCTCCTTCCAAGGAGAAACAAAGAAGGATCCGTGCAGTACTGGAGAACATATCTATTACCGTTAGCAATGATTGACAGAACGTGGCTGCGCCGAGCGCCCATTAGAGAAGGATAAGTGGACCGCTGAGGAATTTCTCGGGTTGTAATTTGGTCGGCGATTCTTTTTTTGACTGTTCCGAACCGGGCGTAGCTTTTTTTTTTTACGATGTTATTGAAGTAGTGTTCCTTCCCCCCTTTGGTTCCGTCTGTCAAGTGCCTAATAAATTGACCATTAAATATTGAAGTGTTAATTGGGACTCCAGGAAAACTTTTTTTTTTTTTATGGAACTGAATAGTCCAAGATTGAGATGTTAGCAGAGTCTTCGGAGAAACTCTTGTGCTCTACCGGAATGATTCAATATAGGAGCGTTAATTGAGTCTTCAGAGAAAATCTTGTGGTGATTCTGATTAGTATAAAATTATAGAGTTAATTTACCTTTCAGAAAATTATGGTGGTGTACCGAAATTATTCAAATTATAGCTTCAATTGAATCTCCGGGGGAAGGGGATTATTGTACTGAACTGGAATGATTTAATTTTAAAGTAGTATTTGGCCTTTCAGAGAGTGAAACTCTTGTGCTGAACGGTAATTGTGTACTGCATAGTGTCAATTGGACCTTAAGAGAAATTATTGTGCTGTACCGGAATTGTTCAAGATTTAGACGCGTGTACATGACACGTCAACTATATTCAATGAGAGGCCACCTACGGTGAGACCAGAGTTGTCCATGTTTTCAGACGAGGCCTCATGGGATTGTAAAGGGGTTTGAAATTACCTAGAGGGTCTTTGGACCCGGCCACAGCTCTGATGGGTGCCGAGCGGTTGAGCGCGAGGTGGCGGCCGCTGCACTGGTTGTAGAGCCGGCCCACCCTCCGCAGCCCACCGCCGATCTGGTCGCGGTGGCGGGGACGGAAGAAATGGCCGGGGTCGAGCTGGTCCATGCCCGGGGCGGCAACGTGCTCGGGGGTGGAACTGGCGCACTGGAGCACACAGACACATTGTTGGACATGGCACAATTCTGTGCAACTTTTAAAGAGAGGAAACATTTCTCTCTACAGTATTAGACAAGGCACAAGTTAGTGCAAATTTTGAAAGAGAAGAAACCTTTATCTGCACAGTTTTGGACATGGCGCAGGTTGATGCGACTTTAAAGAATGGGAAATCTTATTCAGTGCACATCTGATGAGCAACCATCTTCTTGGGCGATCATCTTTGTAAAATCAAACTGAACTAATCCAACCTCTAATAAATAGCCACCTCCAGGAGAGACTAGAAGTATTCATTTTACCTTCTCTCATGGGAGGTTTTACTCTATAGATCTAAGCCTCCCTCTGCCCAAAGAACCCTACACACCCTAAGGCTCCAGCGGTCTGTCAATGGCCCACCAGTACTGGTCATGCCGCTGCGTCAAACCTTTCATCCGGGAGACCTTGAATATAATCCAGCGCCCAACCGACCTACAGGGCTGGCTCTTCAAACAAGGGTTGAATGACGACGCCTACTTTATTCTCACATTATCCAAGGCCTATCTGCACTTTTCTATGAGCCTTGAGGTGAGGGAAGTTCACGAAAACCTCCTGATAATCTTGAAGAGAACTTTTCATCGTTGGAAAGGTTTCCTTGACTGTACATAGTTGTTCATAGTCTCTTTGTATATATTTCCCTTTTACTATGCCTCTTAGTGTATTTTTCTAACATTGTCGTATGTTAATAAAATTGCTTAAAATCTTGAAATCTCTATTGGAGGTTTTACAGCATATATAAACACGTATCGCCCAACACGAGACTTAATTAGCATATATATTGAAAATGTTAAGAACCATTCCAATTTAGAGTACGTCAAAAAGGTGTACCAAGACATAAATTATCTATCTAGAGTGTTCAATGGAAAGGAGGAAAAAACAAGTAGAGCGACGTGTATGCGGACGACAGATTGGGACATTCCAGAGGGTGTCGCGGCGGATTTAGATAAGTCCGGGTCCGATAAATGCTCGTAAACTTTGCTGCCACCGTCGCCACAGGACAATATTTGTCTGTGGCGTCGGAACTCGTCTTCAGGCTTTGCCAGTGGTTCCTACAAGAGGTATGGCGCAAATATTGGTCCTCAAAGTATGACGCCAATATATTTTCACAATTCTCAGAAAGAACATGTGTAAAAACAAAAAGGATTTGAACTGACATAACCTTCCTTTAAAAAGCGGCCACCTCCAGGATATTCCTTTTAAGCTGAATAAAGATTTATCCACGTGGATAGGAATGATATAGGCATTGATGTGCTTGCATCTAGACCTTTCTAGGCAGTCTCTAAATGTAAGAATTTAACTTTGCCGTGACGATGTCAAACTTTGTTTTCGCTCCGTCGCCAAGAAAAAGATTCGCCCCCACAGGTGAGGAGGTATTGTGATATGAGCGGAGGGAATGAGCGATGAGAAACCCGATACCACACAATAAAGATCCAGGAGACATTCCGACGGATCATTTTCCCCGTGGATTTGCCCAATTCCGCGTTCCTTCGTCTCTTGTTTACCTGCTCTTAGCGAACTATCATCCTCACCTATAGCAAAATATCGACTTCACTGATAAATATGATAGGCTAACAGTAGCTCTCCTTTTTATTATCTTGGCGCTATTTTGAAATAAAAACTTGAAAAAAGAATTACATAAACAAACAAATTAAAATAATAAGTAGTTTTGGTTTTATTAAGGCAAATAAAAATGTTTTTAGTAAATTTGCTCTTCTACAGTTTTATAATGAATATGCTAGGAGAAAATAAAAACTATTTACAAAAATTAATAATAACAACGGCGTGTGCACGCGAGGGAAAATTTTTAAATAGTTTTGTAAATAGTTTTATTTCTCAACAACATTTATAATAAGCCTGTAGAAAAGAAATATTTCTTGAAAGCTTGTTTTTGCTTTAATAAAAAGAAACTAAGTGTTATATATAACTTTTTATTACAAGTTTATAAAATGCTTTAACAATTTTATTCTATAACAAAAAATTCGACGCACCAAGAAATAGTTGTCAGATTTGGACAAAAATTGGTGTATGTGACACACATACATTTTAATCGTTTAAATTTCAGAAGAAATAATTGTTTTATTCCAGAATTTTATCGTCGCAATTTTTTTTAGAAAGGCAATATTTCGTTGGACCCCAACTGGCCTGGATGCAAGCTGCCACACGGCGTGTCATGGACTAATAAAGATTCTGGATGATGTACTGCGGAATTTATTGTCAAATTGTCCCAACTGTCGAGCTAAATATCCAACATTCCGGGATGGTTGCAATGTAGATGTTCTCTATGGGTGAGAGATCAGGCGATCTTGCTGGCATAGGAAGAGTTCGGCAAGGTTGAAAACAATCCAGTGACACGTGCCGTGTGTGACCGGGCATTATCTTGTTGAAAAGTAAGCCCGCGGTGATGTGAGAGGAACGGCAACAAAATAGGCCTTAGAAGTACCGTTGTACTGTCAGGGTGCGAGGAATGACTACCAATGGAATCCTGTTATCAAATGAAATGGCATCGCAGACCGTAACGCCCTGTTGTGGACCTGTGTGGTGTTTGGAAGTATGACCAGGATCCACACGCTGCCCAGGATGTCTCCAGACAAATTTGCGACGGTCGTCAGAACACAGTAAAAAACAGGACTCGTCATTAAAAACTATACGTTCCCAGTATTTCGACTGCCGTTCTTACAAACGATCTGTCCTCCCGTTCTGTTGTCGACCGCTGCCGCCCTGACCTTGCATTTCCCCCTTGTTTACATATACTCTTGCCAATATCGTCTAATAGCCGCATCACTTCGACACAGATGTCCCGCAATTAGTTGATTTGACCAATCAGCCTCTTTCAATTCAATGGCACGACCTCTTTTAAACTCTGACATATGATCGTAATGAGCACGAATCTTTCGGCGTGGCATTGAGTAGAATAGGCTCTAATTGCAAAATAATAATAGTTATTATAAACGGAAATTTTGAAATCAGCTCCTGCCGCGCCGAATATTGAATCTAGAATACTCGTTCTGGATGCGCAGGAAATTTTGCTTTGCATAAATCGGCCACCCAATTTGCATCATTTGCATGTTTTGTCGAAACGTCTTTGTAAACGAATTTTCATTCAAATCGGACAACTCCTTCTTTTGGTTAGTATATTTTTTTTTTTGTTATAGAGTGTATATCTAATATATTGAAAGATATTCGTTTATCCATACACAGAGCGCCTTTTATTAGGCCTTAGTCACATACAAGGCTCTCCTGAGCAAAATAACAATAAAATAATTTCTCTGGACTTTTAATGAAATTTCTATACACCTTTATATCAAACTCGATAGCAGGAACACAGAGAGAAAATTAAAATAAAATAAATGACTTCACAAATTGAGAGAGTTAGATATTCAAATATATAATGTACCAAACGTGCCTAAAATGTTTTATCGAGTGCATCAAAATATATAAATAGAACGAATTTTTTTTTCAAACCCAAATTTCAAATAGGGCAATCATATAACTAAAAATTAAATTCAAAATCTGATTTCTTAATATTTTACTTTTCCTTATTTTCCAAAATATATATATTAATAGTAAAGTGTGTGTCTGCGTGACAATTGATAATTAAAAATAATTTATTGACATCTAGTCAACAGCAAAAAGAGAGTTTACAATTAGAGCTTAAAATAAAGAGAAATATTTACACCAGACGGAGCCTTCTCTGAAGGGACGTCTGGATCCTATCAGGAGCTTGAAGCCGTCTTGAGTTTGGACAGGCCCTTGCCAATCACGGAGTTCTTGTCCCCAACATGCTCAATGACAGTGTTGAGGAATTTAGAGAGAAAATATTGTTTTCAGGCGAGAGTTCCTCGAGGAGACTTTCCCTATCACCGCGGTATAGGACCGCAACATGATATCCTCCCTGATTGTCCTTTCCCCATATAGGGGCTCAGGAAAGTTTCATAGTTCAGTTGTTTGAGTATCTCCATTATCTTATTTTTGCGTTCTTTGTCCGTCTCAATGGGTGCAGGAGCAGTCTGGAGCTGAAGGGTCGTCGGGGCAGGTAGTGGAAGCGGAGGGGCTACAACAGCTGGAGCTGATTCCTCCTCATGGGGAGAAGCGGGAGCTGGTTAAGCAGGCTTAGGCGCAGTGGAGCGACGGGGCGAAGTGTGGGCCGCGGGACCATTACTTGGAACCTCCACAGATGGAGCAGGGGGTGCTGGTGCAGAAGGCGTGGGTACTAGCTGGCTGGGCAGCTGAGGTGCGGTCGGTGATGGGACATCAGTGGGGGAGGGTGATGATGCTTGCTTGGGGCCGATGGTCTGCCTAGCAAGCATGGGGCAGTTGGCTCTGCGGTGACCTTGGTTGTTGCATTTGGAGCACCTTATCCCGAAGGTCAGGAACGCCAGCAAGGTGTCGCCTTTAGTCTTTATACCTAGGCGGGTGGGAAGCCTCTCGAATTTTATGCCGTCGTGGAGGAGGATGTAGGCTTCACGGCGGCCGTCCGTGTAGGCATACTCCCCAACTTTAAGTTTCTTGGGGGTGATGGAGGTAACACGCCCATAAGGCCGAAGGGCGTCGATGATGACGGAATCCTCCACGTAGAAAGGGAGATTTCCGATGGTTAACTTCTCCGACCTTTTATGGAAGGGAAAGGTCCTAAGGATCGTGCCTTCGATTTCAAGGCCCCCGTCAATGAGACATTCCGCAAGAGCCTTGCTGGTCAGACCCACCAGGACATGGCCATTCACCCTTGTGAGCTGGATGATGTGCCTGGCCCCTATGACCACTTTATATATCGACTTAAGGTAGTGGTAAGTCGCAAATTCAGGGCAGTGCTCTATGTAGACGCACTGCTCCTGGGTGGAGGACGCCTGCCGCCCCCTGGCTTCCGCGATGTGTGCTCTCGTGGCCTTCACCTCCTGCACCCGCGATGTCCATCCTCCACGTAGAAAGGGAGATTTCCGATGGTTAACTTCTCCGACCTTTTATGGAAGGGAAAGGTCCTAAGGATCGTGCCTTCGATTTCAAGGCCCCCGTCAATGAGACATTCCGCAAGAGCCTTGCTGGTCAGACCCACCAGGACATGGCCATTCACCCTTGTGAGCTGGATGATGTGCCTGGCCCCTATGACCACTTTATTGGTTAGACTGCGCCGCTGTGATGCCTGGTGCTTTCGAACCGCGGCGCCTTTTCTTATATTGCACCACAGTGTAGCCGTCCCCAATTTCCGGATCTTCATCCTCCAATAAGTTGGCCCAGATCTTTTGGACTTGTACAGCGCCGATTGAAGGCGTCTTGGTTGCGATGCCGCTCGACGCAGTAAAATTTGCATATCTCTCGCCTGCGGGCGAATTTACATAATTTAAAATTTTCTTCATTCCAGAAGAGAATTTATTTTGAAATGAAATTTTCGGAGAAATATCTGCACTTTCTTGAGGCTCGAAGCTGTGCCTATCAGGCACACATGCAGCTTCTAAAGGGCTATCAGCCAATACCATTTTCGGCATACCTGCCAACAGTTTCACATCGCCAAAGGCGGAAAACGGCGGAGCTAAGAAATAGCGTGGCCGCTCGCCCGGGTGTGTGTGTGTGTGACAATTTGACAATTAAAACGAGTTTATCGACATCTCGTCAATATATACACTCAAAGAGAGCTAGAACAATAAAAATAGTAAAACAAGACAGATATTACAATAATAAACAAAAATTAAAATATGCACAGCAATCACAAAATAGAGGATGAAGGGAGGCCTCCCCGGCGCACAAGTGCTCTGCTCCAGGCGATGAGCGGGTCCTCCACGCCACCGGTGGCCTCGCTGAAGCCTATGACGCCTTCCCGCCCAATAGGCCTCGTGCCACAACGAGGCGTTTGTAGACCGAGGTACTAGAGTCTGGGCGCCTCTTCAAGATGACGTGGACCAGCTCCAGCATTGCAGTCCTCTGGGCGGCTGAGATCTTGGGGATGAGGGCCTTGAGGGTGGGTGTGGAGGCGAGGGCGCCACAGACCCTTTTCCTGTGTAGGCCAAGGTTGCCAGTCTCAGCGAACAGGGAGTTGGGGTATGCTCCAGGATGATGTTTAGCTGGGCTCTGATCTTGCCTCTCCCGGTTGGAGTGGAGCCCGTGGTCTCCTCTTCGGTTGGTGCCACCTCCATTGGCTCGATGGGTTCCAGGGAGGCTTGGGGAGACAGGGTTGCTTTGGGCGTGCAAGGGGCCGCGACGGCAGGACTTGGCACCTCACCAGGTAGAGTAGGGGGTACTGGTGCAGGGGACGGTGGCGCCGGCTGACTGGGCTGTTGAGGCACGGCGGGTGAATAAGCCTCGATGGGGGAGGCTGCTTGCTTGGGGCCGATGGTCTGCCTCGCAAGCATGGGGCAGTTGGCCCTGCGGTGACCCTGCCTGTTACACTTGGAGCATTTGATCCCAAAGGTCAAGAAGGCGGCAAGGGTGTCTCCCTTGGTCTTGATGTCCAGGCGCGTAGGGAGCTTCTCCAGTTTCATCCCGTCGTGAAGGAGGATGTAGGCTTCGCGACGGCCGTCCGTGTAGGCATATTCCCCTGCCTTGAATTGCATAGGGGCGATGGAGGTTACAAGCCCGTAAGGCCGCAGGGCGTCGATGATGGCAATATCTTCCACGAAGAAAGGGAGATTCCCTTTAAGCAGCCTTTCCGCCCTTTTGCGGAAGGGAAACGTCCTGAGGGTCGTGCCTAGGGCCTCCAAACCCGGAGCCAAATAATGATCCCGAAATCCCGGGATTCTGCTCGAAAAATCCCGGGATTACTGGTTTGTGCATGAAAACCAGCGCAAAAATATCTTTTTATTATCTAGCATTTTGATAATCAAACAGATGATGGGATAGCACATTTTTGACGTTTTGTTTATACAGCTGCATTTCAGGTCTTTTTTTTTTTCTGAGAGATTTGAAATTATTTTCATGCAGGGTTATTCTGAAAGATCTTTCCAAAATGGCAGCCTCTAGAATGAGAGTATGCAGCAGTATACATGGAGGGGGCCCCAGTTTTTGTTGACATGCAAATAGTGGCTTCTTAGATAGTAGCGGCATACCTTTATTTTTGTGGCGGACCTGCGTGTAACATGGACCCGCCACTAACCTCTTATCTGGACTGAACTACATGCAGCAAAATAATCGCATTTCCACCAGTATGTGTCTCATTCTCGACTGCAGAACGCGCTGGGATAGTTTATTGAACATGTAGGAGAGACTTCTCAGTGTGAAGTCAGCAATTCAGAAGGCGCTAATAGATGTGAATGCAAATGTCCGTCTAACTGATGAAGAATTTGATATCATGAAGCAAGTAATTTCCGCACTGAAACCATTTCGGGCAGCTGTGGCGGTTATCTGTAGACGCGACGCTACGCTTTTGACTGCAGAAGCAACAGTAAAGTTTATTCTAGAGGAGCTGCAAGCACAATCTCATTCTCTCAGCAAAGATCTGCAAAAACTTTTCAAAAGATAATTTTAGAAGAGCGATGTAATAAAACATCTTTATTCTTCCAATATCTGCACAATCCGCAAGCACAGTTAGAAAAAAAAAGATGGTCAAAGACTTGGCGTGAAATTGCTTTTGAGTCTTAAACCGTTACAGGCCGAAGTAAGAATTCAGGCTGATAATTCGCAACTTCCTCGGAGTTTACAAGAACGCCATGAGCCATCACAATCGAATGACCATCTTACAATAGAGCGCCGATTGCAAGAAGCTATTGAGGCTGCCTCTTCAACATCAATTGCAACACCTACACCAGACTCCGCATCCTAATCAACTATGATTTGTCTTCTTTCTAAACATTAATACATAGTTGGGCAAAATGCAATAATGATTACATTTTCTATAATCACAATTGCAAATAATCATGATTACATTTGCTATAATTACAATTACAAGTAATTTTAATCACAAATGCTATAATTATATATAGAATTACGAGTAATTATGTTTACATTCTAATGCAATTATTTTTTTTGCAGAGTAATGCATTGCAAAGTAATCGTAATTACAAGGTAATGTATTACTTTGAATGGATTACTGCCCAACACTGCATTAAGAGATGTGGTCTAAGAGTTCGAAGAACAGTAATTTTTTTCCAGATGTGTGTACAGTAATTGACAGATAATTTCAAACTGTAACCCAAAAGCAATGATTTAGTTCATAAGCAGGCGCAAAATATATGGCTTTCAGGTTGTTTTCATCGAAGTGCCACGTCATTGGCACTATATAAAAGAAAAAATTAAAAATATAACGAACGAAACGATATACCTCTTGGCGCAGAAAGACGAAAATGTTTTTCAATCCCGGGATTGAGAAAAAAGCAATCCCGAATCCCGGGATTGAAAATATGTACCGGGATTGGAAGCCCTAGTCGTGCCCTCGATCTCGAGGCCCTGATCTACTAGGCGTGCTGCGAGGGCCTTGGTGTCCAGGCCAACTAGTACGCGGCTGTTCATCCGGGTGAGCTGGATGATGTTCCCGGCGCCTCCGACCACTTTATTCACCGCCTGGAGGTAGTGGAGCGGTGTGAAGTCAGGGCAGTGCTCTATATAGACGCACTGCTCCTGGGTAGAGGACGCCTGCCGCACCCTGGCGTCCGCGATGTGGGCAGGCGTAGCCTTGACCTCCTGGACCTGCGGAATCCTCGCTGTTGTTGCTCCCCTTCGCTGAGGCCTTCCCCTAGGTCCGCTGGCCCTGGTGCTGTTGGACTCCGCCACAGGTGAGTCGTGGCGTCTCTTCTTCGACTTCACCAATGTGAAGCCCTCCTCAGAGTTGTTATCCTCCTCCATTGTTTCAGCCAAGTTCTTTAGAGCTTTTTCAGCGCCTTTGGAAGGCGACTTGGTTTGCATGTCGACTGCCGCGGCTGAATTTGCATTACTTTCGCCTGCCGGCAAATTTACATACTTAGATTCTACGTTGTTTATTAAAGAATCTTCTGATTTATGCACTTTCGCTGATTTATCGGCGAATGTTGAAGTATTCAAGCTGGGCCTTCAGACTCTTGTGCAGATTTTTCTGGGCTATCAGCCAGTATCATTTTCATCACACATTCTTCGCCCGCAGCGCTCGCCATTAGGGAAAACGGCGTGGCCGCACGGTCGAGTGTGTGTGTGTGTGTGTGTGCGTGCGCGCGCGTGTTTAATCTGGGACTTTTATAAAACCCACCAAGGAAGTTATGAGGAAAATAAACACGTCTTTTGAGGAAGAAACCATCCTTTAAATTGTATTAAACACCATCTTAAGCGCATTCTTCAACTCTATCTCTGTCAGATAACGCCCATTCTACGAGTCTCCTTTTATTCTTTAGGACTATTGACCCGTCTCTCCTTTCAGAGCTGTATCCGGATCTTTTTAGGATTCATTATTATCGTAGCTAGAAGGAGAAAATCATTTTAGAATTGTTTTACTTTGAGCGCACTTTGGTTTTACATTTTATAAGTGAACCTAGTATACGCGCGACTTTGAATCCGATAGTATTAGGAGATTGTTGGTCCACCATTTTGGTGTTATAAATACTTTTACCTGTTCAAAAAAATATAATTAATAATACCAGATTGATAGGCGAACAATCCCCTAATCCTATAAAATTCAGATAAACGATGATAATAAAGTTTTGCCATCAAAATGCTTTACTATTATGAATCCATTTCGTATATCAGCTCCACTTATAAAAAAATTAAAATCAAAGTGCGCTCAAACAAAATATCTTAAACTAGACGAATGGCCCGGGCAACGCCCGGGTTTTACCCGAGTGCGTATATATTTTAAAAACGTTTTAATTCAAATACTATTCGTTACAATTATAAATTGGCGCCATGGATGTCACTCTTGTGAAACGTCCCGTTCCAAACTGTGTGTTTTTAAAATGTTTTAATTAAAATACTATTCGTTACAATTATAAATTGGCGCCGTGGATGTCTCTCTTGTGAAACGTCCCGTCCCAAACTGTGTGTGTCTTGAAAATATAAAAATAAAAATGTGAATTTTCATAAAGATTTCATCATGTCGATTTTTTTTTTTTTTTTTTTTGCATTTCACCTACTAAATCGATAGAGATAATTACATTTGCAACATGAACTTAGGTATATTGACTAAATAGAAAACTGCATAGTAATAAAGATCATTTTTTAAAGGCACCATATCGTTTTTTTTTTCAATAAAATTGAAACAAAAATTAACGATAAATAACGATAATTGCCCTAAAAAATAAATTGCCTTAAAAAAAAGAAACATTCGCGGTGATTTTTTCTTGCATTCGTTTATACAATTATTATATACGAATGACCCGGGCAACGCCCGGGTTTTACCAGATTAAATGCTTTTATTCAAATACTATTCGTTACAATTATAAATTGGCGCCGTGGATGTAATTCTTGTATAATATATAAATGAGTTTTAAAAATTGTAAAAAAAAAAAAAAATGCACCGGCCGGGAATCGAACCCGGGCCGCCCGCGTGGCAGGCGAGCATTCTACCACTGAACCACCGATGGTTATGAAAATTCCCATCCGTGAGCTTCAGACAAACAAACAGACAAACAAACAGACAGAATAAGGCAAATATATAAGTAGATTATTTTCTCTCACAAGCTACGTTATAGCTGACGTTATCATATATAGAGAGATGACATTATACGTCATCTCTCTATATATGACCCGGGATCGAATCCCACATTGAGAATTTTTTCTACTACAATGATTCGCCCGATTATTGCACAACGCCACCCTCCACTAGTGAGTGCAAGCAACCAAAAAGGGCTCTAAAACTTTATAAGTGCAATAGTCGAACCGCTTTCAACATATGTAGACATGTGGTGTACTTGCATGCAGTGAAAGGTACTTGCTAACTGCTCTCCGTGATTAGTATGGCCTGTACCACGTGTACTTGGGAACAAAAAAAAAAAACATTGCAACAAAACAATGATTATTATTACTAAAATTAAGGCTTACTAGACCATCCCCTTAGTGTACAACTGTAAAATTAAGGAGATTTGAAAAATAGCAACGATTAAGCCCCCCCCCCCCCCCCCCCCCCCAGCAGTCAACAGTTCCAGACCGTTATTTTATTGTATTGGTCTGCCATCTTCTATAATTTCCATTTCCACTAATATAGAACTAAATAGTTTCGATTGTTGCATAAAGATGACGTATTAAGACAGTTGATTAGAATACGAAAAAATCTCAATAATTCGTGAATCGAGAATCGCATATTGTCGACAAGTAAATTTGGGAGATTACCACACCACCGACCCAGTTAAAATATAACGCTAGAGATTATTGATGAGATAGAATTCTCACCTTGTGACCTGGACGACAGTGTCAAAATGATGACAGACAAGCCAGCCGTACGAAGAGATGAATAGCTGGAAGGTGTGTGTCAACATTCATTCTCAACCATTCTGTGTTCACTCCTTTCATCTTTCCCCTTCCAACCTAAATACACCCAACCTTCCTCCTTTCTCGGTTTTGTTTAAAAATCTTTTGAAGCTTCTTTGGCGCTTTTTGGGGAGGGTTTCGAAAAAGATTCTATTTAGACGCTTGTAATTATAGCCACTTTATAAAATAACAAATATAACGGCTTGATATAGCTCAACCTCCAATAAGAGACCACATACAGGAGAATCTATGTTGTTAGGGTGGGGTGTCTTATGGGAGGTTTTACTGCGTCCTTGTCGAAAAATGACAAATAATTAGGAATCGACCTACAAGTGGTTTGAACACTTTCAACTTCATATCTTATTGTACTGCCATGTTTTGGCTAATAGAGTTTGCATTTTAATTTGATTTAATGCGAAACTGTTTAATGAAACTATTGACACATAGATTCTGATATATGTAGTCAAAATATATAAATACACATATATATGTACTAAAATTGTTTTAATGCATATTTAAAGGGATAGGTGCCTCTTTTGGTACACGATTACCAATCTCCCGCAACTTTATATTATAAAAAGATGTGTGAAAAAAAACCTCTTCCTAATTAATATACTCATTAAAAATATATTCATTTGATATTCTTTGCGCATAAAAAACGCAAAGGTATGGATCAATAAAAACTCCTCTGCACCAAGTTTTGACAAATTCGAAAAAAAAAACCAACCTGTATACAATGGTTTCGGGTTAAGGTCCTCATCAGTACATGAACGCGTTACATCTTACGTGAGATTTTATTAAATGGGTCTACTTTCACAAAAAGGCTTTCTTTTCCCTGGTGAAATGATAGGGCCAATCTTAGGCCTGAATACATTGTAATTTTATGATGTTAGTTAAAGTTGTGTATATTGCTCTTCAAATAAGATATACTTTGTGTTCTCCATATTAATTTCAATTCTGCCTTTTCAGAAATTGCCTGTCGAATAGCAATAGTGTCAGAGTAATTGAAGAGTCGTTTACCAGTTCAGAAAATACCTTTGTAATGGAAAGGCTGACCTCTTAATTACCGTTAACTTCATCTTAGGAAATTCCTAGCTTAGTAAATTAGGCAAATTACACATGTACCTCTGCTTTATTTCATTGATTTATATGTTAGGTGCCGATTCTTTTAATTTAAAAAATAACGATTTCAAAAAATCGAAATCTATTGATTGAGTAAATTTCAGGCAGGTTAGCTCGCCTAATTTACGTAAGAGTTAGTAATGTCTCATCGTATACTCATATTTTAATTATAATTCGATTGATTGTTGAGGGTGTCATTCAGAAATCTATGATAAAATTATGGTGATTCAAAGTATCTACTCTCTGATAGAAATTAATTGTTCTTTGAGATCGTTCTTGTCAGAATAACGCTCTTATAAATTGCATATATGCACATAACGAAGATGTGCTAGAAATTACCAAGAAGGATTTAACATTTTAGAATACGATTTTTTTTTTATGAGAACCAGAATGTTTGTGAATCTTGTTTGACACTCGGAGTAGTTAGTGGTATTACTGGAGGGGGGTATGGAAGGAAGATCAGGAAGAGGAAATTGGAGAGTGGGATTGGTAAACAATAAATATATTAAAAATAAAGAAAGCATATCCTGACCAGGAGCACATGTGCTTTTTAGATATATATATATATATATGATAATTTAAACCAATAACCCTATATTATGTAATACGTATAACAAGATTGTCATGTTGTATATAGAACTAATTGCAAATCTATAAATAATTATACGCATAATTGACATGTCTCCTTGCAGCACCATATGTAATGTACTGAGGATGAATAAATAAAACTATATAATAGATTAAAAGTTGAGTTAAAAGCAAGATTAAGAGTAAATCACAAAGTGACTTCTAAAGATAGATTGGAAGCCGACAGCCAGGCGCCGGTGTCCTGTAGCGCCACGTGCATGACCCAATTCTCGTTGTCAGAGCTGTCGTATAAATAAGACCGGCCTTAGCGACAGTTAGTTCAGTTCCAGTGAGTCTTCCGGTCAGCGTCACCCCTTATCGTCTCCAGGGACCAACTCATCGACCATGTAAAACAGTAAGGAATCTTCTATCTCCATCTTGCTTTTGGCTCGACTTTTTATCTATTCAAGGAATTTTCCTTCGACAACTGTGTCGCTTCGTTTTGTGTGTGTGGACATTCCCAAGCTTTTCCACTCTGCCTCGACCACGACTGCCTGTACCCTGTGAGAACTGTTAAAGGTCCTACAAGGTGCAGAGAGGTACTGGAAAACTCTCCACGCCCTGACTGTCCCTCTCGGTTACTACAGGTTTGACCCTCGGTTACCACAACTTATAGCGAGAGTCGACGAGGTTCTACAAGAGTCAACCAGAACTTCAACGCATTATTACATATATATATATATATTTCAGTAGAAGACCCTAAAAATTCATCAAAAACCATCCCTGGAAAAGAAGTTCTGGATGTACAAGAATATTTCCATCCCCCAACCAATGAATGGTAAAGGAGAAATGGTTGACATATAGAATGGTGGTGGTAGTGTTATGAGCGGGCCAGCCACAGATGTGACGTAGCCAATCTCCACCAATTGAAGTGACGCCCCACTTATCGCGATAAGCTGAGATAAACTCCTTTGCTCCCATTTCTATTGTTGGGGCGATTTTTGTAGCCTCGTTGTTGTGGAAGAGAGCTAATTACCATTTCCAGACTCTCGCGGCCTTGATTGTCTCCCTTTCACTTGCCGACTATTCAATTTTGCTGAGAGATTCTAAAATAGAGAGCGTGCCTAGAATAACAATTTTTATTTCAGGTGAATTAGTTCCAAGATTGGTGTACCTCCTCAAGCAGGCTTCTATAGGAGGGTTGATCCATAGCCACATTTTTCAAATGCGGTAAGATGTTTTGGTTTCTCTCTTCAGTTTGTCCACAAATGTGGAACGACGGCGTCCGCTTGATCTAGTGCCTTTAATACGTTCTTCAATCAAACCTTTTAGCAGGCTATCATACTTTAGCACATAGCCTATCCAATTAAATTTTCGAATTCTAATCATCTTAATAATATAATATTCCTTTTATAAAACTATTTTAGAGGCGTAATATTCTTTTTTAAAATAAAGCAATTTCTACTGTCCTTACTGCGATGGAAAAATTAAAGGGAGGGCCTGGCTCATCAGTGGTGAACCCTTCCAGCGGTTTCGCCAGTTTAAAAAAGAATATTACGCCTCTAAAATAGTTTTATAATTTGATAACAGATGGCGCTCTAGTACATCGTAATAATATTCCTTGCTATATAAAAAAATTGAAATAACAAAACAATTACTATTTTCAACAACGAGTGCATCATTTTTACCGCATCTCATGTATCGTATACAATCCTCTAAAGATGATCTTTTTGGCATTCTCGAAAAAAAATCATTAATCTTTTTAAAAATTACCAACACATGGGGTTGGCCTGAATTTTTTAAGAACTTTTATGGTAATAAAAAAGCATCAGCGATAAAATGATTAGCTTTTTCCTCTACCTTCGTCTTTTCCTCTTTTTTTTTTTTATCTGCTCTAGATCATATAAAAGTGTCATGTCTGTGGATATTGAGCTATATGATAGTATTTGCTGGGGATGGTAAAGCTCATCGATAGATGAAACAATACAGTCAATAATGTGGTTAGAAGTTGCAGGTTGTAAGTTACACTTGGCACATAGTATGAAAACCTTGCAACCCCACTGAAAGGTCAGTGTGCGTCAATGACCAGACTCAAGTCAAGAAATCAGTGTTTGAAGAATAAACAAAAGTTAACGGCGACGAAAGAAACTCGTCGCCGTTAACTTTTGTTTATTCTTCAAATGATGTCAGGCGATTCCTTCTCTTGTAAATCAGTGTTTGCTGTCCCCTTTGGATGACAGACTTGATGCTTTTTAAAAATTACATACCTAAATGGTCAACATAGTTTCACACAAGCTTGAAACTCGTTTTTTAACCATACGATTTTTAATCGCTATATTCTGTTTTAAGGAATCCATATCTCTAAAGAGTGAAAGCACAAACTAAAACTATAAAACCTCCCGCAGTTTCGTTGCCTTGAAAAGGTTTCTTGTGAAAATATTGAAGATTTAAGTGTAATTGATTTGTATTTATTCTAATTTTTTTTTTTGTTGCCAGGTTTCAGGGCTTTTCTGACAGGCCATAGACAGGAAAAACTTCCTGAGATAAAAAAAAAAATCTTGAAAACTTAACTCTTTCAATTTTATTAATAACAGAGGTACACGAAAAGTTGTGTAAGATAGTTAAATAAAATATTTTTTTTTTCAATTAAGACGGCCAACTTATAATTATTTTTAAACGATAATTTGCAAAAGAAATAATAATAATAAAATAAAAATAATGGATATAATAATGTGCAAAAACATTGCATTAATCTTCTATGAACATAGCGTTCAGATTGAGATTGATGAATTATAATATTTGACAAATTCGAACAAAAGACAACAACTTGTATACCATCTTTCCGGGCTATGGGCCTCGTTAGTATAAGGGCGGACACCATTTTGTAACATACAGGAAGAGTTATGAAATCAGCCAAATCTGCCAATTTTTTTTTTTTTTTTTCTGGTGGACTGGCTGCAATCTTAGATTCGAATTTATTGTAAATTTGCAGAAGGTTCATGTTCATTTATAAAATAGCACCTCTCTCTTTAAATAAATGTATCTAAACAATAATTATAATGAAATCATAGTGATATCTTATGGATATAAAAATAAATATTTTGAGAGAATTAGTATCGAATAGTCAACTTATAATTAACAAGTTGAAATAAAAATATAGAAGGAATAGAACTCTAATATTGCGAAATTCTAGTCATACGTATTATTTCTAAAGATGGCCTTGACGAAATTAATGTTTTAGTTTCGATTTGATCGGTTTAGTGTCTAATCAACCACCAGAAGACAACATAGATAACCTTTTTGAGAAAACAAATGTATTTTACAGATGGTGGGAGTTGTCTGGCCGGCAATAATTTTCTATAGCATACCTCGGCTAAGATTTTTTTTTTTTTTTTTTTAATTTTCACCGACCTTTCATCGAAACCTTGATAGAAACAAAAACTTCGGCCGAGATGCCAGTTTACTTCTGAATGTGTGGTTTTACTGAACATGGTTATTAATTAAATATTTTGTGTTTATTCGTAAACCATCTAAAATCCTCGCACTCACAAACAATGTATAAATATAAATATTTTTTATATTATTTTTTTCATATATTAAGTATATTGAGAACAACTTTAAAAGTAATACATAAGTATTAAAAACTTAATTTTTATCTACTTTTAAACAAAGTTAATCCGATTATATATAGAAGTTTATTTAAAAGTCTCTTGTTATTAAATTCTATATGGTTGACCCGAAAGTTCGTGTTTTTCTTATTACTTCGAGAATAATATTATTACGGCAAATACATAATAATACATAATACAATCACTTTATACATAATACAAAGACATTGTACATAACGGCGAATAATATTAGTATTTAAATTTTTTGCAAGTGTTTACGAACTTTTGGGACAACCTTGTAAAATTGCTATCATATACTGAATAAATATAATATATAATGTGCATTTTTCATATAGCCTTTATCTTAAACCGTGCCATAATGGTAAGATTCAGGCTTTTAACTCGCGCTGATTTTAGTTCATGTAGCCCTTTGGCTATATTGTGCATTCTTCATGTATCAGTTTTCTATTATCTTAATTTTTTGTGTCTTCTTTGAAAGCTACAGAAGAAGGGTATAGCTGAAATAAACATAATAAAAGTTTATTAACACACCTAATTTAATAAATTACAATTACACTGCTAACCACCCAAATTGCAACACCAAGAAAGACAAGAGATATCACAACAAAATTTATCTTGTAGATCACATGTTGACCGGTATCAAATCATTAAATTTATAGACTTCTGCGAAGTGTGGTTCCTGCCAGAATCAGTAGCCAGAGTAGTCGCTATTGTTGGAGATCACCGTTGCCACACTCCTCGGCATTGATTCAAACAGACTTTGGATGTGTTTTTGGGGTACAGCATACCAAACAGCGTCCACACTTTGCCAAAGTTGATCTGGTGTGGCAGCTGGAGATGTAATTTGGGTCAATCGTTGAGCAACCATGGACCACATGTTTTCTATCGGGGAAAGTTCCGGAGAGCGAGCCGGCCAGAGATGAAATTCAATCTGGCGATTGACGAAGAACCTTTGGACAATGCGTGTCATGGGTGGTCGCGCATTATCCTGTTGAAATATGGCTGTGGACAAGCCCTGAAGGTAAGGAAGGACAACTGGCTCCAACACCTCGGAGATGTAGCGTTGGGTGTTTAAAGTACCGGCAATGCGTACTAGAGATGTGCGAGAGTGATATCCAATACCGCCCCATACCATAATACCCGGCGCAGGACCAGTGTGGCGGTGCATAACGCAGCTGTTAAGCATTCTCTCTCCACGGTGTCTCCAGACTCGAATCTGACTGCTGGAGCCCTGGCGGCGGACGGTTGGCTACTCGGCAACCCTAGAGCTGACTCACTTCCGATGATGTAACCCTACCTGCGGCGTTGCCATCGCCATGTTCCTTCTCTCCATGTGTGTTTACTTTTAATCTATATATATTCCCTTTACCTTATAGTTAATTAAAGTATAATTAACGTCGAGCGCTGTGTGTAATCAATTGGAATACAACAAAGATTATGAGACTGAAGAAGTGCAAGGCCTAAAACGTGAAACTGAAGAAGCGCAAGGATTAAAACGTCAGACTGAAGAAGCGCAAGGATTAAAACGTCAGACTGAAGAAGCGCGAAGCCTAAAACGTGAGTAACAAAATTTCCTTTGATTACTTGGAACATCCTTTTTTTTTCTACTTACCAAATATTTTGTAAAATGGCAAACACAACAATTACAAAATTAAATGGTGCTAATTACTCCAGCTGGAGCTTCCAGATGAAACTCATTCTAATGGAAAACGACATGTGGAGTTTGATCAATCCAGGAGAGGCTAAGCCTGACCCTAGTGACCTTGTTGCAACAAAACCTTTTTTGTCACGGGAGGGTAAGGCGTTTGCAAAAATTTGCCTCGGGATTAATGATGAACAACAATTGCATGTTCAACATTTGAATACTCCGAAAGAGGTCTGGGAGGAACTGGAAAAATTATACGCACCAAAGGATAGTAGATATCGAGCCGTACAACTAAGAAGGCAGTTATATGGCGAAAGGTTGACTCAGCACAGCAATATGGAAGGGTATATGGGGAAGATAAACTACATTGTAAACGAACTGGCCCAAATTGGCGACAAAATTGATGATGGCGATTTGGCTATGGTTCTTTTGGGTGGATTACCAGAGGATTGGGACATCGTTGTCTCAACCATATGTAACTTGCCTGATTCAGACTTCACGACTGCCACAGTTAAAAGACGGCTGTTGGCAGAAGCAGAAAGGCGTTCGTCTAATCTACCAAAAGATGTGGGTGCCATGGTCGTTAATGCCTCTTCGAAGCCCATTGAAACCGAAAAACAATTTAAAGCAAAGGTTGTTTGTTTCAAATGTGGAGGTAAAGGCCATTATGCAAGGGAATGCAGGAAGAAAGGAAAGAATGAACAAAGACCAAAGAGGTTTGACCAAAACAAAGGCGTAAATATGTCGGCAATGTGCAACACTTTGTTTGGAGCTACCGCCGAGACCTGGATCATAGATTCTGGAGCGACGCACCATATGACTCCCAAGAGAGATTACTTCACATGTCTGAAAGAGTGCACAAGCAATATGAGTTCCATCACTATTGCGAATGGCTCTTCTATAGAAGCATGTGGTATCGGTACTGTCAGTGCCAATATTGTTGGACACAAGGGAGATGCCAGCAATATGATTGCCCAGAACACCTTGTATGTTCCAGATATGCGTCACAGTGTTCTGTCTGTACTCCAAATGATAGAAAACGGTAGAAAAGTTGTCTTCAACAAGAGTGGTTGCCACATTATGGACATGAAAGGTAAACTCTTGATAGAGGGAAAGAAGTTGGGTAGACTTTACTACGTCCAGACTACTCCATCCTCTCCGATAGATCAGAATGATCATGTTTCTCTTGTATCTGAATGCAAGGAAGATCTTAGACTGGAACTTTGGCACAAAAGGCTGATGCATGTAAATGCATATACGATAGCAAAGATGGCCAAGAACCAAAGCGTAAGAGGACTTAATTGCAGCCCGGCAAAGCCAGAAAAGTGCGAAGATTGCAACCCGGCAAAGCCAGAAAAGTGCGAAGACTGCTTGATCGGCAAGTCTTACCGTCTGCCATTCCTTCAACACTCACACAAGGAGGAAAAAGAAATCATGCCGTTGGACTTGGTGCATGCAGACTTGATGGGTCCACTCGACGTATTGAGCTGGGGAGGAGCCAAGTACGTCTTAACCATCATTGATGAATCTACGAGATATACAAGTGTATTTTTCTTGAAAAACAAAGGCGAAACCCTGGGAAAAGTCAAAGAGTGGATTCAAGAATCTGAGAAACAAACCAGCCGGAAACTAAAACGAATACGTACGGATAATGGCTTGGAATTTTGTTCCAAAGAATGGGACACTTTCTGCAAGAGCGTTGGAATAGTTCATGAACACACTATGACGTATACACCTCAACAGAATGGTGTGGCAGAAAGAATGAATAGGACACTCCTAGATCTTGTCAGGAGCACTATATCTGGAAGTGGTCTGCCAAAGGCTTCCTGGGCGGAGCTGACTTACACCGCAGCCTATGTCAGAAACAGAGTTCTCAACAATCACAATGGTGAAAGCACGCCATATGAACTGTGGACAGGGAATAAGCCTAGTCTTAAACACCTAAGAGCTATTGGCTGTCAAGTATTTGTCCATATTCCAAGACAAGTCCGTAAATCCAAACTCGAAAGGAGAGCTGTCAAAGGTAACCTTGTTGGATATGCACTCAGAGGACGTGGCTACAGAGTGTGGATTCCTGAGATGAAGAAAGTGGTGGAATCTCGGGACTGTGTCTTCAAAGAGAGTGATGTATCGAGGAACGACAGCAACCGGGAGGTGCTTCCATCAGTTGAACACTACAGCTATGGGACACAACGGGAGATTGAAGAGATTCCAGTGTCTTTATTAGATCAAGAAGACGTGACACCTACAGAAGAGGACAGCCATAATGAAGATACTGTGAAGCCTTCTCCTACTCGATCTCATCCAATGATCCTAAGGAACCAGAGAAATGCTCAGAACTCAATTGCACTCCTCAGTACTGAAGTAAATAAGTGGAAGAAACCGAGCAGACATATTGACCAAGCCACTGGGGAGAAACCTGCACGAACTTCATCGTTCGAGACTCTTAAGCGGCGAAGTGATCCATGAATAGGAGGTCACTTCGAGGGAGGAGATTGCTGGAGCCCTGGCGGCGGACGGTTGGCTACTCGGCAACCCTAGAGCTGACTCACTTCCGATGATGTAACCCTACCTGCGGCGTTGCCATCGCCATGTTCCTTCTCTCCATGTGTGTTTACTTTTAATCTATATATATTCCCTTTACCTTATAGTTAATTAAAGTATAATTAACGTCGAGCGCTGTGTGTAATCAATTGGAATACAACACTGACCATCGTGGTGTTGCAGACAGAAGCGTGACTCGTCAGTAAAGACAATTTCATTCCATTCTGCCGTCCACATCCTTCTTTCATCGCACCATTGGCGGCGGAGGTTCTGCGTCAAGGGTAGACGAAGCAATGAACGTCTTGCGGACAGACCTCTCTGCTGTAAACGGTGTCGAATGGTACGCGCAGACACTGGATGATGCGTTACAGACTGAATGTGCTGTGCTACGGTTCGTGATGCGACTGAGCGATCTGTCACTGCCATGCTAACAATTTTCCTGTCAGCACGTGAAGTGAGGCACTGAGGTGGATGAGATCGAACACGTCGGTCCGTCGTACCTTCCTGCATCCAACGATCACATATCCGCATTACAGTTGTTTGGTTTCGTCCAACACGACTACCGATTTCCCTGAAAGATAATCCACGGTCTCCTCGGTAAGCCACTATCCTTCCTCTGTCGAACTCGGATACTTGATCAAAAGATGATCGCTGTTTTTTTTATTTTTTTTAAATTAAATTGTGCCTTGAAGTGGAGCCACAGGCGCGCGGTGCTGTGCGTCTGCGCTGAAATTCTAATAATTTGCATATCTCACCTCTGCTAATGAATGTTGTAGATTTCATGTTATTTGCATGCTTATTTCAGAGTGTTGCATTTACGGTGGCCAGCCACCGTATATAAATAGTAAATTATATAAATAGTATATATTATATAAATAATAAACAGGAGTGACCTACGCTGATACCACTGTTGGGGATCTAAATTGGTTAGTATTTGCCATATTGTCTTTTGAGCGGAAGAGCTCAGCTGAAAGCTAAAATATTTATCAAACTTCTCCCTACAATTACAGAACTTTATTTTAATTATTCCGTTGGACACCATTTCAGAAAATAGGCCTTCAAATATAGACTATATAAGCAGATTGAACTCACAATAGTTGTAACGATCTAACCGATTAAATTTACGAAGAGAAAGTTAACACCAATATCGCTGAACACTAGCATACTCATCATCAGCCTCAGTTGAAGCGCACATTGAACAACATTTGATTTTTTGTTTACTATTGCGTGTTATATATTTTTAAAATCAACTCAGTAATTTAATTATTTTTGATCAAAACATTAAACGTGTTAAACATGACATATAAATTAGTACAGAAAAAAAACACATCTGTAATATAAAATAAAAATATAAACAACGCGCTTAACCTTTCACATTTTTGTTTAGCTTTTGAAAAAACTTCTTTATAAGATAAAATAATTTTAAAAACTAAACATGTTAATCGAACGAGAGGATTCATACAATTTCGAGTTATAATATTTTCTCGTAGTGCTAAAAACAGCATAATCGGTATTTTGAATTTTTGAAAGTTTTGTGATAAAATATTTAGCGCGCTGTTTTCAAATTATTCTATAGGTATATAAATAATGGGGTAGGTGTTGATGAAGTGGAGGAGGACTGATTACTCACCATGAGTTGAAGGATCAGGCAATAGATAACAAATATTGATGTAGTTGTTAACGGGGTCCTGCGGCACACATCAAGCAATTGATACAATAATATAAAGGTTATTTATGAAGTGTTAGATGTTGGACATAAGTGTCTTTGACATACGGACGTAAGAAGCATAGAGCCTCAGTCCCTGAGTGGATATAAATATCTGTTTAATTATAGAAGAATACGACGAAGGGAAAATGTTTCTTTTCATTTGGGTTATGGTATTTACAAGCTTTCAAATATTTCTGTTCTTCTACAGGTGTGGTATAGTACAACCTCAATGAGAGGACACTCCCGCTAGAGGACACCTCTCTACAAAAAGAGCAGTTTTATTATTCAAATTCCCATTTTAACTATTAATCATTTCTCCAGTAAAAGAACACCTCTCCCTAAAGGACACTTTTGTCCTGAAACTTGGTGTTGTACCTTACAGAGAGGTTCTCCTGTATATGTATGTAGTACCTTTCTTGGTGTAACAATATGAAGTTTACCTTTACCATATCAAAATGGATGCTAAACTAAGAGCTATCTATTTACCGTCTTTGAAATCTACCAAACTCGGGACCGTAACAAGGCACCAGTTTTGGAAAATTCTGAATATCCACCTGGAGACCGTGGTCTCAGGCAAAGACCCCTCATCAGTCTAGGAATGGGTTTTGATTTTATGAGATCGGCAAGGGATTTTACACAAGAGGTGTTTGACTAGTAAAGTACTTAGACCATTCCTATGGCGAAAAATATAGATATGCATTTTTCTGAGAGGATGTTTTTGTTGTTAGTGTCCATCAAGTCGAGTTTGAATTTTGGTGACTATATGGACAAATATTCTCCCCCTAATAAATATGTTGTCCATATATAGTTTTATCTTATATATAATCCTTAGAGTCTTAATATATAATTCTCATAGATAATCTGCATAACCAATAATTTCGCTATTAGATTCCTGAGAGATATAGTTAAAAGATCATTCATTATGATGTTCCAAATTGTCGGAATAAGTGTCCTCTTTGCGGACATTCTTTAGTTATTTTTTTTTTTTTAATAAATTCATTCGAAAAGTACCTGAATTTTATCTTTCGGTTAGTGAGAAGTAGGATTTCATATTGTTCATTATAAGTGCAGGCATATTGTTCTCATCAAGACTTTTTTTTTTTATCACCATTGACTTCGTGTTCTAAAGCAGTGTGATTTATATCAGTCAATGCAGTTATTGTTTATCGATATTTTCTAAAACCATATTGATGATTACTGAATACCTCCATTTCCTCGCAATATTTAACGATTTTATTGAGGATTATTCTTTCAAAAATGTTTCCAAAATATTTGTATATAGACATAGAATTTTATAGCTACCACACAATATTTGTAATCAGATTTATACTCGGCTTTGGGATGATCTATGCCTCTGCTCTATTCTATTCGTTGGGGGAGTTGTTCATATCCAGCCATTCCTCTACCCTCGTGAATATTTCGCTTAAGTTGGCCTCCAGCGACAATGCACATTTCTCAATCGACGAAGTGTACGTAGACCACAGTGATAATGATGACATTGGTCCTTAAGGTCTACCGCAAAGATCCAGGACTGCAGATCCGACAATGAAAAACTCATTTCTAATGAGAGGGAGGACTTGGAAAGTGAAGTGTTAAGGCGGAAGCTATAAAAGGAAACAAAGCCCACAAAAGTCCTTGTTAGCGGCCGGATTAATGGAGCACTACAGGGACAATGAGTATCAAAAACCGCGCGCTGCTTTATGGGCGGTAAAACCTGGCGCCGCGCTCTCACTCCTTGTGGGTGTTTTTAGCGCACTCCTTTCTCTAGCCCGCTTGCTCCTTGTGGGTGTGTTTTGGTGAACTCCTTCCTTTAGTCCACTCATTTCTCGTGGGTGTGTTCGGCGCACTCCTTCCTCTATCCCGGGCACTCCTCGTGAGTGTGTTTGATGCACTCCTTTCTTTAGCCCACTGACTTCTCGTGGGTGTGTTTGGTGCACCCCTTTCACCCCTGTTTGGCTCCGTGTTCATTTTCCATTCCATAAATAGGTATAATTTTTGTGATTATATAAATAGTAAAAAATAATAGGTGTAATTTGAATACCTCAATTATAAAACAAGAGGAGATTTCGTCGATGTTGCAGGTGTGGAAGCAACAGGCCGGCCGCTGTGACGTGCGGAGGTGGACGCCAATTCATCCATCATTCCTTAGCTTTTTTTTTTTTTATCGGCGCTTTCAATTTAATTGAGAATGTCATAAATTACTATTTTTAAGTTTAATTTTCTTTTGCATTGTATGTTAACAAAATGTTTCTGAAACGTTTCAGATTCTATCATGATAACTACAAAAAAAAAAGAATATTTAGGATTCGAGCCAAAAGATTGAGGAATTGACGGAATAGGAAGTACAATGCCTGGGTGTGTCTCGTGAATCAACAACCTTTTATGGTCATCGAATTGGTTTTCAACTCAAGAGAATGTTATAACTTTGACTCAAATGTTATTTCAATAATAATGAATCACATCATGGGGCAAAAACTAACTTCATATGTTATTAATATATTTCTATTTCTCCTTTACTCATAGATGGTTATATATTTTTCCTGTTTTCTCTCTCTCTCTCTCACACACACACACACACACACACAAAATATCCATTCTTTAGTTAATATGTTGGTAGAATCGTAAGGTCATTTTCTAAAATTGGTCAATAATTCATTTTTCAGCCTTCTAGATCTTCCTTCCATACATCCCTCCAATAATACTTGTAACCATTCGGAGTGTCGAACAAGATGTACAAACATGCTAGGTCTTCTCCTCCCTATCGTCTCCAGTAGATCATATCTTTTCCGGCCATTTTTAGGACATTTGCATTTCTTAATCTGTCAGTCCATGGTTTTCTCATCAATCGGCGCAAGCACCACATTGCCAAAACCTGTAGCTTTACCATTTCTGTCTTTCTAAAGGTTCTGGTCTCGAGAGAGCGCACCCCAACTGAATATTTTATTATAGAGCAGTTTGGTTTTAAGCGACATGGCTTTCGCTGTTATTTAGTATTTAACATTCTCTAATTTCACAACTACAGCGAGCCTAACTAATAAAAAATGTAGCCTTAGATTTCCATCTAATATCAAAAAGAAAATAATATCAATCTGAATATATACTCAGTGTTGTTCTATTATTAGGTCGGTCTCTTTCCTTGTCATCTGTTCTCAGATATAAACTCAACATACTCATCGGCCTCCAAGAAGTTGGACTAAAAAACAACGGACTTACATGAATCCCATTGTCTCAACCTCCTAGAATTAGATAGGTGATGTCCCTAAGATTTATAAGATTCCTAAGAAGAACCAAGGTAACGTCTTACTACCGTTTGAAAATCATGCTAAGGATCGATTGTCTTGGCTGATTGAGGAGCTACACTAATCAAGACTAGATTCACCAGAAATAACGAATAATAAACACATTGTTACCACTAAAATGCGAATTCTTCACGCTTTGAATAGAATCACAATAGTAGTCCACTGAAATAAGACATCTCGGCCAAAAAGAGCTCACCTCCAGGAGAAAGCTGGAGTTTCTATGGTGTCAGGAAGTTGAGGTTCTACCTCACAAAATTGTTCAGCAACACTCGCCATAAATCGACAAACGCTGTATGAGAGAACCACAACAATTTATTGACATTATACCCTGTTTGTCCCTTCCTACAAGTAAATTTTTGGAAATGCTCCAACTTAGTTTTTTTTTACTAAACTTGCTCCGCGCCAAGCCCAATTAAAATAACCTAATACGTGCCCTGTTTTCGTTGTAAAATTAAAGAAAGAGGGAAAAGATTCTCATTATTTCAAACACATATATGAGTTTCCCAAATATGTTTTATTTTAGCCTTCAGTAATTTGCCGGAATATTTACAATGTAGACATTTAAAGAATCTTTCTTGATATTGATCTTCCCCTTATCAATAGAAATCAACACGTAGTCATTTTTTTACGTTATTAGAGTACCTCTCACTTTACTAGGGCGTATACGAGATTGCTGTTTTCTCGACGTCCATACACAAACAACGGTACAAAATAGTTCTTATAAATAGTTAAATTTCTAATATAAATATTTATATGGAAAAAAATAATTTAAAATATATAAAAATGTGAGCCCGATAGGATATGCCTTTTTATTTTTAAGGGGGTCTTCGTTACCTCTTACCTTAAGGTTCAAGAAAAACGTGTAGATAGAAGCCGTGGTTGACGCGAGTCTTAGAGACCACTTTAAAAACAATGTTTGCTTCTTGCTAATTCACTTTCTTTCAGAGCTCAAGCTATCAAATTATTATCAAACAACCATCAAAAATATTAATCGATACGTCGTGAGAAGATAAAATATCTTTACGTGTAATACATATATTTAAACAGCGGAATATGTCAGCCCTGCAACTAAAAAGATTCAGTGAGGAATGGTAGTTCGGGGAAGCACGAAGTGAAGTCAAAGATCAGATAGGTTTACGGATAGAGTTTGTAGGAAAAAAGGGGGCAATTCCTCTCTATTGTGGTAAAAAGGTATCAGAAAATAATTTACAGACCTCTAACTCAAACACTGGAGACCATATTCCTTAAGCCTCTTAAAGCTATTTGTTAATAAAGGACCACGGCTGCCGCTCCAATTTGAGAAGGTAGGTGGGTACGAAGTGAGGATAAAATGTAACAATTTGCGGAAGTTTGGCCTTCTCTCCACCTGGACATCTCATTAGCAACTGACCATTCATCACTACCCTCCCCCGGTCACTTCCCCTTAATTGGCGACCCACCGATGGTCAGCGTGCATTCTTCTTCCTACTCCAGACAGCCGTACCTCCCCCTCTCTCTTCGGTCGCGCCGAGTACCCTACAATTTTTTAATTAACGTCTTCATTATTCGAGGGGGTCGCGCGAGAAAGATACATGTTCATCTTCAAACAATCCGCCTCAATTTTTAGGACTTTATTTAGATGCCGACGCCATTTCAAATCTGGATAGCAAAATTGTGGATAGAACATAATACGCTTGGCTGACAGGAACGTTGAATTTATTAATAGATTAACTTTTTAAAATATGCATAAGACAAATCCTGAAGCTCACCCTGTTCTGACGAAGGCCATTAGTTCGAAACCGTAGTCTCCAGGTGGGCGTTCTCAATTTGCCTAAGCTGTTGTTGTGGCTTTGTCACCGGCCCAAGTCCGCTGGTTTCCTTAAACGGTCAATAGATGGCACTTAGTTGTTGCATCTATTTTGACGGGAAAGGTGTGACCGTTATTTATCTAAGCCTCTCATGAGCGAGTCATTTGTAAAATCAAACAAAGGACTAGCTAAAGGTAACCTCCGATGAGAAACCATTTACAGATTAATACATATTTTAGATAATCCCTCATTTGAGGTTCAAATGTATGTTTCTGTTTCTTTATAAAATATAGCATTACACGTTTAATCTTATGATGGTTTATGACAATTGACAATTAAAAATAGTTTATTGACATCTAGTCAACAGTAGGGAGAGAGTTTACAGCTATTTTTAAAATAGGGAGAAATATATACAACAGACGGAGCCCCCTCCGAAGGGACGTCTGGATTTCATCAGGAGCTTAAAGCCGCCTTATGTGTGAAGCTGCGTAAGTTAGTTGAAAAAAAAGATTGCATATTCTTCAAGACTAGAATATATATATTTTTTTTATTTTAGCAATTATTTGTAGTTTTAGAGAATACTATCTGATATTTAATGGTCATCACTTGGATATTGAAATTCATAACAAATCAAGGAAACTACTATACAATATCTATTGATGTTTTTTAATGATGTTTGTTGGTGAGCTGTTTTCTTTTCAAATAGGATAAAGATATGAGAGGATAGATTGATGCCTTAGTATATACTATAGGGAGCTAAGGTACCGATGTTTGTGATTGCGACACAAGGTCTTCTTGGGTGTTGACGTCAGGCAATGGAGGAACGACGAACCTTGAGCTGCCACGGGCATTGTGACGGCTAACACCTCCTCTTAATATATCCTCTGGTTAACTGGCCTAGAATGTTCCGCTATGGATACTATAGAGGAGTGGCTTGGTCCTGGAGATATATTTGGGAGAATTTGTCAATTTATTTTATTTCTGGGTTTGGCATAACTATGGTTAATTAATTATTACCTCAGGATGTGAGAATGGAAAAAGTTCCCCTATGGATACTTTGCAAGAGTGGCTTAGGCATGCAACTATATTATTTAGACCTTGCCATTTCTTTTGGTTTCTGGCTCTTGACAGAGTCTTTATTATAGTTACCCTAGTATGAGAGAATGTTTGTCTTCGGAAACTATGCTAGAGTGCCTTCGTCCTGCAGCCATATTAGAGAGATTTTGCCACTTCCTTCGATTTCTGGTTCATGTGGTTTGTTATGGTTGTTGGCAATTATTTTTCCTTGGGTCAACGTCGAATTGCCACCGCATATAATTGCTTGCTATATACTTTCGTGTTAGACTTGGATGATTTGCCGCTTAACGAGAATTTGGTAAATGTCCAAGCATAATTGTTATATTTGAATTTAGACATGGATCTATACAACAGCGTGCCCCCACTCTCTGTATGATATATATATATATATATATATATATATAAAGAAACAGACAGCACGACTAGAACAGATACACAAGGGTATTTGGCCACTCGCCTACTCCAGGAAGTTCTTGCAGATTGTTTCCTAGGCCGCTGGTGGATTTGTACGGCGACTGAGTGCAAAATAATAGGCTTTTTTTTTTTCTTCTTTTTTCATATCATCACTATTACTGTAGAGACATCATGGGTGGAATTCTCCCTGAGTGAAACAAGCATTTTTGTGTGTTTGTGTGAATATTAAATAGGTGGTAATATTCTACAATAAGCTATGCATCAAATATTTGGTTTCCTTTTATCACTGCAGCAAAAAGATCCAAGTTGAATTCTATACAATATCAAATTCTTATTAGATGCATTCATGCTTATAGGACTTCATCTTCTTACATCACACATATACTAGCGAAAACCCCTTTACTGTCCGATTATCTTGAATTATTACAAACAAAGTATAACATGACAAATTCTCTCACAGATCGAACACTCAAAAAACCCCTTCAAAAAGAATTAAACAAACTATATCTGGATCTAAAATTTAAGTTTTATCTTTCTCAATCTAATGAACTGTTCAAAAAATTCTTTCCAATTGCTGTCCCAAATTTCATTTCTTCGGATAAATTCACTACTTTATTCTTAACTGGCAAAGGACCCTTCTTAAGTTTCCTGTTCAAACTGAATGCTATCAATGATCCAACATGTGAATGCCGCTTAGATGTTGAATCACCAGAGCATCTTCTTTTATCTTGCCCTCTGACTAATCAAATTGTATGTAGATACTTTGAAACATTACCAAATTCTCTTTGTGTATATACTCTATCTTATGAGAACTTTGTTAAGTTTAGAACTATTTGTACAATAATTTACAAAACAATACTAATCCATCGTGTAAATAATTAATCATATATATATAAATAATACTAGCACAGCACAATAGTTCTTTGGACTTCGTGCTCTTGTGACAATAAATAAATAAAAATGCAGACAAATTACAGCCCGAAGCGCGTACGTTTTTTTTTTTTTATTTATGAAGAAAATGGGTTGAAAAATAGTCGGAAATAAACTAAATAAACCTTTAGTTGATTTTATTCCGGTATATGGCGCTCATTCACCTAAATGTCTATATGTAATTTTTATTTTGTCTATGTTCATTTAGTAATTTTTATTGTTTAGCTTCATCTTCTTCTCTATTTATTTTTCTATTTTAAATATTTCCTAAATTATCAATTAGATTAACCAGCACGTTCCTGGAGACGGGTACAGGTGTCGCCATCTACCAGGGTTGTCCCCCGCACTCAAGACATATTTGTTTAATTTACAAGGCCAATGGGCGATCGTTTAATGAAGTGGCACCAGGAATTTTTATCTCTTGAAATATTTTCCAGTCACTCTTTTGGGTTTTTTCTGTTATTCAAAAGAGGGTGTCCATCTGAAATATTTGACATTGGAATTCTGGGTAGATGAGGAAAAAATGGGCAATGATTTTTACCTTCATCTTGACTTAAAGACAAATCGGGTCCTATTGGCTAGTATACGCCAATAGTGGATTCCAAGATGCCGACTACCCGGGATGTCGTCAGCAACATTGGCCCAGACCGCTGTGTCATGGCGCTAATCGCCGCTGGATGGATGGATAGCCAGAGGTCACCGACTTTACGGCCGAAAATCTCGCATTCAAGTCATCGAATTATGAAGAAAGTGTTTCTTGCAGCTAATAAACTCAATCTTGAACAGATCACCTTCTCTCTCATACCTACACAGGCGACCCTTATAATGAACAACCACCTCCCTGAGTGACCATCTTTCTAAGCACCCATCTCTTTGAGCAACCACCTCCCTGATCAAAGACCTTCTGAGCTTCCACCTCCCTAACTAATCACCTTTATAAAATAAAATATATTGAAAAAAATGATCCAACCTCCAGTGAGAGAACATAAGCATGCATGGTTTTCTAGGGTAGGAAACCACCTGCAGAAAAGATCAAAAGTTTCCTTGTTTTTCGACAGTCTCGTGGCAGGTTGTACCATCCTATGACGCAGAGAAGATTCGATCCCAGGTATCGGAACGACCTCTTTGTTTCGACCGCCCGGACTCAAAGTGCCGCCGATCCACCAATATTTGCCCATTTAGGGTCCAAGGGTCCTGCGGAACGGTCAACAAATTAACTGTTGGCCGTTCTCACGGCGTACTCACGATGAAGTAACATCGGATCAGCTCGGACTCTTCCAACTTGCATCTTTTAAAACATGGATAGGTATGAACTGATATGGACGCGTATCTCTCGACCAAGGTTCAATAAACGATCGATATTACATTATGGTAAAGGAATTATTTGATACAATGCACAATTCGTACAAGCTTTCCAACTTTATTATTCTTCTGCAAATACTTAGCTAATCGCTAAGAAAAAAAAAAGATGGCTTATATACAGTAGGAAATTTAAATGAAGTCCTTTTGTATATGTACAGAAGGAAATTTACAAATCATAAATTAGGCTTATTTACATATTAGTTTTAGAATTTGCAATACAACTTTGTTTTAGTGGGCCGACTTTGGAAGCTCAGTAAATCACATCATCGGATATTCTCAACATATATTCACTCTCTATCTATATATTTGTGTGCATGTGTGAGAAAAAAATAAAAGAAAATTAACTTAATTGGGGCAAAATAAATGCTGATAACATTTTAAATATATATATCTAAAGAGACAAGGGTCGCCTCTCCCGTCAAAATAGACGTCAAAACCAGACGCCATCTATTGACCGTCGCCGCAAACTAGCGGCATCGGGTCGGTGACAAAGCCACAACACCAGCTTTGGCAAACTGAAAAGCGTCCACCTAGAGACTATGGTTTCGGGCTAATGACCCTCGTCAGCCTAGGGCGGACTTTATTCCAGAGATCCCGTGTGGATTTTTTGTTTTTCTATATATTTATTTATTAAATATTGAAAACACACACACAAACCTTTTATGTTTTAAATTTGTTTTGTTCTGAGATGACAAATAAAATGCATCGATTTAATGCATTTTTGAAGGGAGTCGTGCCACTTTTGTTACATGACTAATATCTTCCCGCAACTACTCTCTCTTTATGTTATATATTAATATATATTTAGATAATAAAAAGGCATATATTCTGTATTGAATAAAAATATTTATTCGCCAATATTTATGTTGGCTGAACGTTGACCTTTGTTAAGGTATAAAAACGGATTTATTTTGTATAAACAAACTCAGCGCCACATAGCGTCATTAAATTACAGAGTTCGGCGACTTTATGTTTTATTTATATATTTATATATGAAAAAATGATTGAAAAAATAATAAAAAGGTCAGGTGTTAATATTAAAAATAAAAAGGCATATCCTGACCAGGAGCACATTTGCATGGCAGAGTGCCATCTAGTGGAAGAGAAATCAACTAAACATTGATTTAGCTTGTTCCCTGATATTTGGCCAACTCATTTCTTGATAAATCAAGAAAAACCTTCCACGAACGCGTTTCGCGCTGTTGGCGTTGTCAGAGTGGGGTAGGCTGTACCACTGCGACCAAAAATATTTTTATATCATTTTTATATATATAAATATATATATAACATAAAGTCGCTGTAGGATGATATTCATGTACCTAAAGAGGCGCAACTCTCCCTTTCATAATAATGTGGCTCATTCTTTATCACCAATAAATATATATATATATTATGGATCGCTCTATATTCAGAATATATATATATATATATTAAAAATAAAAAAGGCATATACTGACTAGGAACACATGTGCTTTTCAGATGGCAGAGCGCCATCTAGTAGAACAGAAATCAACAAAACATTGATTTGGCCTGTTCCCTGATATTTGGCCAACCCAAATCCGAAATTTAATCTTATTAAAATCCAATGTAAGCCCTCTTTTTTTAAAATATATATTACATAATATTATGATAGTATATAGCTGAAAAATATTATGTGCCTATTTTAAAATTATTACTATGTGTGGTTTTAATGTAAATCATTATTTTAAGAGAGATATTGATAGTATAACACATATTTAAACAAATTTTGATCAATATCTTTTTTTTGTGTGTGAAAATAATATGATTTAAAATATATATATATATATTGAATGTAATTCTACTGTCCTATAAGCTTATGTCCATAGTTTACTTGAAAACCATTTCTAAGATTCCATCCTTCAGTGTAGCATATAAAAGCAGAATGATCCAATACAGTATTAGAGCTCTGAGAAGCGGTCTGGTGGATTAAATTGGCGAAACCGCTGGGAGGGTTCACCACTGATGAGCCAGGCCCTCCCAATATATTTTTTCATCGCAGTAAGGACAGTAGAGGTTCGTTTTATGTATAAAAGAAACATTCGCGCTTCTAAATCCTTTTATTATATATATATATATATGAATATAATAAAAAGAAATAATTTATTCATTCACTTTTGGCGCACATCAGTTTATAGTGTAAATAAAGAATAAAGTTAAAACTGCACGCGCTAAGGTAATCAAATAAATATAAAATTTTTCAAAATCATTTTAGGCCTTTGATTATTGAATTTGATTACATTATAATACAAATAAAAGTTGGGATTTAAAATAGTGATTTATATGAGATGGGTTCTATTTCCAATTAGATTTGGTAACTGAATTGTATTTACAACTCGGAACTGATTTTTTTTTACTTCAAATTCGGTTTGGTCCTCAATTCGGCATGTCTTAAATCTAAAAAGTAAGATTCTCATTTGCGCTTTCTTTCACGATAAGTTCTAAAATAATAGAGATGTATAGGTTCATCTAGAGTTTGTAATTCTTTTGTTGCTAGAAACTTCTATGGACTTTTAGGCGGAATCTGCTTATCGTACTTTACAGTATCGACATTCACATAAAAGTACTAACGATGAAAACACACAAACTTGCTTCAAATTCATTTCCTGACATTTCGGCGAGAGACCCACTGTAAATATGTGAAATGGTTATAAAATAGAAACCTGTAAATATAGTTAAGGATTTGCATTGTAATTAAGAAAAAGCTTCTCTCGCTGGCGGGCGGTCGCGTGAAACTGCTCTTGCTGGCAGGCAGCTGCGCGCGCAGGCAGTCACCTGCTAGTGTTCTCGCTGGCAGGCACGCGCGCGCGCCGGCAGTCGCATGCTTTTTGTTCTAAAACGTTCTTTGAAAATAAACTAGCGGTAAACAACAGTCTTCGGTTGTTTTTAATTTTAGCTTCGAGGCGTAAAAGGAAGTGACCCTACGCTCGCAAACCTACACCCAATGTCCTTTGAGATTATAGTTCCCCTTTATTTTCTTATTTAGGGGTATTTGAACTTGATTGGGACATCACTTTTATTATTTAGAAAATTAGCGTTGATTTTAAAAGATTCTCATCCCTCCAGAAATAATCTTTCATATTTGTTTTTGATATTCCTCTATATAGAATTTTTATTCCTTCCATAGAATAGTATATCTTAAAAGGAAGGTATAATTGAATCCGCCAAGATAGATCGCCCTAAAAACATGGATACGCCAGGTCTTTCCTGGGGGTGGTCGTTCATTGGAAGTTGGATTAAATCAGAACAAGTCTTATGCCTAATAAAAGGAACGCTCTATAAAATCATTTACAACTCACAATTAAAATCTAAATAGTTTTAATTTTTTTTACTATTTTCATTTTCAAACTTTAAGTCCATTTATGTTTAATAAAAGCATTTGCAAGTATATTAAGAGGACTGTGGTGTGAAGGAGTTGGTGTGAAATAAATCGTTGCCAGTAAGAATACAGGCTAGATTAGTGTGGATTACAACCAGTATTGAAATCTGAGCCATGGCCATTAATTTGTCTCATTCTCTTGCTCCATAGGTGCCTGGTTAGATACTTCACAACGTTCTAAATGGACAATAAACTTTCTACCGTTGTGGTCTATCAAATATCTTCATATATTATGTTCCAAGACTGTCGATATTTGTTTATATGTTTCAACTATCATCACATCTAATTTTTCCCTTATATATATATATATATATATATATATATATATATATATATATATATATATATATATCTTTAATTAAAAAGGCATATATTGGATCAAAAATATCATTTTTTTACCAATATTTCAGTTGGCTGAACGCCAACCTTTATCAAGGTGTTATAACATATTCAATGTGCGTCAACAACAAACTCAGCGCCACATAACGTCAACAGAATTAAGTTTTAAAAATATTTTGTTATATTCATTGGGGAGAAAAAAATTTGATAAATATGTTTATCTAAAGAGACAAAGGTCGCCTCTCCCGTCAAAATAGACGTCAAAACTAGACGCCATTGTCTCTTTAGATCAATATCCTCCCGGCAAAATTTCCATCTATATTTTAGCCATAGATATGGCCCAGCCACTTTGTCAGCTAAATAGGTAGATTGTCAAGATTCCATTAGATCCCGTGTGAATCTCACGGAATAAAGTCCGCCCTAGACTGACGAGGGCCATTAGCCCGAAACCATGGTCTCTAGGTGGACGCTTTTCAGTTTGTCAAAGCTGGTGTTGTGGCTTTGTCACCGACCCGAGGTCGCTAGTTTGCGGTGACGGTCAATAGATGGAGTCTAGTTTTGACGGGAGAGGCGACCTTTGTCTCTTTAGATCAATATCCTCCTGGCAAAATTTCCATCTATAAATAAATTTTGTAAAATATGGGTGTGAATATTTTGAAAATTAAATGGCGTTCAGCCAACTGATATATTGGTAAGATAAATTATATTTTGATCCAATATATGCCTTTTTAATTAAATATTCATATATGGATAGCTCTATTTTAAATATATATATATATATGGGCCTGAAGGACAACCCGGGTAGTTAGCGACTTCTGTACTTAGCTCCAGGAGCCTGGTGTAGTGTTAGCTAAATAATGATAAAAAATATATAACATCTTATAATATATTATTTCATTTTTATCGAATATATATAATATATTCATATGTATGGAATATATATCAATTAGTTGCTGTATTACTAGACAAATGACCCGTTGAAAGAACGAGTTTAAAACAACACCCATAACTAACCTGCTACGAAGAAAAAATATCGAATGTTTTAAAATAAGTTCGAATCTATAACTCGAATCACTATAGAAAACATTTTAGATATGAGGCAATATTAAAATAATATTCTTTTGACAAAAATTTGCTTAGGGAGATCCCGTGTGAAGCCGGGTCGGTCATTCGCTAGTTTGTTAATTTTGTTTTTTGACAAGGATGTTTCAAAATGGTCGATAACTAATATCATGGGGCTTCATTTCGAACTCACGGTCATTAGATCAAGGTAATACTTGGAATGGGGATATCTATTGTCCCAGGTAAACGTGGAATAGGCCACGAAACTCAGGATGGCTAGCTACCAACTGTTTATACTGTAAGTGTACCGCATGTAAAATCAGTTTGACACATGAAAATTACAAAATAAAAAATAAAAAAAACGAAAGAAAATAGATTAAAACAATCCCTCTATATAACAGACTCTATATTTTAAAAAAGAATACCTATATAATGGAAAACTAGTTTTCGTCAATATCATTAGAGCGTGTTCACTGTAGTTGAAGAAAGGACATGCATAATAGAAAAATCGATATATATTATTTGTACTAACAGCCTTTAACTGGACCTCCACAAAATTTCTATGAAAAATCTAATTTTATAATTTTGCATAAGGAGAATTTAATGCGCTTTTTCCTTAATCTGTTCAGTTTCTTTCTCTGAGCGAACGAAGGCGTGCGGTGATTGGCTGAAGGAGCAATATTACTTGGAGCTGCAGCGACTTTCAGAAAGTCAATTTCTTAATTTTAGACCTAGTCACGGGATCTTAAATTGCTGTTCCTAAATTTATCTGGGTATATCCGGTATTTTCATTATCATCAGACGTTAATCCTATAATCGTCAAATAATACACGAGATGGGGTAATAATAAATTGACCTATTTATATTCTACACGTATATTAAATACAAGTATTTATTAAGTACTACAAGTATACTAAGTATACAAGTATTTATAAGTATTATATACTGAGTATTATATACAAGTATTATATACATTGTATATTACCACGTGAAAAATTAGGAAAGACAAACTTCAGGAAAGTACAGAAATTTATTTAAGGCAAATACAAACTATGAATGATAAAAAAAGATAAGCAATGAGGGAAGTTAACAGAGTAGCAAAATATAAACATCAAAAAATGATACTCTGTTCATAGAATAATAAATAATTTACTACATAGCTCCTTCCCTATGGGAGCTGTGACCCACAGTTTTCAGTTATCGCAGTTATTGACATGGATCTGACGTGCTTCTGCCGAAAATTCCATCGAAGTCTTGGAACTTTGTCCCTAGTACCTTTGCATCCTTTTTTTTTTTTTGCGACATGAAGAGCGGCTTTGTCGTCATATCGTCTATAGGGGCATCGTCATCTTGGAGGGAAGTCTTAGCTTTAACACGGCGGTGGAATCCTGGGGCCAGTCTCTGAAAATGTAGATCTCAGCAACCATGGCCTTAAAGGTCTTCTCGGCGATCTTCAGTTTGTCTTCCCTAATTTTCCACGTGGCAATATATTCAGATTTACCTGAAATATACCTCCCAAATTATGGAAATGTTTATCTTTTACTATATGCAAAAGACATTGTCCTGATTGGTGAATCTAAAATAAACTTTCAAATAAAAATAAAAAATGTAAATAGTTATAAAACGAAGAGAAAAAAAAAATTTTTATTAAAATGCATGGGCTACTTTTTTTTCTCTTCGTTTTATAACTATTTACAATTCTATAAGAGAAATTTTCATGATTCATGTAAAAATAAAAATGCTGAGAATATATTTTAAAAGAAATTTATTGACCATGAATGAAAATAAATCAAAAATTATGGTTTTCAGAAAAGGCGGTCGATTAGCACAAAATTACAAATGGTTTTGGGGTGAGCGGCAGCTGTCTGTTACTACGAAATATCAACTTAGGATACCCGCTTACAACTGCAAACTCACTAAACAAAATATCGGAGTATTACAAGGGCAAAGCCCTAGCAACAATTGGGTGCCGTATGGGAGGTCTTGACAAAATCCAAGGTGAACTCTTTAAATGCGGTAATGAAATTACTTGACTCGAGACAATCTTGCCTCACACGCTATACGCCGCACACTTTTGGGCACTTGACAAAATAAAATTTAAAAATACCAAGTTCATAATATCTTTCTAAGACGCTACCTGAATTTACCAAAATACACTCCAGGCTCAATGTTAATAATGGAGTTTGGACGAGTATCATTGGAAGTTGTCATCATTAAACAAATTTTGAGATTTTGGGTGAGGATCATAAAAATGGAAGAGAGGAGGTTGACTCGAGTATATTTGGCACACCTCTGGACATTGCATAACCATAAAAGAGTAGGCTGAAAATTAGTGGAAAACCTGTCTAATATTATAGACTCAAAGGATTCTCATTCTTGAAGGATTATACAAACTTTACTGTTATATATACTGAAATACCCGGTATTATTCGAATAGCAACTGAACAAAACATTCAAAACGACAAAGCGCAAATCTTAAATACCTCTCATTACAGTCACTTCAAACACTTAAAATTTCAATAACAGCAGAACTATATATACTCACAAATACTCCTCTGGTAATTAAAATACTTTTTGCGCAATTGAGACTCCTACTAGTAAGTGTGTTCTTTCCAGAAAATCGCTGGAAGACCGATTGCCCTTTAACTTGTGATCTATGTAATAGCAGAATACAAGATAAAATTATGCATATAATATTTAATTGATTTTGCTTGGATAAATAGAGAAAATAACTCTTGGGTGACTTAACCTTGTCTAAATCCGATAGTCAACAAAAATATAACTGGATGAATACAATTATGTTTAATCAAGGTCTTCTCTTTGGTTTATATAAATTCTACAAGGCCGCAGTAACAGTTCGGAGGAGATTAATAGAATCGCTAAATGTCGTGGTCCATTTGGATGAGGAAAGCGAATACTAAAACGCGGCTGATTCTACACTCACCTTTTCAGTGATACGCTCACCTATGCACGTTGGATTCTGTGGCCACTGGACATGCGTCGGACCTGGAGACTGTTGGGCTCTGCACTGCCTGGAGTATAGAAGCTCCATCTATGCTTCCTTTCTGTGGTGAATCTGTATAAGACCGGTGGTCTTAATAAATCTGTATGTGTCTGTATATAATCTATTAAACACTCAAAAGACAACAAAAGAGTATTTTAAAAGACATTTCGCCTTATATATATTAAAAATGATGAGAGCCTATCCTGACCAGGAGAACATGTGCTTTTTAGATGGCAGAGCGCCATCTAGTGGAACAGAAATAAACTAAACATTGATTTAACCTGTTTCCTGATATTTGGCCAACCCATTTTCTTGATAAATCATGAAAAGTCATCCACGAACGCGTTTCGCGCTGGTGGTGAACAGGTTAAATCAATGTTTAGTTAATTTCTGTTCCACTAGATGGCGCTATGCCATCTAAAAAGCACACGTGCTCCTATTCAGGATATTCTATCATTATTTTTAATATCAACATCTGACTTTTTTATTATTTTTTCTATTGTTTTTTCATGTGTTAAGCGTATTTGCGCAAGTTTGGCCTTAAATACCCATTTCTTGGTTTCTCAAGAAGCCTCTGGGATCAAAAATATTTTTGGTCGCAGTGGTACAGCCTGCTCCACGCTGACGAGCGCCAACAGCGCGAAACGCGTTCGTGGATGGCTTTTCTTGATTTATAAAGAAAATGGGTTGACCAAATATCAGGGAACAGGTTAAATCAATGTTTAGTTGATTTCTGTTCCATTAGATGGCGCTCTGCCATCTAAAATGCACATGTGCTCCTGATCAGGATATGCTCTCATTATTTTTAATATCAAAACCTGATATTTTTATCATTTTTTTTCTATTGCTTATATATACATTTAAGTATATATATTAAAAAAGAGAAAAAGGCATCTCCTTATCGGGCAACTGGAAGTTGCTAATAGCTTGAGCCATCTATCGGAATAAATATCAAATATTCGTTGATTTTTAATAATTCCAGAATTGGCCAAATACCCGTTTTTGATTAATCAAGAAAAGCTATCCACGTACTCGTTTCGGGCTGTTGGCGTTCGTCAGCGTGGTGCAAGCTGTACCTCAACGACCAAAAACTGGTCTTCCAGGCATTCTGAGAAAAAAAATCATGAAACGGTTTTATAAATATATGTTATATAAAATATTTATATTTTAATTTTTAATATTATATTTTCTAGAACAAACTCTGTAAAGTCGACCGCCAGACGTCGCGGCTTTAAATTATAGAAACATGTTGTTGTTGTCTCCCGTTGGCCGGCTCAAATCGTTCTGTAGACATGTAAATACGTTTATGTTTTCTTCATTCTTCACGCCTTAAGTAAGGTAATATTTCATCCTCGATTATGTTACCATATCAATTAAAAATTCAAATGTAATGTGAATCAATTGTAATTCAAAATTTATATATATATATATATTTTTTTTTTCCACGACTGCATACCAATACCATTTAGTACCCATGTACTTGAAGGAACCAGCAAATAATCTCAATAATTCTCTATCAAAAACAACAAGCAAATAATATCGTTTTATATTTAATATAATATCAAATCGAGAACAAATGTATCGAGGTCGGGTAGCGATGGGTAGTCTGCTTGCGTCGAAGCAGCAACGAGCCTACCCTGCAGGAACCGCCCGATCTGTGCACGATGTGGACGTCGTCAGCGATGCGAAGGACGTTAAGGGATCTCACCTCCGCCAAGAAAGTCAGCCTTGATTGAAGACCAGCCGCTCCATAGATCTTCGCCGGCCATATCCTCGATGGCTGTTAAGTTCTTTCGATGAACGTCGCCAGATGTTCGACAAAAATCCCCGAGCGTTGAATGGAGGCCCCGCCCGGTTGGCGAGGTGAAGGAAGCACGCTCAGATGGAGAAGGACAACTCAATGGTCCGAGAGCTTGTAGTGGAGGGTACTGTACTGGGTGACACGATCCGCGAACCTCGAAGGGAGACGGACCCTGTCCAAGGCGTGAGGCGTCAACCTGGCTTCTATAGCTGGCCACTCTGGTTGGAATGTGAGTCGCTCGTACTCTCCTTGCTGATGTTGAGTTCGCCCAACAAACACGAGTTCTCCTGGACAGTGACGGCGAGAAATATGAGAGGTAACAGTTGATAACGCTCACTTCCTGGCCATAGACGTCGATGGAGACGATGGAAATGTGGCCGGGCCATAGGACGCGCTGCCACAGGACAGCAACCCCCCGGCTCGAATACGCATGCAAGGCCTAAACCTCTGAGGGCTGTAGGGGACGCGATGGCGGCACTGTAGCATTGGCAGGGATCCTTCAAAAATCTAGCGACGAGGCGTTGGTCTCTAGGACGAGAGCGACGTCTACGTGGTTCAGGAAGTAGCAGATTTCGATTCTCCTCTCGCGAGCGGCAAGCCAGCGGACGTTGATAGAAGTCAGACGGAAGCTCGTTGGCGTTATTCGTCTGGGCATAGAGGTTTTCAAAGAGCCTTCTGGATGGCAGACAGGCATTCCAGCAGCTTCTGGATAACTCTGTCGAAGCCCGACCTTCTAGGCACTCTCCATCTTCTTATTGAGGTTGCACAGACCAGGAACAGAGACGAGGACCTAAAATATTTCTCTTTTTTTTCCAGCTCCATTAGGTCATTTTTCGCCAAAAGTGGAGCTTTCGAGAAGTTCCTCCAGTTTTTTCGCATTTTGGAGCCGCCTCCGGAGGTAGTAGACACCTGAATCTCCTCTTTCGTCACTGAGATGCAGTCCATCTGCTCAGATGGTGCTTGCTCGTGCTGGGATTCTGGCGCCAGGACGACCGCCGGAGGTTGAGTGTGGGTGACAGTAGACAAAGAGATCGCGGGAAGTTGAATGAGTATGACAGTGAACGAGGAGATCGCGGGAACAGGGGCAACAGCCATAGTTGAAGGTGCAAGACTGAGGGAGGTCGCGAGTCCAGTGGGTGCGATGGCAGGCGCAGCTGTGCCGGTGTTGAAGGGCGCCTGCACGGAGACCTCTGCAGGATTTTTGTTTTCAGGCGGCATTTGGCTCGCGTTACCTCTGCTTTTGGTATCGTGAGCTTATAACTCCATAGGAGAGAAATGCTGGGAGGGTCTTTCCCTTGGATTCTATGTCGAAGTGCGATGGAAGCCTCTTCAGTTTTATTTATTCGTTTAGCAGAATAAAAATATTTCTCCTTAAAAGAAAGGCCTCCCACAGAGAGGAATACCGGGGCGATTGAAGTTACTCTCCCATAAGATCTAAGGGCGGCAATGATTTTCCGTCCGCAGCATAGGTTGCTGATGGGGACCTTCTCCGCCTTTCTGCGTAAGAGGAAGGCCTTAAGAAGGGTGTCCTCAATAACCAGCCCATCTTCGATGAGGAGTTCCGCGTGGACCTTTGTGGAGACACCGACGAGAACGTGATCGTTCATCCTGTCGAGCTGGATGATGTTGATCACTGTGACCAGATTGCCCAGTGCCTGCAGGTATTGGAGCTGTTCTTTGTTCTTAAAGGCGATTTTATATTAAAATCGATGAATCTCAAATTGAAAGTTAACTTTAAACGACTTTATTCAATCGATCCTGTTTGTTAAAACTTCTACAACGCTCATCAGTATTTTTGGGTACATTTTTTTATTAATGGCTATTAATAGATTACTTTCAACAGAATCCCTGCTGAAAGTCAAGTTCCGTCGTAATGGAGACAAATCCCACGGGGATGATTAAGAGGAAGGGCGAATGATGCTCCCAGGGGATTGTTGGTGGAAGGAAAGCAGGTGTCTGAACTCATTGTTTATCATGAAGCTGTGAGAACGGAGAATGCAGGAACTTGTGTTAGAGTTGTGCCAATCGACAGTTTTGAACCTACATTTCGTAAATAGAATATATCTGTCATATTATATTCGGAAGAGATGGGGAAACCACCGAATTATTTTCCCACGAGCACGACGGACAAAACAACAAACGAAATATAATGACACATATTGGGCAGTGTATGATGGTTAAAAGTAGTGGGGATATAAGAAGAAGAAAGAATGGATTAAAGGGCAGTAGTGCCCAGGAAACTGAGGAAGGGAGGGAAGGAGGGTACTAACCTGCTATATGCCGCGCCACGGCGGTGTCAAGGCCGTGAGTAAGTGCTCTTGCCCGTCATACATTGCACTTACGTAGGTATTGTCGTACACCAAATTTTTTGTATTCTATCAAGGCGTATTATATGTTATCATATTAATAATCTTATATATTTCATTCGTTAAGATAAGGCACCGTCAACGAACTAAGCACGAAAAGATATTGATAGAGAACCCAAGGTCTCCATTGCCAAAGTGAAGACTAAACCGTTGACCATCTTTACTTCACCTGCCCAGCTTTCCAATATAAAATATTCTAAACGGCCACCCTCTTTGATAGCATTAATAAAAGCTCAGCATCCATGGAAAATATTCCAATAAATAAACCTGCTTGGCGCCACCTCATGAATTGAACCTCCACTTGACTTGTAAATAAAGCAAAGAAGACTTAGATCTGAAGGACAACCCGGGTATTTGACGATATATTTACTCTCCAGGTACATGATTTAATCATACAAATATAATAATATCAACACGTATTTCTTATAGTGATAATGATTTCAGGTCATTTTTAATTTGTTAATGGTAATCGTTTTTCTTTCATTTTTACCTACTATAACTTTCTTCATCAATCCATTTCCTCTTAATATATGTCCCATCCAGTTTTTCAGCATTTTTATGGTGACTTTCAACAGGTCTCGTCCGTTTCCTCAATACTTCTTCGCGTCTGATCCAGCCAACTTATTTTATTCTCTCCTTTCTCTTCCAGATTTCTCTCTAATACCGGAATATAAAGTTGCCTTATTCCCCGAGGTGCTTAGAGATTTAAATAGTATCTATTGTGCCTCAGTTGTTTATACATCACGCTTACATATAAAGCGAATGCATGTTTAAAATAATCTTGTCACAAATATTATAAAACGAAATGATTAAGAAATAATAGTTGTCCTCCCCAGAGCCTCTAAGGTGAAATCCAAAAAATATGAGACAGTTTTCTAGTAACTCGACTCCAAAGCTTTACTTTCTGGGAATATAACGAAAAAATCTCACACCCAGGTGAATAAATCTTTAGCAAAAAAAAAATATATATATATATATATTTCTCTGGAGTTGAGAGTTGTAGTAGAGAGCTAGGGTTAGATAAAGGCCATCACAAACATGTATACACAGATAAAGAGAGATTTTTGAAACCAGGTTATCTAGAACTTTAAATGCTAGAGAAACTATCTTTAGTCGAATAGTTACAAATATACTTATCGTTTCTCAGCATATTGGACTTTATTAGCTGAGAACTACAGAAAAACCTCCTATGATAAGCCCATTGGTTACTGTAACTTGAAATCAGTTAGCCCAACCTCCAATTGATAAAGAGTATTATGTTTTCAGGAAGTATCTCATAGAAGGGGATCTACTGTTTTTTTTTTTTTTTTAGATAAAGAAAAATTGCTTTTTTAACATTTTAGTTATTGAATATAAGAAGAAAACAAATGTCAAATATTGTGATATTTTGCTTTTCTAGGAAACTGTTTTTAAATAAATGGTTATTGCTGTATAGTAACTACAATGGTGGATGGAAAGATTGCGTTTAAAAGATCATAAACGTTTTTCAGAAAAATAGATAAACGCAATTGACAATTTAGATAATTTATTGACTTCTTGTAAATACAGTTAAAAATGCACAATCCGCACAAATCAATTAATGATATTGAGAAATTTACAATGATGATGTTGATTGTATGTATTTCTACTGTGCTCGAAGCTTATGTCCGTAGTTTATTTTAAATATCCATTCCAAGAGTCTAACATCAGTGTCAGTATAAAAGGAACAAAACAAAAAAAAATGCCTTATAACAGTGGTATGATAGATTTAACTGGCGAAACCGCTGGGAGGGTTACCCACTGATGAGCCAGTCCCTTCCATTAATTTTTCATTGCAGTAAGGGCAGTAGAAAATTGCTTAATTTATAAAAGAATCATACGTGCCTATAATAGTTTCGAATTCTCATAACAGATGGAGTGCTAATGCATCATAATGACAATATAATTAGATATGTTATATGCAGTGAATTATATTTTGCTACTCTGTAAACATCCCTCATTGCTCATCTTTTTTTATCATTCATAGTTGGTTCTCACCTTAAATAAATTGATGTCTCATCCTGAAGTTTGTCTTTTCTAATTTTCCACGTGGCAATATGTATATGTCGCGCGCGAGAGAGATTCAATTTCTTTAAATTATAATAATGGAAAAAAATTATTTAAAAATTTTATGAAACTAAATATAAAATATTAATGAAAAACCGCTATAAGAGAGCTTATATAAATTTAAATATATAAATTCAAAATATTTTTACGAGCTCAAGTATTCTTTTAGATACTAGCTTCTAGCATGTTTAAAGAACCTGCCAGTCAAATGTACAACCCCCAAGTTACCAACGGTGTCTTCTAACATAATCAAATAACCTACAATTCAAGTGTACGACTTCCAATTTTACTACGGTGTCTTCTAACATGACCAAGTGACCTACAATTCAAGTGTACGAATCCAAAGTTTACTACGGTGTCTTCTAACGGGATCAAAGAACCTACCAGTCAAGTGTTCGACTCCTAAATATCCCACGTTGTCTTCTAACAAGATCAAAGAACCGACTAGCCTCATATACTACAAACATTTTTCTCTCACTAATTTATGGAGTCATAATTCCTTTAAACCCCCTGCTGAGACCGCTATGTTTTGACAGCGTACTCGACTTTAAAAAAGTGGGACCTATCGTAAATTTGGGACCTATAATCCTTATTAACGTGAGTACTGAGAAGAGTTATGTATCACGGTGAACTTTTAGAAGATCACCTATTTATGCAAATAATATAATATTGTAATATATAAATTAAAAGACTAAGAATAAATGTTTACCGTTGTGTCATAACTAGAATATTTTATTATAATGTCGTTATTATAAGGTCGTTAAATGAGATCATATTAATTAAATAAAACGCGCAAAGAAACGGCACAAACGTTACCTATATATATATAATCAAATAATAATTATCAAACATTGTGTTTTTCAAAAAGTAAATTATCAAACAATTAAATCTTTGAATATTTTACGCTGAGAATATATTACTCTTAAAATTGTTGATGAATTTATTTCTAATTAAAAAAAAAAATTGTATTTTTATTTTTTAAATTGAAAATATTTTAGCAAAGTATTTATTATTTAATTAAGAGAGTATCATTTTTGATGTCTAAATTTTGCTACTCTATAAACTTTCCTCATAGCTTATCTTTTTTTTTTTTATCATTCATAGTTTGTTTTTGCCTTAAATAAATTGCTGTTTCATTCTGAAGTTTGTCTTTCCTAATTTTCCACGTGACATTCACCACCGTTTTTTATATTGGGAAATAGTCTTCTGTTTTTATATACAGGACAAATACGATATATTAATCAAAGATCAGTTTTATGTTTTGAATAAGAGGTATAAGCTTTAATCATTATATATTTATCTAAAGATAATAAATAAAAAAACATTTAAAATAAAAGTCTTATCAATAAAATTATGAATTTGTAAGTTGCCTTCTCTCTAAAACATTTTCAGATGTCATAGGTACTATGATTGAATAAATAAATAATAGGAAAAGTTTACTTATGTAGTTATAATAATTATTCTGGAGCGCAGATTTTAAATAGCTGCACACAGCATTCAATGCTATGTTGAATGTCAAAACTTGGAAAATCTACAAGGAGAAGTTATATGAATAGATTTTTTGGTTTTACTTTCTAATTGTTTGTATCAGGACCTCGAAGAAATTGAATGTATGACATCACACTATATTCACATTGCATACTTCCAATTCTACATGTAAATTTTCAAGCGAGAAAAACTATTTTTACAGAACAATAAATATGATCTCTTCTATACTAGAGTATGCAAAGTTTATTTGCTATCCACAATCTGCCGATTAGATATATTAACTAAGGTAATAAAGCTTTTTGGATTCCAACTGTAGCAAGTACACTAAATTTGAACTAAAGTGACAGTTTAACCCGAAGCTTTCTGAATTAACATAACCAGAGATTTACCAAGTTCAGATTAGGGGAGATCTAGCGCGCGCTAGATGTATTAACGAACAATTCAACCAGAAGCTTGCTAAATCCAGGGGAGGTTTACCAGACCTAACCATCGTGGGTCAGTAACGTGGCAGACGGAGCCTAGGTGAGTCAGGCTTCTCCGCAGACGCCTGGCGGACTTTGGAGTCGCCATTAAATGGCCGGTGTCGACTGACCCGAGACCAACGACCGCACAGAATGTCCGTGGAATGTGTTGTTCTTAAATGTCTCCAACAGAATTTCCGTTGAATGTGTTATTCTGAAATGTCCCCCACAGAATGTCCGTGGAACGTGGTGTTTTTAAATGTCAACCACAGAATGTCCGTGGAATGTGTTGTTCTTAAATGTCTCCAACAGAATGTCCGTTGAATGTGTTATTCTGAAATGTCTCCCACAGAATTTCCGTGGAATTTGTTGTTCTTAAATGTCTCACAACGAATGTTCGTATAATGTGTTGTTCTGAAAAGTTTGGCAACGAATGTGCGTGGAATGTGTTTTCTAAAATGTTTGATTAGCAAAAATAATTATCTTTATTTTGATTCTCATCTCCCCATAGAAATTCTTTACCTAGTCTATTTCTCTCTTTTTTTTTAACCAAGATAGTGAAGTCCCTTTAATAACGAACAATTTAGCTAGTCACTGACCGAATTTATCAAAGATATTCGAGCTATCCAACAATCTTACACATTCTTAGAAATTTCAACCTTTATTTTGAAATTAATACCTGACCGATAATTTAAAACTAACTCAAAATCGGGCAGCCTATTAGTGAAAGTAGTTTTATTGTAATAAAAAATTTCAATAATGAAAGGTCGCGAGGTTCATATAGCTACTTATTTAATAGATAATCCATTTACAGAATGTGTCGGGACATCAATTTATTATGCAGAGTATCTCTCTCCTTTCTGATTCTCTTCTGCTGTCGCTTTGATTCTCATGTATGTACAAGTAGATTTCAATTTTGTATATGTTGAATTAGCTCTCATTTTTGCCCTTAGAATATATATATATATATATAAAGATTTTAATATTAATGATGTAGATTTGAAAAATATGTCGAAAAATAAAGTTTGCTATTCAAATAAATCCGTGTAGTAATCGTAGATTGATTTCATACATTTTATTTAGTTAATTTTATTAATTAAAGCCGAGATTACGTACGACTAAGTTTCTCTATTTTATTATATAACGATAACCAAGAAAGTTAAGTTTTAGAGCTAGATGTATCTTTTAAAGACATATTGCATATATATCAAAAATGTCTGTAAAAGAAGGGTCGCTTAGTTCTGACGCTTAGGTTTGTAAGTGATATACATGTTATAATAAAGATAAACTTTATCGTATGTGGTCTTTATTTATAACAATACATTTTAAAACCAAGAAAACCACTACCCGGAAGTTCTTAACTAAAGCCATTAGGTTGTTGGGTAAAGTTTTATTGGTGAACAAGACTTTCGAACACGTAGCTCTTCTTGAAAAGGGATAATCTTTATTTCAGAAATACATTTTTGAACAAATTTCTAGTAGGAGAATTAATTCGATTAGTGTTATGTGGATTATTTTAATTGAGAGGTTTTTTTGGACCAATTAATGACAGCGGTTTCCAGCAGTTTGAGTCACAAGGTTTCTTCTTCTCAGGAAGTGTCCAGAAAACATAGAAAAATCGGAACTAATACATCAAGGAAGTGACAAAGACTCCCTGATACTGCTGCAGGATTAGAACCACTCTCGTATATCTCCAAATTTCAGCTTCTTTCAGGACTTTTTCATTTCTATATGTCGACCTAGTATGACCATTTTATACATGTCGATTACACTAAAACGCTTCTATGAAATTATGCCTCTTTAACGACCATATCAGGTTAGCGATCACTTTGCAAAATTCCCATATCTTCACCTTTATAATGGTAAATTGATGTCGAATATTTGGAAAATTGTAAAATAATTACATTCTTAATTATCAACTCATTAAGGAGCACCATTTTGGTTCCTTCGTAATCTTTAATGAAGCGTTTTCGTGCATTATTTTTGGTTGATATAGTTTTACAAGTCAACCTATTTTTTTACAATATTTATTTTTTTTCTTTAAGGGATTTGATAAAGAAGGACCTTAGGGAGAGGTTCTGGGCAAAGATGAAATTCATCATCATGTAGGGTCAACTCCAAATCAAAGGTCCGCATTCATGGAACACCATTTCACCCTCTTCTAAGAAATTCTATTTACCTCTTTATATTTTATATTTCCAGAGCATTCTATTAGAATATCAAACCAATTCAGCTATCCCTTAGTTTTTTAAGGGGTGCCTCTTCAAGGTGTATTCCTCAATGATCCTCAGTGTTCTTCAAACTTCTCTATTTATTTCTGATTACTTCATTCAGAAGTCCATATTCTTCATTTAATCTTATCCACACTCTTTTATTTGTTACTTTATCTGTTAATTTGATCTTGAGAATTCTTATAGCAAATAAGAGTGCATAATTAAGGGCATATAGTTTCCTAGTTGCGTCTCTCTCAAATTCTTGTATTTCTTCAAAACGAAAAAAAAAAAAAAAAGCTTTCGCAGAATTTCCTTAACCTACATCCTTGGCCAGATATCCGCGCCCACTCAATATATAATTCCTACTACTACTACGCACACATTAATATTTTTAATTTTTTTTTTTTGTTTTTTTTTTTCAAACAAAATAATTGGGACTACCTAGAAACTTTATGTCCTCAATTATATATTGCGAAACGTATAGATGCTTTAATTACATAATGCCTCGTGTAATGTTTATCTACATATCCATTAGATGCTGTCTATTTACTAGATATTGTACTATTAGATGTGTATCAGAGTGAATGACCGCGGGATGAAAGACCAAGTTCTCGGCCTTCCGAATGTTCAGAGTACTTCTGGTACAAACAAGCGACAAAAGGTAGCGGAACTTATCAGCAAGATAAGGTCACCAAATCTCCTTCTGTCTCCTGATGGATTTAGAGGCTCTGATAGCTACTTGCCTCAGCGTTCCTTAAGGCATTCCTGGTTAATGGGAAGAAGTTAATAGTATCACGGTAGTGAGGAGTCGTTTAAGTCGAGAAAAAAATATTTATTAATAAATCAAGTCATTCCACCCCAATATCAGTAGTACTTTTTAGTTGATCCAGAGTCCTGGAGAGTTTACAGAGTCAAATCTATTTACACCCCCACTGAATTATTTGGGGCTCTGTTGGAAATACAACAAAATTGCATTTCCTTATCTTGTCTTGAATTATCTTTAATAGTGGGGAGATACTAGTCATAGACTAATCTTGTTCAAATTTTGATCCTAATGTTTGTAAATAGATATTTCAAGAAGTTGTGTCGGCAATTAGTTTCAGCGATAGATTATTTATTCAGTTATAAAATAGTTGTTTAATCATCTTTATATATTAACTATATGATAAATATACAAAATCAAAAGAAGTAAAAATCATTATTAAGGACAGCTTTTGGGTCCATAACAGAACGCAATGTTAAAAAAAAGAAAAAAAAACACAAATATTAAAAACATATGGTAATTAACAACCTGGGAAGGTCGCTTTTTTGCTTTGGAAATGTCAAACGGCCTTCCAGCTTACCTGACCTTACTGGGAATAAATGTGAAAGTATCAATTTTTCCCAAGGCATTGATAAATTCGAAGAATAAATCCATGCATGTCTGAGATTCAAAGAAAACTATTGTGTACAGCGTTCTCATAAAACAAGAGAAAAATTCTCAATAGAGAACACATGTGACATTACTTTTGCATGCTGTGGCTTGCTTTTATTAAAAAGATGATAAAGAATGTGAAACAAAGTACACGCTTGTTTTGATTTATATCAAACATTTGGATATTCCGTAGTTAAAAGCTAATCACTATTAATTGTACACATTAAACAAAGGAAAGTTTTGTTAAGAGCTTTTTTTTTTTATATTTTGAAACGGCCAACTCTTTCTCAACATATTGTCTATATATTGCGCGCATTTGTGGATCAATTAGCTGGATGAAGCGCGACCGCGTGAAAAAAAAAGTTTTTCCTTTTAAACTAAAAATAAACTCTTTGGAAATTATTTATTCGTATATTTGGATTTTTTTTTCTTACGCATTTTTTTTTATATATATTAAAAATATTTATGTGAAAAGGATATTTAGAGGGGGGGGGGGGTTACACCAAAGGTTTATAGATGTCAGAACTTTGAGTAAAAATGCCAAGCTGCTGTAGTGCAGACGTACCTGTCTACGTCTGGTAGAGATGGCCGTATTATCGATCCAGGAAATGATGGCACGTCTCGCTCGTAGACAGAGCTTCTGTGGATCTTTAGTTGTCACCCTGATATGCCAGAACTATTTAAGAATTGAATCTAATTAATATGGCGCTAATTCTTGCAAGTTCCGAGAAATTTAATGATAACTGTGAGCACAGGTCAGAATGTTTTAAGTTGAACTTATGGATTTTTTTCTGGAATATGTTAGAATTGTGAATAAAAAGGCTACTTTTCTTGTCAAAATAGATGCTTGAACTAAGCATAATCTATTAATAGTTTCCGCAAACTAGCATACTCAGGTAGATGATAAAGCCATAACTCTATCTTTGGTAAATTCAGAAATTTGAGCTCTCTCTGGAGACTATGGTTTAGGGCAGGGGTCGGCAAACTTTTGAGTCGGAAGATTCAAAAATTATAATTTGCAAATTTTCAATTTTTTTAAAGAGCCACAACATTTTTTCTTGCCAACAATAAATAGTATTCGCGTGAATAATATTTTCGTATGGAACTATATAAAGAACCGTAGCTTCAAATCCAAAGAGCCGCAGTTTGCAGACCCCTGGTTTAGGGCTATAACACTTGTCAGTCCAAGGCGGTATTTGATTTCATGAAATCCACAAGTTGTTTCTTGGATAGGCATGTCAGAATTATGAAAACGATCTTTACATAAAACAAAAAGTAGAATAGTTATAAGAAAGAAAGAGTGAGAGAAGTAGGAGCTATACTTGCTAAAAATATAAAGTACTACATATTAGCCAGCGATCAGACGAGGAAGTCTTAAGGAGAGTATTCAAATTTAAATGGAGCTATTCCCGGAGTCCTCATTGGTGCTACATCTGTGCCGAGATCTTTTCTTTAGGCCGCAACTTGGATTGTTTGTCTACTTAATGAGCTGTTGGCGGTGCATTGTTTGCTCTGAAGAGACCGTTTCTAGGGGGGGGGGGGGGGGGGGGGATGACTTCTTTGTAGAGTAACTTGAGTGGAAGATGGGTCTTTGCTAACTCATGTTCTGATTTCTATTTCTTTTTTCAATGTCAAGACTCTCCTCACACTAGCTGTTTTCTTTCATGGCCAAAACGATTGAAGGTTTGGATAATAACAAAATATTAAATATTTTTCGTTCTGCCTTTATTTTGACGTTTCGGTGGCCCACACACTGTCGCCTTTTTCATGAAAAACTTAAATAGGGTTGAAGTAACTCATCTAAATCTCAATTATAAAGCAACGTTTAAAAATTGTGTTTTCCTAAATATTAATAAAGTAACTCTATAAATTTTATTTTTATATTATTTAAGGTGATGGCCTCAAGCTGTAATTTAAAGGAATTATAGAAGCTTTCAAGCAAGCTCTTCTCATCAACCTCATCAAGAATCTCGAAAGCCTTGGTAATTCCTTTTCTGTATAATAATTTTCTTTCATTCTTTTATTACATATTTTTATTGGTTAAAAAATGTTCCAACATATGTGGTTTGTCCTTAATTTTAATATCGTTGTATATACCCAAATAAACCCCAAATAAAAGCCCCCCAAAAAACATGGATAATACTTGTCACTTCCCTGTTGGTAGCCGTTCATCACAAAGGTTGGATTAGATCAAGACAATTTATTTTCAATTTCCTTGTAAACATTGGCGTATAAATAAATGTGAATTTTAAATTTATTCCACTGTAATAGAAGTATATTATGAATGGAAAATCATGCCCTTTGCCGATTAATGAAATTTTAGGCAACAAAGCGCCATCTTTAGGAATAAATATAAACTAAACGTTAATTTCAATTGTTTTACAAGAAATTGGCAACCTCGTACGCGTTTCAGGCTGTTAGCCCTGGTTACCATGCTGAAGGCTGTTCTTCAATGATCAAAAGACTGGTCTTATAAACTTCCTGAAAAATTATTAAATAAGTATTTTAGTCAAAATATGGTAAGTACACCTAAAAGTATGAAAAAAAAAATAACTCGGCTAGTTAAAATTAATGAAAAGGCACGCTCTGTTCCCCCGAATGAGCTTTATAGATAGCAAATGCAAATATGTAAATATCTCAGCAGACGACGCACACAAAGAGGTGTTATGAGGTAGGTGGCAATTTTACTCGCGACCCCTGTATAATTAATTCGCACAGTTGACATCATACAGAGGGAGTGCAGAGACAATTACCCTCTGGAGATAGCAGCTTTGTTTGTAATCACTACTGAGGGGTAGTTTCCCTTTGTTATCTCGCCGTTGTTGTCCTCTACCGCCTCTCACTGCTCAAATTGCCGCCCATCAACCTCTCTGCCAACTTGCACAATATCCTCATAATTATACAAAAGTTAAAAATGTTATCCAACAAAAAGGTCTTTTATCAAAACATTTCGTCTTATATAGACCCGTCCTGGAATTCAAGAATGAGTCAAAAGCAAACAATGGAGAGAGAGAGTGCTAAGCCTGAAGCTTACCATTATGCTACGGTTAAAGATGATTCGAGAAAGAAATAGAGGTAACTCAGGAGTTCATGTATTTCTTTCTCTCTTTTTGCGCAGCTTTGATCAGAGGCGATATCGTAGCTAGTGAGGATATTTCGAAGCGTGATTATTTCTAGTTGAAAACTTTAACTTTTTTCATGCCATTGTTTACTTGCAGTGTTTGCAGTATAAAAGGAAGTGTATGGAGGAATATAAAGAGTTTCTTGATTAGACTACCATTATCGCAAGCTTTCTCCATCTCTAGTGAACACATTATTTTCTTGCATAGAATGTTCACACTTGGCGAATAACCGTTAAATTTGAAAGTTTGGGATAGTCGAACAAAGAAACTCTTCACCTTCTCGTACTACAGCGAATCGGGTGATTATCTGCTAGTCAATAATAGCAGTGAGTAAACAGCTATATAAGTCTTTGTCTATATACTGTCTCGTTCTACAGCAAATCGGGGGATTATATGCTAGTAAATAATTGCAGTGAGTAAACAGATATATACAGTCTTTGTCTATATACTGTCTCGTTCTACAGAAAATCGAGGGATTATCTGCTGGTCAATGATAGCAGTGAATACATAGCTACATAGCTAGTGAATACACGCACACACACACAATATTGTGGTGGGGAGACATTTGACAACCACTGCGTGTCTGCTCCTAGTCATTTTCTTTTTCATTTTGAAAACGATATTGTTAACTTTTATGCTCAGTTGAAGAGATAGTAGTTTAGACAAAGCTTTTCAGACGCCTATAAAGCGTAAAAAATCTTGTAAATCTCAGGCTTGTTATGTTTATAGGCGTGCGAAACTGTCAATTATTGTCTTTCTCCTGAAGCCGGAAATGATAACAATGCTAGAGGATTTCCTTTTTTGAATTTCATCCCGGCACAACTCAAATTTTGGATAACAGTCCTTCTTCCAATATTCTGTAAAAATATCATGTTCTCTTTATATTTAAAGTCGATTCTTTATGAATTTATGATTGGAAGGCCAATTAACCATTCGCTGCCAATTTTCACGATTGCCTGCAAAGGATATCTCTAAGGTGACGAATGGTGGGTATTGGTAGATGTATTAAATTAATTTTTAAAAATCTATATTCATGCTTTTTAAAATTTTAAATATATTATACACAATAAACTTTAATAAATGTTCACAAATAAAATTGATCTTAGTCTCAAATACACGACAGGTGAGTTATCTTACTAGAATTGTATTTAGGACTCTGTTGTTGAGAATGTGGGCTTTGAATGGAATTTAGTCAAATATGTTTTTTTTTTATCTGGAATAGACTATAGAGTAAATAGAAGACATTGTGAACTGTTTGATGGAGAGATCAAAAGCTAATGAATCAAAATAACTAATAACACCAATTAATAAAAATGTTACTCTTGAATCTCACAAGCAAATACAACACACAATAAAGTGCAAACAATGAACAAACGTACAAAATAATCTAGATTTTATTAATTTACTTCTTAGTCACAAATGGGCATAAATAACTTTCTAAAAATTTTTGTTAGGTATTCTAAAAATGCTTTCCCGTAATTTCTCTCCTAATCGCACCAATGTAGATATATATCTAAAGACCGGCAGACGATATTGAACTGAGGGCTAATATTTGACTCCCACACACTAAACGATCTCCAACGGCAAAAAAAAAAAAGAACGAGAGTATCAGTGCGTGCCACCCACGAGGAATCCCAAAGAGCCGCTACACATGTAAATAAACAATTTTTATCGAAGCCTTCAATCAGTAATCACTTCGAGGAACTTGACATGTTATCTCGGTATCTGTTTCTTTTTGGTTTATTTTGGCTTCACGCGCGCGGAGATATCTCTGACTAGACAGACCTTTCTTGACCGCTCAAATTTTAGATAGTAAAACGTCATCTATCGGAATTAATAGCAATTAAACATTGATTTTAGGCTTATATCATTATTTAAAAATTACCATTTTCTAGTGAAATCAAGAAAAACAATATACTTACTTACATTTCCGACACACACTATTGTCCATTGTCAAAAATCAATTTTAAGTATTAACCGACCGACCACCACACACAAACATTAAATGCTTAAAATAAAATATTAAAATCTAAATAATTAGAAACGTGTGTAAAAATCATTATTATCATCAATATTTTGATGACTTTCCATTATTAATAGTCAGATTTTATTTTTTTTTCCACGAGAGAGGTGGTGTTTATTTTTATAAACTATCAATAGTTTTGAATATTGCTACGTGGAAAATTAGGGAAGACCAACTTCGGGATGAGACCATTTATTTCAGGCAAGAACAAACTATGAGTGATAAATAAAATATAAGCCACGAGGGAAATTTACAGAGTAGCAAAATATAAACATAAAAATGACCACTCTGTTAATAAAAATAATAAATACTTTGTTACATAGCTTCTTCCCTATGGGAGCTGTGACCCACAGCTAGCAAATTATTTTAGTTACTGACATGGATCTGACGTGCTTCTGCCAAGGATTCCATCGAAGTCTTTGAACTTTGTCCCTAGTACCTTTGCGTCCTTTTTCTTGCGGTGGGAAGAGCGGCTTTGTCGTCGTATCGTTTATAGGGACATCGTCATCTTGGAGGGGAAGTCTTGGCTTTGACACGTCAGTGGAATCCTGGAGCCAGTCTCCGAAAATGTAGATCACAGCACCCATGGCCTCTAGATCTTTTCGGGGATCTTCAGTTTGTCTTCCCTAATTAACCCAGCATCTCCACCAAAATTACATGTGGAAAATTAGGGAAGACCAACTTCGGGATGAAACAAAAATTTATTTCAGGCAAGAACAAACTATGAGTAATAAACAAAAGATAAGCCACGAAGGAAATTTATAGAGTATAGCAAAATATAAACATAAAAATGACCACTCTGTTAATAAAAATAATAAAATTAATAAATACTTTGTTACAATATTATTGTCAGTAAGTAAGCCTAAACTGTTATTAAGGATTCTGCTTTTTGGAAAAGGTCGACTATAACTTGACAAATTAACTTAGAGCTTCGGCGGAGCCATTTCTCAGGGATTACTTATTATTAATTTTAATTTGAAGATTGTATGATATTCAAATGTAAGAGAGAGAGAGAGAGTTGAAAATACCTTCATTAAAAATAGCTCCAAAAGTTCTATTAGAAACATATAATTTTATGTACTAAGAAAAAGGTTTAATTGCGTAGCTAGTAATCAATTTATAGTCAGTAATTATAAACGTATAAGCGTCCATTTATGAAAACGAATTTTTTTGAGAGCACATAAATTTCTTATTTTTATAGTGCAATGATCTAGAATCGATAATGATTTTTCCATAGCTTAGTTCTGGTGAAGATATCAGAGTTAGAAAATATCGAAATTTTATTTAAAGCATATTAACACTTTGGTTTTTTGAATATATGGAAGAGAATGGAGAAAGTTCTGTAGAAAAAAAAACCGACTCCGTGCTCTATTCAGGCGAGCAGTGTCATGTTCATTCCGTGGAAGAATTTACCGGCATTGAAGCAAGCTATTAAAGAGAAGGGAACCAGCTATAAAACGTCCTGAGATGAGCTCGGTGTTGCACGCTGGGAGGGCAAGTCGCGGGCGCTGGAAGTACGTCTCTCGTAAACTTTTTTTGGAGGCCAAGATTACGACAGGCATGTTGGGACAGTCTCACATGTCCTGCATATGACAATATCCGATTGACAGTAACGTATAAGGTTTCCACGTATTTATCACAGTATACAAAACCTGCTTATAACCACAGGTCACCCTAAAGAAAGTTGTTATTCCGGGTTCTTGGAACATCCAAATGAGAAGATTATGGCAATAGTTTCGTTTGAACAAATTCTTTGACGAAAGTTATGCCCCATGGCGTTCAATGAAACAACACTCCCAGTAATCTCAGGGTTGGGTGATAAAGTGCTGACTGTTCATCACCTGCCACAGGAAATCCCGCTACACCTCCACGTGCTTATGCCATGATGCAACATATGTATGCCCTCAGTTTCCTTTGAAACATACGTTTGTTTAACTATAAAGTTATCAAAACAAAATATAGCGAGAATTATTAGCGATAAGATTCTTTCTTTTCTTCTTTGAAGTTTGGTTTTACTGTTAGATCGTTAGAGCCTTTATCTCGCCGGTCATATTCTACAATAAAATGAATTCAACACTAGTCACATTCTGGTTATTTAGTTTAAATTAATTTAAACGATTAAATTTATATCATTAACTAATCTGCGTTCACAGTTCGATGTGAACACACACACAACACACGTCGATCGTAAAGATTTTTTTTTAAACGAGGAGGCAAAGTATAATTTTTTAAATTTATGAATTTAACTTTGGATAGAGCTGAAATCTTTGTAAATTTAAGGATTGAGTCAGATTGTTAATCCTAATTTTTGGTAGTAATATATGCTGAAATTTATATATGAAATCAATTTTACTATTCGAAAAAGAATAATTTACTTTTTGCTACACGAAGCGCAGAATTTTACAGAGCAAGTGAAAAACAATAAAAATAAATTTAATTAATTGTATTTCATTTAAATATTACTTAAAAATCTAAGTAAACATACAAATATATCATAAAATTCATATAGATCCAGGTTTTGTTTAATTGATTATCATAAGTTTAATCGATCAAAAGCAGTTAATATCATACGTGACTATTCTATGGTAGGTCAATGGAGTAAAACTTGAAACTCTTCATTACGATTCATCTAGATTGACCTAGATTGGAGCATGGAACGAACGACACGTTGACATCGAGCTTTCTAAAAATAACTCCCCACTATATTTACGTAGTTAAGGAATGTGTACAGGAAAAGAAGCCTGCTCTGGTCAAACGGCCAAGGTTGGTTCACGGCCATCTATGAATCAAATCGTTGCACAATGTGAATACTTACTGCATGCCTAAATCACAACTTTTTTTCTTCTATACAGTATATCGTATTTTTAACTAACATATCAAGTTAGCGAGATATTTTCCAAAGTCCCGTAATCCTCGCCTTTCTAATAATGGCACAAATAGCAACCTTCAAATCCACAAGCCCCTTAGCTACACCACATAACTATAATTACGTTTGCATACCACATGTATAGAGGAATGGTGACAATTTTAAGGTCTCTTGGCAGGAAAACGATACTGAAGAAAATTCAGGAATAAAGCAGGAAATTCACTACAGGTGTTGATATTAAAAACAAAAAAGGCATTTCCTGACTACTCACGTGGGTATTTTAGTTGGCAGACCGCCATCTAATCGAATAAAAATCAACTAAACGTTGATTTAGGATAGTTCCATAATACTCGGCCAACCTATTTCCTGATAAATCAAGAAAAGCCAACCTGAACGCGTTTTCGGGCTGTTGACCCTCATCATCGTGGTGCAGGCTGTATCTCAACGACCAAAAATGTGGGCAAAGAGACTTCCTGAAAAATCAATAAGTGTTCAGGAAATGCTTTTTATTGTTTTTAATATTTACACCTGACTTTCTTTTCACATGTCCAAGGTATTTATGGAGATATATCGTATATATATATATATACCGACTAGACACTCGGTTAACGACCACTTTTAAAAAGTTATAACAAAATCCTAAATAGCCATCAACGTTCTAAAGCCGATCAACTTCCACAAAATCTGTTATCCAAAGTTGAAATATATTTATTAAATAGTCGTATAAATAGAGCACACATTTTAATCACTATTTTGCATTTAAAACAACATTATATGTGATAATTTTTGTTGTGATTTATAATTATATAATTTGATATAGCCAATTTTATATATAATTTATAATCAAAGACACGCCTCATTAAAGACCAATAGTTTTGGTTCCAGTAGACATTTTTATTGAAGCGTTTTTCTGTAGATATATATTCCCCCTGAAAATCCATCAAATAAAATTCACGTTCGATTCCGATGGAAGAAATAAGGCCGTTGGTCTGGGCGAAGCTGAGGGTCAGGAAGAGATTAAAAAGCCCAAAGTGGCCACACCATATCCAGCCACCCCCATCCTACCCCCTCGAGTCATTCCTCTAATGATTTGAATATCACCTACCACCCCCTTGTAATTATTGTTTTCGACTGGTATTTTTTATCCTTTGCTCGAGGCAAATGCGGTAAGGTGTATAAAGGTAGGTGGGTCATTTAAGTGGTTCTGATGATAGATCCAGGTGTGTCTTTCTTCACCTTCCTCAGTTTATCTAGTTCTCCTTTAACTAGGAGCATACATAGTTTAAGGTGGAGCATGTTGTCATCTAGCCCACTTCACAGTTCTATTCGCCTCATTTTTACAATGGAAGATAATTGCGATAGTGCTGCAATTTAATGCCATTTAAGAATTTTAATTCGAACAAGGTATTTGAGAAGATCTACTTTTTTTTTTTCCTTGATGGAATAGAATTAAATGTTATCATTTTTATTTAGCATCAATTTTCTCATTCACTTCATATTTAACTTAATTCACTGAACTCCTAATATATTCTTTTAAAACCAAAGTTTTGCCACAACGTCCAAGATATGGAACAGTGTAATGACGCCTATTTCGAAGATAGCGACGTTGACTGTAAATTGAGCGACTTTTATTTTCGAAAAAATATGGATATTTCTCTTGTGTGTTGTGTTTTCTTTTAACAAAGATATTTGAATTTTCAAAGTCCTTTAACATATAATCGTACAGTTATTTTATATATATGGAGGCATTAAAGTGCATATGAATATACGCAGACAGCAGTTTTCAAGAAATTTAAATATACAATCAGCAAGCATAAGGTATGTAAAAATGTAAAAAGTAATTATAAAGCCATGTTAGTAAGTGTAAGGTAAGTAAATAGGCATAAAACAAAAAGTAGATATTTAAATATGCAAGTAACAAGTATATTAATATGTAAACAGCACTAATATATTCATGTTTGTCAATGTGAGTTGAGCTCATATGCAGACAACAAAAATGTATAAATATGTAAATATAAAAGAAGCAAGTAGGTAGGCATGTAAGTGTGTAGATACACATACACCTAGTATGTATGCAAGTAAGTGTGCACACGAGTATTTGAATATGCGAGCACTATGTAGAAATGTAAGTGGGTGGACACATATATACCAGGTATGTGTGTATGTGTTCACACAAGTATGTATATGTTATGAATTATTTTGTTTTGTTGTTGAAAAAAAATGGAAAATTGAAGGTGCAGTCGTGTGAAAAAAAGATAGTTATTTACCTTTCAAGTAGTTTATTTTCAATTACTTGAAGCAAATTACATATGAAATAATTTATCACAGTAATAGGTAGGTTAACTATACATATACAACAAAAATTCAAAGTGGTATCTTCTAAATCTATCGTAAAAAATAAAAAAATAGTCAATGATGAAAATAAAATACATGTTTTAAAAAATAAAATATATGCATTTTAGATTATATAATATATATATGCGATCACTAGTTAGGTAAGTGTGCGCCCAGGTATGCCACCAGGCCGGGAAGTCCCGAGGAGATGACAGCAGCTAAGAAATACGACCGACCGGCCGCTCCTTAGATCTGGAGAAGTGGATCTACCAGGGAAACCCGGAAGGATTTACGTCGCGTGCTGGTATCTACGTATGGATAGATGCTCTACAATACGGTGCGGTAAACTTGAAATTTCGAATTTTATCAGCAAAAATATCTTAATGAACAAGATGTATGAGCTAGCATATTATTATTCGTGATTGAAATAAAATATAAAATTACAGTAAAGACAACTTCCACTAAACCAGAGATTTCGATAACATGATGCTGGAAAACTATAGAGGCATGTGCAAATAGGTAAATATATACAACTTGTGTGTCATCCTCACCACATTCTTAGGACCATGCAACACTTAGAATGTTTTCTTATATCCTTTTGTGGATTTAATTAACCATGAGAAATGACATGCATCGAAATCTCCTCAAATTATTTTTATTATTGATACTTTGGTGAATTCTCAAACAGGCTTTTCTAAGATACTCATAGTTTTCGACTGGTGGTAAGACATTTTCTTGGTTCTCTTTTCAGTGTCGGTCCACAAATGTAGTCACCTTTATCTGGTGTCTATAATGCGTATTTCAATCAAATTTCTATTGGTTTGAACAAACTTTCTTAATTGTTTAAATATATACTCTCACTCTATCTCCAGACCTTAAGAAATGTTAATTACGTAATTTTCTGTTTTTCGCTCTATTTTATGACTTTTTTTTTTTTTTTTTAGGGATGGTTGCGATCATCGATGTCAAGGCTTGCTATTAGAATGTTGTTAAAAAATGGAATGCTTGTTTTTTCACTAAAGATGGTGCCATTTTAAGAACCTATCTAAAAGCGTATAATCGCCAAAGTTTCAAATTAGAAATTCAGACATTCGAATATTCTCCTTTTGAAAATAAGATAGAGTCAGCATAGAGAAATTATGCTTGGAAACATTTGATAATTCAGTACAAATATAGTAATTTTAAAAAACAGTTTTCCTCCAACCGTGTCCTAATGATAAGTTTTGGGCGATATATTCACGGCGACTCAGTTCGAAATCTTGTATTGTATGTGCTTGATTTTCTTCTTGCTTCTTATATATATATATATTTTTTTTTTTTTTTTCAATGACCAAAAAAAAAATCAAATTTTGAGAGAAGTAAAATGCGCCTGCTTTAATCGTTAAAACTGGAAGCACTCTCCAGTAACAGACGACTTTGCTCTGATATTGAATGTTCGCTTCTGACATGAGGAACAGATATCATGTGCAGCCGTTCCTAACTTGGAGTATGGTGAAAGGATACTCGTGGTCGCTCCTGAAGACAGTCGTTCGTTGGTGTATGAATTAGATCAAGACAAATCATTTTAATGTTACCAAGGTGGCGCCCTTCAACGGATGGGTCGTTTATGGGAGTTATATTGTACAAATAGGTGGGTTTTTTTATATCATGAATACCTATTTTGGTTTCGGAGATGGAAGAAGGAATACAATTTTCATAGTGAGTGAGGAGGACTAGAGTTCGACATGAGGGAAGGCTGAGGAGAACAAGCAAGGCTGACGCTACTCACCCAACTGTGAGACGCTACAAGATGTATAGTCGGGCCCAGGTGTGAAACACGAGCCCCGTGCATTGACCTGAAACCCTATGCCAGCTCTGACCCACTTGGTGGCGTCACGCCCCAAACCGACACTTATGCAAATTTCAGTCTCCCAACCTTTCACTGAAGGATAATCTCTCTTGTTTTGCCTGTGGAACAGCTTAGTTGGTTCACACATAGTGCTTCATTTTAATCCGGAGGAAAGAGCGTCTCCCCGACTTGTGTTTCTTCTTCTATAAAAATTATGATTAGTTGATATTTATTCTGATAGATGGCACAAGCTATCAACCACTTTCAGTTGCACGATCAGGAGATTGATTTTTCTTAACATAAAGGAAGAAGGTTTATTCACAAATCCGATGTCTCCAGAAAGCTCTTGAGATTTCTTTTATGCCTAAAAATAATTCAAGATCTCCAGGATACAATGTGTATGCACTAGTAGGTTATTATTGTCTGGAAATATACCCAAGAACGCACAAGCACTATCTAGTTATTTCTAAATAGAGAAAAATTTGTAAAGAAAAAAAGTCAGGTCATAAAAGCATAGCACACGGGTAATAAAAATCCATTTGAAAAAAATAATAATAATAAAATAAATATATTCTCGGATTGAAAAAAAAAAATTACCATGGCCGCTTTTACAAGAAGCTCTTATCATTATACATAATTACCTCTTCGCAAGTTTTCAAAATTAACACTATAGAGGTTCTCCCACACAAAAAAACTCTCAGTGTCACTACGACAATGCAAGTTGCACAAAGATCGATCATCCTGTATAGACGGCGGTCAGGGAAAATGCCACCAGGAAAACAACGAAAGGAAAAAAAAGCGAAAGTTTGTCGACCACCGGAGTCTTAATATTCAGAGGTCAGGGGAGTTGGCTCTTTTCGCCGATCTGAGGAGTGTTCCAAGGGTTTCGCTAAACTTAGCCAGGTTTGTTCAAAAATCTTCAGGTTCAACCAAAGTTGACTAGTTTTAACCAAACTTCGCCAGGTGTGACCAAACAGCGCTAAGTTAGTCCAAATATCGCCAAGTTCAGCCAAACTTCACTATTTTTGTCACAACTATGCTAGATTTGACTAAACGTTTCAAGTTTATTCTACCTTCGCTAGGTTTGTCCAAATTTGGCCATGTTTGTCTTGTCAGACTTTACAAAAACATATAGCGTATGCGTTCGGGAACCATTTTCAATATACAGCATAATCTCCCGTGAAATAACGTCAAAAAATCACTGAAATTCCAGGTCTCCTCTAAAGGTAGCCTCTTATTGTAGGTTAGGAGTTATGAGAGCATAATTTACGGTTCTAAAAAACTGAATACTTATGGAGGTGATCGTTCATTAGAGTTGATAGATCATGGGAGGTTTTCTGTAAAATATTATGATATTGTAATACCATTGAAATTTTTCAGAGGCCAATGACCCCATTGGACAAACTAATATTTACATATACACTCTGGGGCTGGAGAGAGAGAGAGCAAGAAATTAATAATCAATAGATAACGAAAATATTAAAGCTAACGTATCTCTTTATCTAGAAAAAAAAAAAAAAGGGGGGGGGGGGGGGTTCAATAAAATAAAATAAACATGGAATGGGGAAAAAAAGGGGGTATGTAATATTTACATAGCTATCATTTAATGACACCTAACATAAATATTTAAAGTTATCAACTGGAATATCGTTAGCCTCAATCCCAAGGATTTCCTTGTGTCCTGTTGTCTCTGCAGTAGTAGCCTGAAGTCTTTCTGAGACGACGCGAAACTAGTCTAGCTGGGGAACATTGTTGGGAGGCTCTGTGGGGTTAGTATGTCACTTTGGCTAGACTCGAAAGAATTGGCAGGCCAGAAATCTTTGTTTTCTACTTTGTTGTGCATAAAACACAAACAATAAAGTGTTTTTCTGTTTTTTTTTTTTTAATTATGGAAATATTATTGAAAAGTAAAATTTTGTTTATATTACAATATATCATTAAAGGAAGCTTGATTTAACAGGTGTGATCACAAAGTCTGATCGATCAATTTTAATTTATTCATTTTTAAACCAATAAATGCATTTTGTTCTTTTAAATTTTGCCTATCGATCTAGGATATATCATATTTTTGTTTATATATATACAGTTGTATATATATATAGTATATATTATATATATACAGTAGTATATCTGTCTAAAGCGCCCCCTCTAAATAGCGTCCGATTTTAAACATTAAAATGTAAACATTTTACATTAAAAGTGACTTGTCTATTGCACCCCCTCTCTACAACATCCTATTATGGTGAGTCCCAAGAGGGGGCGCTATAGACAGGTTTAACTGTATATATATATCTTTTATTTAATTAAAAAGGCATATATTGGATCAAAAATCATTTATTTTACCAATATTTCAGTTGGCTGAACGCTAACCTTTATCAAGGTGTTAAAACATATTTAATGTGTGTCAACAACAAACTCAGCGCCACATAACGTGAAAAGAATTAAGTTTTTAAAATATTTTGTTATTTTTTTTCAATGGGGAGAAAAAAATATTATGGACAAAATAAATTTTGTAAAATATGGGTGTGAATATTTCGAAAATTGAGAATAACGCCTATTTTATATTTATAATTATTTGTACTATGTGTGAAAAGGTTTTTCGTATAAAAAATAAAATAAAAATAACAATATATATATAAAAGAAATGTTAAACTAAATATTTTTTACTGAAAAAACAAAATATAAATATATATATATATATAATAAATTACCATATTGATTAAGATTATATATTAGTTTATTTCCTTCTCAACATTTTGGCGACTTTGTCACCTTTATCAAGAGCATTGGTGAAAGAGAATCGCCTAAAGGTTGGGAAAGTAATAAAACAATGGAAACTTAGTTGATGCAGTATTTTATCATGGTGAATAATTTTCAAATGTATCCTATTTCACAAAAACACAAATAGATAAATAGGTGAATATATAAATACATGACGTAGAGATATATTTACAAGATGAAAATATCTATTTATGAAGGAAAAGCCTATCGAAATGTATGGAAAGATAACACCATGTGGAGCAAGGTGGAACAGCAAATTCCAGAGATCACTAGCTATTTCTATTATTTTCTCTTTTGTCATTGCCTGTTGCATTTAAGAGGATATTTCTGAATGCATACAACACTTTATTTTCTGGAACGCTGAAATATCTAAGCGTTTAGGTCCTATTACGAAATTGTTAAAGTAAAACCTCAATTAAAGACGTGTATTTACTCTTTGCGTTAACTTCGGAGAATCTCCTTATTCCAAATCTTTCATGGAATGTACAGAGATACCTAAGTAAAAAAAAAAAAAAGACACAAAATGAAAATTCAATAGAACCTTCATTCATCGCCAAAATCACTGTTTTTAGCAATTAACTGCTTTCCGGTTGGAGGATAATTTGCAACTAAGTGTTGCCCTTTAGAGAGAGGTATATATATTTGTCATATGTCGAATTCATCGTATACATTTTTATCTAAAATAAAACCTCTCATGTGCGACCCATCTTAAGGACGACCCCTTCTTTGAGGGTCCTCCTTGGTAAAAATTAATAATGATTAAACCGTTTTTAATATAACCTGCAATCAGCCCCAGGATTGACCAGGGTTGTTATCTTTATTTAATGCGCTCCCTTTTGGAGGTATGATTAGATCAGATCAAGTCATTTTATATCTTACAAAGGTGGCTCATGTGAGGTTTTCTTACCGGAGCCTTGATTTAAAATTGGTTTCTGCAAATTACGAGGGCGTTTTGTTCGGCAAACAAGAACATCTCGAAAGAATTTTGTCATTTAATTGGATTTCCCTGAGTATCGGTTGCAAGGAACCTAGTTGACATTGTGTCATTTAACGCTTCAATTAACGGGACCGTCGGGATTCTGGGAACCGAGGGGGAGTGCAGGTAGGTCGGAGGTGGGAGTGGCTGAAGAGACAAAAGGTGCTGTGTGGGGTCGGTCGTTGTCGTAATATCGGCGAGGTTTGATCTCTCCCCTCCCCACGCGAGATAAGTGGCTCTTAATTCTAGAGCTTTGCTTTTTCTCCTTTTATCTCCTTCTTCTTGTTGATAGTCACTCACTTCCGCTATCTCTCTCCCCGCAGGATCGTGATAAGAACGGACAGTCGAGCGAGCTTGTCGATCAACTTGTGGCCTGATACGACTCCTAGTTGTTTAAACTTCTCTAAATAGTGTGAGGTATGGGAGAAAATGGGTCACAAAACGTAATAAGAAAAATATTTATGTGCATTGATTAAAATAGTAATTTCAACATTTAAACATGGTATCCTCTTTATATGTAAAATATTTTAGTAAAAATCTTTCACTCTGATAAAAAATATCATGTTTTTCTTTTGCCTGTTCGATATTATCATTAGCTTCATGTTTTACAAAACTAGAAAAAATATATATATTAATTATCCCTTGTACACGTGGTATAGGCCATGATAATCATGGTGGGTGGTAGTTAGCCAGTATTTTTACTGTAAGTGCACCACATGTCTACGCATGTGGAAAACAGTCCAGCTTTTGCACTTACAAGTGAGCCTAAAGGGGCTGGATGACGACAAACCTTTTTCTCTCGTTTTAATCAATGCATACATTTCTTTTTTCTGAGCCTAGAGGCGATGGAAAGTTCACGAAGACTTTCTGATTGTCTGGAGGAGAACTCTTCGTCGTTGCGAAGCCTCTTCGACTGTACATAGTTTCTTTGTATTCCCCCTTTTATTATCTCTAGATTAATGTCTGTTTATCATTTACGAATGTTAATAAAATCTCTAAAAATGTAAATATATTCCATTGGATACGCTTTGCGCGAACTTTACCTGCAAGAATTTTATTGTGATACTATTTGCAGACTCTTTTTAAAAGGTATGTAAAGTTGCAGTACAAGTAATGGGATTTCGACCCTAGAGAGGCCTGAGTGCTCTATGAACATTGCACTTCAATCTTAACCAAGGAATTATTAACTCCCGAGACATTTTTAAAGAAAGAACGAAACCTAGTGCTGGGTGTACTTCAGATCGATGGCTTCGCAATGCCTGTTATTGAGACAAAACGGCCGCCCCTCCCATTCACTAATGAAGGTCCACAAGAAATTTTTTCCTAAATAAAGATGAATTTTTCTCACCCAAATCAGACGGCGTAACAAATTAATTTGGCTGAGTTTCTTCTGGGGGAAGTTTCAGGGATACGGAGAGCGAAATTTGTAATAACAGGTTGGGCCCTTGTGTCGAAATTCCGCGCGGCGCGTAGATTCTTTTCTTGAAATAAAGCGCAGCGGCCTTCATTACAGGTAGGGGAGAAGTTGGGGAGGGGGAGGCTCGAAGAAGGGTTTCCTAAAGTGTCAATCAAAGTGGGCGGAGCCTTTTTGTCCGGCGATGGTGACTTTTGTCGCTACTGTGCCTTTGTGACGGCGGCAGTAGGTGAAATGATAATTAGATATATAACAGTAGGTCACTGGGAGGCTTATTTACCATCACAGCTAGGCCTTTTCCCTCGAAAGTCTTTCCAACTTGATGCAACACCAGTATAGTTTGAGGTGAAGACAAAATTAGACTGGCCAAAGACGTCGTTTCGAAAATTAGCACGATAGAGCCTCTTGAAAATAATGGTAGTAAATGTTGGATCACCCGAAAGACATACCAAACCAGCAAAAAATTTATCTTGAGAAAATCAATCACCAAAGACTAGCCTACTTCAAACACCACATGAAAGAGGAAGATCGGTCGAGTTTTTCATTTATTTCCCTAAAGATCGAGATTAGCCTAGGACGGCCGATAACTGGATAATAGACAACTGGATGTTCACGCCAATACCTAAAAGAGATTATGTAAGAGAAAAGGAGAAATAGAGATCAAGAGGTCACCAGACATGTTCATGGCATCTGATAGTACGTCACAACAGAACAAACGAAGATATTGCAAAGTAAAAATATGGACAATTACAGAATCCTGATTTTAGTATGGCCAAATTGAAATCAGTTTTAAATATGACGGTTTTCAACGATTTTGATGAATCATTTTTCATCATTTATTTAAGGTAATGGTTCTTAATTTTTTTGACCATCGATACCTTTTTTCAGCGACTTTTATGTCCGATAGAAGCGTTCAGGGTAAAAATGGCAAACACACACATATTTCACTATCATAAGAAATAAACACTTTCAAATAATATTCACCTTCGGCAATATTATTTGTTTCCACATTACAAAGGAAACTATCTTAGTTGAAGGCAATATTTATCATTAATAGATTACGTCGGTAGACTACAATTGAATACCTTCTGAGACAGCCTTATGCGCCCTATTCCAACTGTCTTATCCTCTACTGCCTTACCAACGGTGAAAGAAAAAGAGGAAGACCAACAGTGTAATACTTGAGACAATACATAAATCACATTTTAAAGATTGAGCAATCCATATTAATATATATAAATAAATATCTTCCTAAATTATTTATTTCTTTTTATTTATTATTTTTGTATATATTTATACTTGTAATATATTTTTATTTATATTTATCAACACAACATATTGAATCATAATCCTTACTCATTTTTATTTTCTAATATTTATCAGTCTCATTTATTTAATCAAATGGTTATTTAATTATATACTCTTTTAATTATTATTATTATTAAATATAACAATTGTAAATATATTTTATAAACAGTGAAATTTTCATCAGATAGTTTCTTGCTTTGGTCTTGTATAGCGTGAGTGGATCACATACCCACGTGATTTAGTTTAAATCAAAGAAAATCCTTGATAAAGAGAGGCGTGTTGCCCCTAGAAATATTGGCTGATTATTAAATTTAGATCCAATATATGCTTTATATTTATTTATATAAATCACATCTTCCACCTCAACAGCTCATCACCCACTGTTATCTACAGGATCGCGTAAGACAAATTTAGATTAACATCTCAATCATACAAGACAGGTTTCCAGAGATCAGTAGAATTGTAGATAACTTCATTATTTAACATATTTGTAAAATATATATAATAATGATAATGACACATACTATTAAAAACGATTAACTATAAAAAAAAAAGTCATTATTTAACTGGCGGACCTGCTGAGAGGGTTCGCCACTGATTAACCAGGCCGTCCCAATATTTTTTCAGGGCAGTAGACAGATGTTTGTTTTTATGAAGGACACATACGCGCAAGAAGGGTTTATAATTTCGAATACAGATGTTGCGATTATATACCAATTAATTAATATAAATATATGATTATTAAAAATAAAGAAGGCATCTCCTGACCACGAGCACATGTGCTTTTTAGATGGCAGAGCGCCATCTAGTGGAGCAAAAATAAACTAAACGTTTATTTAGCTTGCTCCGTGATATTTGGCCAACCCAAAGAGTGACCATGTGCTCGTGGTTTATTTTTAATATCAACACCTGACCCACTTATCTTTTTTTTTTTTCTAATGTTTTTTCATGTGTTAAGTGTCTTTACGCAAATTTGGCCTTAAATACCCATTTCTTGATTTCTCAAGAAGCCTCTGGGACCAAAAATACTTTTGGTCGCAATGGTTACAGCCTACTCCACGCTGACGAGCGCCAACAGCGCGCAACGCGTTCGTGGATGGCTTTTCTTGATTTATCAAGAAATTGGGTTGGCCAAATATCACGGAGCAAGCTAAATAAACGTTCAGTTTATTTTGCTCCACTAGATGGCGCTCTGCCATCTAAAAAGCACATGTGCTCGTGGTCAGGAGATGCCTTCTTTATTGTTAATATAAACACCTGACCCACTTATCTTTTTTTTTTCTATTGTTTTTTTTTTCATATATGATTATATATAATATGCCAATTATATAAATTTTAATATATATATAATAAATTTAGTTCCTTAAATAGTAATTCATGTTGTTCTGCCTATCTAGATAGAGTTTTAATAGGCTATAGGTCTGGAAGGAATCAACTTTTATAGTTTCGACTTCGGAATATGCAAATAAGACCTAATTTTTATATTTCGGGATCTAAAAATACTTATGACAAAAATATATAAATGAATTTCTATCATAAAACAATTACTACTACTACTAATAATAATTTTTAAAAATTTTGTTGAAAAACAATATTTGTTGAACAAATACCTACTCGGATAGAACCAGGGCGAAGATGGACAGAGTGTCTAGAAGGATGCTTCTTGAGGTCTCCAGGTCTACAATATAAGCGAGTTGTATAAGCACGCAAGGCCATATATAAGAAGCCCGGTGAAACCTAACCTTTCTCTACCGCCACGTTCTCCCCCAGTATCATCAACTTAAGTTTCTAGAACAGAGCTTATCTATCCACTGTGGCTGTGCGGCAATCAACCTGGATTCAGACACAACGCATACAGAAGTGGTTTCTTCTTAGGATTGTGAGAACCATCGGTTCAAAGCAGAAAAATTCTGGCTAAAGGTTATTTTTTACTTATCTCAGGTACACATGGTACAGGCCATAACAACCATGTTGAGTAAGTGAACTGTACACTGTAAGTGAACCACATGTATATATGAATTATTAGTGATGCGTTATTTTTAGCTTGTAGTGCTGTTTGGCTCTCCATATGTAAAATCCTACTCCAATATTGGTGATTTAATTATTATTTAATGATTCCAACTTTCTACTTTAATTGATTTGCATCAGATACTTTGAAGTCTCGTGTGTTTTACTGTTAGACCATTGAAGATCCTTCAGCTTCAGTTAAAAAAATAATAAAAAATTGTCTATATTACTCTACAATAGAAAAAATGGAGTCAATTATTTTAGTTATTTCGTTCTAACTCTTTCAGCTACACTTTTTTTAGATAGCTGGAAAAATATATGTATTTTGCACTGTGAGGCGCCGCTGTTAAACGACTTATTGCATTAGAAACTGTAATGAGAGACCACAGCTTAAATATATGAATAACCTTGGTCTCTTATGGAGGTGATCTCTCATTGGAAGTTGGATTAGTTCAATTCGAGCAAATCCTAATTTTGTGCAAAGGTGCTTGAATAGGAAAGTGTTTCTTCACAAATAAGTCGCCAGTGGGTGGCTTAACTAAATTAAAAACAATAATTCTGGAAAGTTCACAGGACAGAAATGGATGTGAAATAAAAATTAATTTGATAGATCTATCACTATGTCAGAATCTCAGGCCGATCTAGGATTGAATAAATTTGTATTTAAAGTTTTGACAAATTTAACAAAGAAATCTATATTAGCATATAAAATAGATATACATATATAGAATTGAAGGAATTTCGAAGGATAAATAATGTCCATGAGCAAGCTCTTCTTAAGTGTGTGTGTGTGTGTGTGTGTGTGGACAGTATATAAAGAACAATTGCACACATTATTAGTATAAAATGTTTATGTATGTGATCAGAGTGGTGTATCAAATCCCATGTACACGTGGTACAGGCCATGATTCTCATGGTGAGTAGTAGTTAGCGCCTGCTTTTACTGTAAGTGCACCAACATGTCTACACATATAGAAAGTAGTTCGAATTTTGCACTTACCAGAGCCCCGTTTGGTTACTTTCACTCACTAGTGGGGTTGGACTTTTGCAAGAATCGGTGGCCATTGTAGCAGTTTTTTTCTTTAGAAAAAAAGTTCCTAATGCGGGATTTGATTACGGGTCGTGACTGTCGAAAATCGACGGCTTATACTACTCGTCCATCAACCCCAGTAATTAGAATAAACAATATTATTTGTTAGATATTTTTATGTATATATTACATATCTCTTTCCAAATTCCTCTAGGCCTTTTCTTTATTTTTAACATTAAAAATGTAATTTTCTTTTGAATATACATATAAATCTGTGGCGAAAAATAGAGTTCTGTTTATTGTCTTGCGTGTTTTTTTTTTTTTTTTTTTTTTTTTTTACGTTTAAATATTCTTTTTAGCTTTCAAATGGAAAGATATGTATTTTTTCCTTCTCAAAAGTAGCGAACTATAAACTGGAATTGAGATTGTACAATCCGCAAAGGAATGTTGTAACCTCAGGTGTGACCGGGCGGAAATGGCGTTGGAATATGTGTAGACACGAGTGCCGTCTACTTGCGAAGTCTGGTCGTCTAGCTTTTTCCAAGTTATATATACGCTCCTGCTATACTTTTCTATACGAAAAATAGTCTTACTTGTAACGCATTTAGCCTTCAGAGTTGTTGAATGTTTTGGATAAATTAGAATCCGATTGTGCGCTACTTTTTATGTTTTCTGAGAAAACAAATAATATCTTAAATATTACAAAAACAAGTTTTCAAAATAAGGTTTTAGCGCTTATGACTAAATTACATCTCATTTTGAAACTTTTTTTTCCCTATAAAAAGGGGTCTTTTATAAACCTTTCTTATAAAAATAGATAGTATGAGCCTTGTCCTAAATATATTTTTATTCATTTTAAATTTTAATGTTTATTGAGAAGAAAAGGAGAGAGAGAGAGAGATTTGAGATTGAAACTGATTTATTAATCGTTCATATAATATTATATAGTGCCAAATTTAAAGTTTTAATACAGAAAAAATATATATATATAAATAAATATTTACAATCAGACATGAGCCTTCTCTGAAGGGACGTCTGGACAATGTCAAATGTTCAAGGCCGCCCTGAGTTCGGAAAGGCCCGTGCTTTTAAAGGGGTTTTCGTCCCCAACGTGCTCAATTGCATCGCCGAAGAATTCGTAGAGAATTTTCCTGCTTCCAGGAGAGAGTCCATCGGGGAGTGTTTCTCTGTCAGAGCGGTGTATAACCGCGGCCACTATTTCATCATCATCAACCTCATCATAGAGAGAGGCCAAAATAGAGTCAGCGTTTAGCTCTATGAAAATATTCTCAACCTGATCAGTCATGGTTTGGTTCTCCTCTGCAGGAGCCGCAGATGGCTCAGTATTGGTCGAGGAGGACTCTGGTCGTGACGGAAACTGGCTGGTGCTCGGCGCCGGAGCAGGAAGCTCGGGGGCTGGAGTCTCGTAGGATGTTGAAGGGGGTGGGCTGAGAGGGTGGAGGTGTCACCAACGGTCCACTTCGGGTGCCCTGGGGGCAGGTGGCTCGCCGATGTCCCTGGTGGTGACATCTACTACACCTAACGCCGTAGGTGATGTAGGCGGGTGTAGACTCCCCTTTGGAGATGATCACCAGCTTGGCAGGGAGCTGGTAGAGCTTGCTTCCTTCATTCAGGAGGACGAAGGCCTCCTTGTTACCGGTGGTCCAGGTGTAGCCGTTGCAGGACACCACTTCATATGCCAGGGAGACAATCAGGCAGTAAGGTCGCAGGGCCTCGATGATGTCCTCCTCCCTCACTGCGATGGGCAGGTTCCCGAGGATGATCTTCTCCGCCTTCCTTCTGTATGAGAATGCCCTGAGGAAGGCGTTGTTGATGGTGAGTCCATCTCCACCAGGCGCTCCGCCTTCTCAATGCTGGCCAGTCCGACCATAACATGGCCGGACATCTTCATCAGCTGGTAGACGGATCCCTTCCCCAGCAACGCCTCCAAGGCCTTCATATAGTGCACGGGATGGAAGTCCGCGCACCATTCGACATAGCAGCATTGGTCGAACGTTGCTGCTGATGATCTGGCTTTGTTCAGCGCTTGCTGTTGCCTGGTGTTGCCGGCGAAGGTCACGGGCTCCTTCGTTGTCCTACGAAGCTGTCCAGATGGTTTTGAGGAGCTAGCGTCCGGCCTCACAATCTGGGCCCGCTGATTTTTAGGGTTAAGCCGTTTCCTTTTTTTTTTTTCCGTGAAAAGATTGGAAAGGTTCGGTATCGTTATTCTTTTCCGCGGCCTCAACTTGCTCCGTCCATTTTTCTCTTTTTGCCGCGGCCGGATTCACATATCCGCCGTTTTTCACGAACGAATTTGCGTCGTTCATATCTGAATTCAAACGATTCTTCGTCGAATCTTTTATCGTCGTTAAAACGACTTGCATATCAGCCACCTCGATGGGAATCATACCATCGTGTAGATCTTTGTCCTGGCTCTCCGCCAAGGTTGGAAAGTTCCATCATATTTATTTAATTTGAAAAAGAAATAAAATCCGTTCTTTTTTTAGGCTTAAGAAAAGAACGCCAAAGAACACGCCACGCCGGCGGGGTAAGCGGGAGAGCGCGCGCGCGCACGTGCGTCCGCGCCGCTCGAGAGAGAAAGAGTTATAAGAAATATAAAAGGCATAAACCAGAAACGATATTCAATCTTTTTTTTTTTTTCAAAAAGATTCCGTCACAAAATATCAAAATTAAGTAAAGATTAACGCACATGAGGATAAAAAAAATATTTGGGCACATCTCAAGTGCAAGCGAGTAATTAAAAGTGCTCAATATTGAGGCCTCTCACCAGTTGTCACATGAATTTTAATAGCACACATAGTGGTATATGATAATTGACTATTATTCTCCAAGTATATGGAAAAATACCTAGATACTTTTAATTAATTGTTGGCGAAGAACTGTAGGGCCATGGTTGAACTTTGCCATGTAGACAATATTACTTTACCCTGTAAATAAATAAAACACTTATAAGCCGTTTATAAAAGGGAAGATGTGGAGAAAACGTGAAATATATATATATTTTAAATCTATTATACTCAAATATTCAGCAAAAAACATTAGTCTACAAAAGAAATTTACAACTTAAGGAAGAGGACATCTCTTTCGAGATTCTCCAATTGCCTAAGTAATCGATGTCAAAATCAGACGGCAGGGTCAATTTTCACATGAAGATTCATTTCTCTTTTATTTTACCACTAGCAAGTTACAAAGCTATCTCGACAGCTTTGTTTGAGGCCTACGACAGCTTCCTTTTGACAAGGGCTAAACAAAGAGTTAGTGACCCGACAGGAAGGATGGGTTGATGTGATAAACCGGGGGGGTTGAGCAATCAACGAGGTTGCTAATGAAATCGCCTGCCATCGTCTGCAATTAATCCTTCAAGAGTGGAGTGGAGGGGGGACTGATTGAATTAGCTCGACCGTTCGTCTATTGTCCACTTGAATGCCTCACACTCCAAGTTTTACCCAAATGGCTCTTCTTTTTTGTTCATTGCCACATGTAATACCATTACTCTTCTCTGGCGCGCGCGCGGTCTCGCTTTGGAAAAAGATGAATTATACCTCTTTGTTTTCATCCTGAAAACATTCTTGTTTGATTAACTTCCCTATCTACAAAAATGTCTGTCTGCCCTCTTTTGAAATTTTTGAAAGCTTTTTTTTTTTCACTCAAGAAAAATATGAAATGTAGAAATATTGAATGATCATTATTTTATTTTATTTTATATCGTTGTGGGGTTATTAATAACTAGATTTTTTTTTTTAGAGTTTCACTATGGGTGACAAACCATGTTACCCTTTGGTAAATGAAATTCCAAGATGGGAAGTTGTAGCTTGTCTGTCAGTCAGTCAAAGGATGTAAATTAAAGCTGGTTACGTTAAAGAGGAAACTCTTGTTTACAACCAACGGAAACGTGCTGACGCTACCCCAGACTGGCCTTGCACATGGATTGATGCCGTTGCCCTCACAGACCATCCTTCATACTTGTGATTTGAATATAATTTTCCTTCTAAAATCCTTATTATGGGTGCACTACCTTTTCTTGAATTTAAATATTTCATATAGAAAATTTGCTCCAAAAATAGCGAATCTAATTCCCGAAGGCATGCCTGTTCATGTTTAAAATAGGCATAAAATTGATTTTTAAAAATATAGAGAAAACAAACGCTAAAAATTAACGGCGTTTCTTCATTGCATTTAACCTATATTTCGGACACGTATGGTTCTTTCTCAGACCTATCTATTTCTAGATAAGTCTGTGTAAGAACAAACCTTGTTGTAAGCTAGCTTATATGCAATAAAGAAGCATTGTTAACTTTTATCATTTGATTGTCTCTATAGACATGTTTACAATTGAATAGACTGTGAAATGTGAATTCTAATTAATATTATACTAATGCCCAGAATAAACTATAATATGTTTTATATGGACAAAGTCAAGTGGTTCAGTGATTGAGATAATTATTATGTCTTAATTAAAATATCTTCAATATATCCTAATTACTACCAAGTCCAACCCTACATGTGAAAGCAAGTAACCAAGTCAAGCTTTGAAACTTTCTAAGTACAAAAGTCTAACTGCTTACAGTATATGCACTTACAAATACCTTCCCAATATGAAATCATAAAGTCGTGTACCATGTTTACTTAGAATAAGTATCAATAACTATATTCGTCCTTTAAGAAAATTGTTGAGAGAATTCTTCCATCAACAATATATATAAATGCTCTATATATTGTTTACTTATGTTGCATGAACCGGATTTTATGTTTGCTGTCTTTTCTTTAGATGGAAGAACTGTGCCCGAAGCAATATATATATATTTGCAAAAAATCTTTAATTACAGAAGCATCTTTCCTTAGTTTCATTGAAGACCATCACTAAAAATAAACCTTCAAGTATAAGCTATATAAGCGTGTTTCCACGGATTAAAGCCAAGATTTCCCAAATCTTCAGTTCACCGAATGTAGAAATTCGACCTATATTTTAAAGAAGAAACAATGTCGAATAAAACTATTATGAATCATTCTTTGTTGAGTGTCCAACGGGCCATGGCCCGAAACCTTGGCAGACTCACTTATCTTGTCTTTTGGTCTATCTGGCAGCCTATCTCACATTGTGTCTCATTGTCGCAACTTGCTCTGACCGTGGGTTATTCAAATCCTCATTTCAAAAAAGAACAATACCCTTTCATATTGTTATGCATGATTCCAGCTTTCCTAAATGCACAAAATTTTAAAGTGAAGAGACCACTCCCCAGTCTATACTGAAATGCATTGGGTAGACAAAAGAGACAACTATATAAGGAGCACGAATTCCAGGATTCGGTCTTAAGGGACAAAATCTTTTTAATATAAAAAATATATTTCTAAATGGAATTAAAATTCTTGAAAATAAGATACAACCAAGCTTAAACATGATCAGGGAAATTTTTGGTATGCATTCGATACACTTGGATATGGCGAGCGAAAATTCGACCCTCTTTAGATCGGCTTGGTTTCTTCGTTTACAAATTAAACTGAAGTCTGATCATCTAAGGACAAGGACTTTGCAGAATTGTTGCAGAGGTTTCTCACTTTCTACCAAATGTAAATTCAAACTTGCAGCCCCAAACCACATCATCGACTGCATTAACTCTTCTATCGATGAGCTCCATTCATCCCCAGCACAGACACTAGCAAAAGGCTCAAGTTCCACAGACTTAACACTTTGATATGAGAAGATATAAGAAAGAAGAAGAGAGATTAGTTGTGGATATCGGCAACACATGGTATCTCATATATTGCCAAAATAAAAGAAATTTGAATACACTTCTTTCTAATTATTATTAAAATCACAATAATGTATTCTACTGATTGATTATGAACAAAATAATATATATATATATTAAATAAAATGGGGCAAGGTTGTATAAAAATGTTCTTATTTTATTTCAATTTGGAGTGAAAAACACATTTATAATGTTTTTAGGAGAAAATTTTCCCAATTTCAATCTATGTATGTACTGACGTGTCATTAATAACATCGATTTTTTTAGCCCCCTCTTTCTACAAATATTTCCAGGACAAAAGACTGGTTACAAATCACATGCAATAGAATGACTGATACCTTTGTCGACTTCTATAAGTTCAATATGATTTTAAAAGAATTTTAAAAATTTAAATTGAATTCGAACATTTATTGGGATATTTTAAGAAAGGGACTAGAAATATATTGTGGTAACCTTTATCTTACAGTTTTCAATGGAACACCTGTAAAAGTTATTTAAGGCTTCTCAGAGATAACTTTCACTTTGCTGAAAGAAAATAATCTGCATAAAGAATGTAAGTTATCAAAGGATCTGAAATAGCAGCTGGTAGAATCCTCCTGAAGTGGATAAAAACAGATAGGCTGAGCGTGTTTTCATTGTCAACTTTGATATCTTTTGAATATCATTTATTAAATTTTCTGCAATAACTTGTATTATATTGAAAAACTTTATATCTTTCAAATATATTTTACGTCCTACAATGTTGTTGTAAAGAAAAAAGAAAAGGAAACTATTTCTGTGAACTAGGGTCTCCTGATTTTATATATTCCAATTATGTCAATTTTATAATATATTATTAATTATATTTTATTTTGAATGCACTCTCTCTCGTGGACAAAACTTGAGGAAGTTGTATCTTTTAGCAGGTATATAAATATTCAGGCAATAACTCTGAAAGATATTTGACACACAGTGATATTTATTGAAGAAGCACGAGATAACCAAGTATGAATAAAATTGCTTCTGTCTCCTTAAAAAAAAAAAGACGACCGACAACATCAAAGACTTTCCACTTCCTTAAGTTTTGTCCATGATTGTTAGCATGAATTATGAAATATTAAATATATAATTAGTATTAAAATAGATATGTAATTGGATAAATTGCTTTCCTCTCCTTTTTTAAAATAACTTTTATTCCTCCCAATATTTTTCATCGCAGTAAGGATAAGCTGTTTAATTTGTACAAGGAAAAAAAATCGCGCAAAATGGTTTCATTTCTTGCAGATATATTTATCTCTAATTCGATTTTTTAATAATGTAAATAAACATGACATTTTTAAATATAATAAAATTGTATTATTATTTGTATAAAAACCAATATATTTATCTTTCTCCAGCATCATTTTTATTTTTTCATTTTAAAATAAATCAGGAGAATCCTATGTAAGAATAAAAGTCTTAATAAAGGATTTTGTGTTGTGTTTGTGGCTTTAGAGAAAATATCTTCGTGATATTAAACACTTCAGAGTATAAGATATATTATTCTCTCTAAAATTATTCTCTAAAATTGTTGACATCTTACGAAATCTATATTTTTTGGTAAAACTTGAAAAAAATTTGTTTAACATTTTTGGTATTGATTAGATAACTGGATGTTAAACTATATTTGTTCATAAAACAAATTTTACGGTATATTGTTTGAATATTTGCAGTTTCCTTTACTTTTGTAAAGTCAAACGACATTCAATAGATTTTCCTGGTAAAAAGTTAAGCTACATTTACACTATGAATATGGACTAGCCCTAAATTCTGATGCATTGGAGCCGACAGGACTAACGTTTATAAAAATCCTCTGCAAAATAAGCGATCTTACTGAGAGAAGCGGCTTTCGTCATATTGCCTTAATGCTGTTAAGATGCGAAAGAATGTGAATATGACAGTTTTTAAAATGTTCTCTCTCTCATAGGCCAAAAATTATTGCCTTGTTATTAGGCGATGAATGAAATATCTGGTTAATGGAATTTAAATTAAATTGATGATTATAACAAATTAAAGCATCATGAATTTCATTATATTGAAAGAAACGAAACATTTATAATATTATATAAATATATTTTATATGAGAAGCAGTTTCGAAATCACCTAATATGTGTTACCCAATCAATAATCAAGCACCTGGCTTCTAGGAACGTAATTTTACGAAATTCTTTATTAAAATTACTCAAGTTCACTCATTTATTCCAATTATTGTTAGACTTTTTTTCAGATCACTATTTAAACCACTCTTAACTATATATAAATGTGTTTGAGAGAATTATAAAGTAAAAAACAAACAAGAAGACTATTTATATTTGATTTATTCCTTATTGATTATTTGATATATATATATATATATATATAGTAGAATTAAATTTAATTTATATAAAAGATAGTTGTAAATTAATGATGATTAAAAACAAATTATAAAATATTATTATTTGTGTATCAATATTATAATTTATGTAACAATATAGGGTTATAATAAGTTCACGCTTTTACCTCGGCCGTTACGCGTCATTTAAGCATAACATAGAAAAAAAAGGAAGAATTGAAGATATTAGGGTAGGAAAAAGTAGTAATAGCTTGCTATACTGACATTATACTCTCAATTCGACATTATACTCTCAATTCAACATCGAAATTTTCTATAACTTTCCTTTAAAATATTATAAAACCTTTTAATATATATATATCGTTTATTATGTAAATTTATGTAAATATTATTAGAGCTATAATGTCTATAATTACACAGATTAAAAAAATAACTTATAAGTATATCTAAGATTTTAAAGTAATTGTGCCAAAATGAATATATAGCCAAAAATGATATAAGAACACAAATGTGATAATATTTTAAGCTATTCTCGCGATTTATTTTTTCAAAGGAATTTTTTCCTACTATTATTTTTAGGCCTAGCTCATCAATGGTAAACCATACCTTACATACTTTAATCTGCCATACCATTTTACTCTTTTATTGGGAAGGGGATTTTACCATATTGGAGAAAAAATGCTTTTATTTTTGAAGGTTCTTTAAAAAAGTTAAAAAGTATCTATATAGCTTTGTTAATATAATATAAAAGTATATATATAGTATATATAAATAATACATAATCTGAAAAATATATGTTCAAAAGAGGCAAAAGATGAGAGTTGTTTTTAACTCGATTCTAAATCCAATCTGCAAAATGATTTTTCCATTACCTTTAATATTGTTATTTTACATTACTCATTCTACATTAAAAAAAAAAAAAAAACTACAACCTTTCGCAATGAGTTTCTTTTATTTATAAAATAATAAAAGAAACTCATTGCGAAAGGTTGTAGCTTTATTTTAAAAAATTGTAGCGCAATTTTTTCGTTTACTTCACTCATTCTACATAATGAAGATGGAATTTTTTACATTGATTTATACAATTACTAAGCAGAATATGAAAAAAAAAAGGAGAAAAACCTCACTGGTAGTTAACCATCCTAGTGGTTTCGCCAATTTAAAATGCCAAATTGTTTTTATCACCATTCTACTTATATACTTTCTAACCTACAATATACATTTGAATACTTTTTTTTAGCAAAATGAATATATATTTAATTAAAAAGGTATATATGGGATAAAAATATAATTTATTTACGAATATTTCAGTTGGATGAACGCCAACCTTTTTCAAGGTATTATAACATATTGATGTGTGTGTCAATTACAAACTCAGCGCCACATAACGTCAATAGAATTAAGTTGAAACCATATATATATATTTTTGTCTATATATTCAATGGGGAGAGAGAAAATTTGATATATATATATTATTGACAAAACAAATTTTGTAAAATAAGAGTGTGAATATTTTGAATATTAACAATTATTAAACTGGCGAAACCGCTGAGAGGGTTCACTACTGATGAACCAGGGGCCCTCCCATTAATTTTTCCATCGCAGTAAGGGCAGTAGAAAAAATTTAATTTCAAAAATAATTTTACGCGTTTAAAATAGTTTCGAATATTAACAATAACGCCTATTTTCAATTTACAAATATTTGTACTATGTGTAAAAAAAAAAAACCTTTTTTTTATATAAAAATAACATTATATATAAAAGAAATGATGAACTAAAATTTTATCGAAAACACAAGGCGCATAAAGTATATATATATATATATTGCAACACAAAACTATTAAAAAAAAAATACGTATTCTTAAAATAAATCCTAACAAGATTTTTTGAGGTGCTCGTATTTCTAAGTCCTGAAAATAGGATCTAGTGAGTCATACGCCAGACATAACCGATTAATAAATCCCAATGCAGAAACACATATTTGTGGCCAACACACATAACTCTATGCGAAATTAAAAGCTTTATATATATATAACAGTAAATAAATTATTGTTATAATTACCATAAATGTAGAAACATTTGAATTATTATGCATGAAAAGATACATCCCTCTTAAAAAATACATCAGTGTTTATTTCAGAACAAAAATTGAATACAAGAAGAATAAAAAGTGACTTTAAATAGGTAAAACATCATTTATAATGATTTTATATTTTCAGAGATGGAAAATATTTGGTTATTGTTCATTACTAATATATTACTCCGAAACAAAGGTCATGAATTTAGTTGAAAATGAGAATTATCCAGAGATACGTTTCTACAAGAAATTTATTTTTTCCTAAATGATTCTTACAATCCAACCAAGACCATATGAAACAAGGGGTTGCACATTTATCGTTTATTTCGATGTGAAAATTTAATATAAAACCGAGTTTTTAAAGAGATAAAATGGCAGTATTTCTTTATATCTATTTATATATAATCTATTTGTAGCGATTGATTATTAATTTATTGTGCATGCAAAATGATCCAACATTCCGAGGAAAAAACGGCATTAACGTACATTTCAGAGCGAACATTTACTACCCTAAATCTGGTTTTGAAATAGGGGAAAAAATTAATTATATAAAAAATGTTCTATTTGTTGCGATGCTATTGTGCATGAAAAATATAATAATCCTTCCGGTGAAAAAAAAAAAAGAGCAGTAACGTTATTTCGGAACAAAAATTTAATATAAACATTTAAAATTATTTAAATATGCTAATACAATGGCTTTTGGTTTTTATAACAATGGATTAAATAGTTATTGTGCGTTCAAAATAAAACATCCCCCTCCAAAAATAAAATTACATTAATATTAATTTCGGAGTAAAAAAAAAAAACTACCAACCCGGGTTTTAAAATAGGAAAAACTTGGTAATATGAAGGTATGTCTACCGCTATGGAATATTTGGTTGTCGGAGACAATGATGCACTTACCTGGGAGTGTTTCTCCACATGGGAGCTATGGAAATGGCATGGATCTACGCCCCGTCATCCGCATGTCAACCACACATCCACCGTCGTCTGATGGACTGACTTTCCACGTGATACTGGCGCGCCTGCGCACTGCCAACTTCCTCCTCCTCCTCCCCTAGCATTCCTCCATCCCTACACATCCAGCACATCCTTATGCAAATATAATTTCATTTTATACTTTTATTTCACTATTGAATAATAGTTTATGACTAATTGCAATCACCATTTCAAATTCTGTAGCAATAATTTTTTTTTTTCTTTCCAAAAAATCACACTGAATAAATAGCAACACGGAATATGTGCTATTTTATGAACATATTACTAATATCAATTTTTTATTTCATAGCAAATTTAGCTCATTGCCTATTATTTTATGTAAATATGGCTTAATTACTTGGACCAAAAGAAATTTCACCATATCATCGTAACGTTATATTTCCTAATTTTTCTTAGTTTCAATATTGAAAAGTAAATGTTATTATATATATATATATATATAATGCCTATTAATAAATTAATTTTATCAATCAAAATTTGCTTTTTGGGTCCTAGAATATATATGTATTTATATATATAATCAAAGCACTCACACGGTACACATATATTGAATAAAAAATAATTTATTTACCAATATTTCAGTTGACTGGGCTCCAACTTTTTTGGTCCCTGAGGCTTCCTGAAAAACCAAGAAATGGGTATTTAAGGCCAAACTTGCGTAAATACGCTTAACACATCAAAAAATGAAAGAAAAAAATAAAAGATAAAAGGTCAGGTTTGGCCTTAAATACCCATTTCTCTGTTTTTCAGGAAGCCTCTGAGACCAAAAATATTTTTGGTCGCAGTTGTACAGCCTACTCCACGCTGGCGAGCGTCAAAAGCGCGAAACGCGTTCGTGGATGGCTTTTCTTGATTTATCAAGAAATTGGGTTGGCCAAATATCAGGGAACAGACTAAATCAATGTTTAGTTGATTTCTGTTCCACGAGATGGCGCTCTATCTTCTGTATAGCATTTGTGTTCCTGGTCAGGATATGCCAATTTTATTTTTAATATATATATATTAATAGTAATTTTTTATATTTGTGGAAAATAGAGGAAAAGTAAACTATTAAGAACAACAGATTTTGAATTAATTTTGAGTCAGAACAGCAAGCTAATTCTGTATCAAATAGTATAGTTATGAAAAATTTTAAGATTAATATATATTTTTATTTAATTTAAATGTGTGAGGTTTGTTTTTTTATTTATTTTTTTGTAATAAATAATTAGTTAGATTATATTTTTTAAAAATAAAGAAAAAGTAACACCAGCAAAGCATCGGCAGTTACGCGTCATAGGCTGGGTGAAAAAAAGGAATAAGCGAAGAGAAAGTTTTAAAGAGAAGAGCAAAGACAGAACCATGATAATAATTTCCCAAATATAAAATAAAGCTAATTAGAGAAAGAGAAGTATTTTTTTTGCTCTATTTTCTCTCTTGATGAGAGAAGATAGATTTTTTGTTAATTTTTTTTTTTTTTGGGGAATTTTTTTTTATATAAGCTTATTTTAAAGACAATCTAGTGTAAATGTGGAGGACACGATATAAGATAATATATTAAATTAGGAAGGATGAAAACCTTAAGGGTTAGACCAGTTGAAAACCATAAAGGTTAGACCAGATGGAAAGAGGATGGTACTCGGGTGGGCCTCTTCAGATGAAGACCTGAGCAGCAGTTTCGGCCCTTACTCCATTACTGCCAAACCATGCCTCTTCGACCAAATAGAAAGCAAATTTAGGTTGGAACGGAGATAGGGTAATAGCTGAGCCTTAGATATATATATATATATATATATACTACAAAAATCAACTAATGAACTAAGACATTGTCATCTTCTGCACTTTCAAACCTAACTCAAAAAATGTTTTTTCAGTTCAGAAGTTAAATTTATTCGGTTCTCCCTAGACTTAATCAGATTGATACATACTTATCCCTTAGTGTTAAACTTTAAATCAAATTGTGTTTTTATTCTTTTTGGGTATAAGGACTGTAAGAGACTGATAAGAAAATAGTAATACAGTTAAAATATTATTATAAATATAGGAAAAAATGATCATATCCCAAGCCTTTAACAATGTGCGTCGACAAGGGAACAGGAAATCTAACATTAAAGAACATAGAAAAATAAACTTTGTCTGATGTTGGTAGGTTCAGATTATAGTCCAAATTGTGTTCATACACTCTAAATAATAGGACTGCAGGAAAATAATAAGATATTAGTAGTACGAGAGGATAAGGATTAATTGGAACTACAAGAAAGTACGGTAAATTCAAACAAGTTAAGAATGTGCGTCATACCATAAATGGAAAAATCAGCTTCATCAGACAAAGACATAAGTCCCTTGTCTGAAGATGGTGAAAATGCTTTCCCATAATAACTCACATCATCAATTTATTTGAACTGGTCCTAACGGAACCGTATATTCTATATATAGTCCTATCTATACTTTTTTTTTTTTAAATATAATATATGAAGACCATTACCTGTTATTTCTGCTAAATAAGGAAGTTTAGGAATTTAAGTTTTAATGCTTCATATCAATTAGATTGAATGTTCATTCTCTATACCCCCCTTTATAAAGATTGAACACGCATAGGTAATTGTTATGTATGCTATATAAGGAGAGAAAAAAATATTCTAAATTTATCGTATAAATTTAAAGGATCAAACAAAGTAAGAATTAGAGAGAAAACACAGAAATAAAGGTATAGTATTGGTAAGCAAAGGTGAAAAGAACAAATCCAAACAAATAAACAATGTGCGACGTTTCGGCATCAGCGCCGTTACAATCTTCAGACAAGTCTGAAGAGGGCAACAACGCAGCTGTTCAGGTCTTCATCTGAAGAGGCCCGCCTGAGTATCATCCTCTTTCCATCTGGTCTAACCTTTATGGTTTTCATCTGGTCGAACCTTTAAGGTTTTCATCCTTCCTAATTTAATATACTATCTTATATTGTGTCCTCCACATTTACACTAGATTGTCTTTAAAATAAGCTTATAAAAGAAAATTCACAAAAATCTATCTTCTTTCATCAAGAGAGAAAATAGAGCAAAAAAATACTTCTCTCTCTCTTTAAATTCATTAAACCAATTAAAAAGTGTTCTTATAAAAGGAGCTTTATCTCCTAAAGCTTTCATCAATCTTTCATTGGATTATTTAGAAGTCAAATCACTTTTATAATCATAAAATATCATGGCGCGTAGACTTTCTCTAGCCAACTCCATTGTATCTGATGCAATGTTTAGAAATTACAGCTGTCGCTGTAAACAAAGTCGCGCCCTCTATGAGTCATTGTTGTTTTACTCATTCTTTATAATTACTAGTAAGGTTTTTATTAGGGTGATGCATAGTTCCTTCGTTCTGATGCACATTTAAAGGGAGAGGTGCCTCTTTTGGTACATACTGCATCTAATATTTATTATTTTATTAACCGAGTATCATTTTTTTTATTTTGCTACTCTGTATACTTCCCTCATTGCTTATCTTGTATTTTATCAATTAAAGTTTGTTCTTGCCTTAAATAAATTGCTGTGTCATCCTAAAGTTTGTCTTTCCTAATTTTCCATGTGACAATATCCCTATATATATAAAAGTCAGTGTATGTATGTATGTGTGTTTGTTCCTATGTCGGCTATACACGTCCACAATACGTAACTAATCTGACCGAAATTTTAACAGTATATAGAGTTGAATCTGGAAAAACTTATAGTGAAAATTTCAGGTCTCTATCCCGAATATTCTTCGAGTTATTTGCAAATTGCGTTGAAAATTTGCCCTTTCGCTCGCAAGCAGCGCCTCTAGCGGTGAAGATGGGAGTTAATATCATCTGACCTAATGTACATGTAAAACGTGTTTTAACAGGACATAGATAAAAATCTGGAAGAGATATTTATCGGGTTTTTAGCCAAGAAAAATTTAAATTGACAGGTACTGGGCAAAAATAGTTGTTTTTTTTAGTCAGAAAATGACAACAATATTGCTCTATAATGTTTGAGTATCAGATGCAAAATTATATCGGGAAAAATTCCAAAAAGCCGTTACCACGGTTGAAGCCAATTCATTTTTAGTATGCAGGAACAAAATTCTAACAGAAAAACATTCATTCGAGCGGAAGACACAAAGCCAGATCATCTCTCTATAAAAATATCGCTTCTCAGACACAAAGTTTGGAGCGGGATGTTTCACAAGAGTGACATCTACGGCGCCAATTTATAATTGTAACGAATAGTATATGAAAATCAAAATAATAGAATTTTCAAATATCGTTGTGAAATTTACATTTTTATTTTATATAAAAAAAACCCCACAAAGTTTGGAGCGGGACATTTCACATGAGTAACATCCACGGCGCCAATTTATAATTTTAACGAATAGTATTTGAATAAAAATATTTAATCGGGTAAAACCCGGGGGTTGCCCGGGTCATTCGGCTAGTATATCTATATACGTGTTGTTTCTATATATTTGACCTTTTTTTTCCCGGGAAACCTTCGGCTTGGTTTTGGACTAGCGGTTGAAAGCTTGTCAAATTAGTTGAATAAATAAACTTGTGAATCGTCGTATTTCTATATTGCGGGCATGAAGAGATCGCTTTTAAGTGGATAAAAAAGGGTAAAAAGTTGATAGAGAGAATTTTATTATTTTTTCTTTAGAATTTTTGATTTTTATTTATCCTTACTTATATAAAATGTCATGAAATATGCTCTTACTCCTCGTCACTTAGTTTTCTTGTCTCTCTATTGTCTACTTATATATCTCTTGTCCACCTATATGAAATTTGAGGGAAAGATATTGGACTAAAAAGGAAAGTCTATATTTCCCGTCGAAATAGAAGTAAAAACTATGCACCACATCTATCCCTTGCCTCTTAATCTATCAGAATCGGGTGGTGACAAAGTCACAACACCAGCTTTGGAAATTTCAAAACTTCCACCTGGAGGCCAGACACAGTTTTTTTTTGCCTATTTTGATGGAAGAGATCAGAGGCTTTTATATTTTAGAATATTGACCACTTCTTATACAATTCTTGACTACCTCTTTTCTACATCTAGTCATTTCCTTCCTCCTTTCTATTCCACCCATTTTCTGCATCCCTTATGAGAACCTATATATAAGACTGAAGGTCTTAATTTTTCATATTTTTCTAGTCTAATTAGTCGAATCATCGCAAAATTAGCCTTTTTACTAAATAACAACTCTTCGGTAAGAGGACACCTCTCCCTAAATGACATTTTGACTGCAAATAGGCGCCCTTTACAGAGAGGTTCTACTGTATATATTTCTATTTTTTTTCTCGCTTTTTTTTTTCCTTCCTGAGTGACCACGCGACGTCGAAAGAGCGAGACTTGTGGCGCGTGTAATAAGTAAAGGAAAACAATGAAAGAACAACGGCGAGTTGTGGGAAATAAAAATATATTATATATATAAATATTTTATTTAACTCAAAATATATCTATTTATCCATATATCTCCAATCTTTCTCTTCATTCTTGTATATTACGGAACACCTTTTCTTGATATCAAAACCGTGCTGCCCTCTCTCGCTCTCTCAGCCGTGCGGCCACGTGTGGGCGAGCTCCGCGTTCTTCGCTGCTTTGAGCCGGAAAAATGGAGATTTCAAATGAGTTCAGCATATTGGCTGAAAGCCCTGATGATCCTCTAAAAGATCAGGTGAAAATCATTGAATTTTATTGGATACTCGATGAAAATTCAGCCAAAAACCAATCAATGGAGATTACCATTGTTGATAACGAAAATCAAACTTATGCACACACACAAAGCTTTATTAAGACCATCGTTCTTATACAGATTCACTACAGAAAGAAATAATAGATGGAGCTCCTATACTCCAAGCAGCGCAGCACCCAACAACAGCCTCCTGGTCCGACGCATGTCCAATGGCCACACGTTCCTTCGTGTATACGTCATGGTTAGCGAATCACTGAACAGGCTTGTGTGGAATCAGCCGCGTTCTAGTCTTCGCTTTCCTCGTCCAAATGGACCACGGCATTCGGCGATTCAATTAATCTCTTCCGAACGGTGACTGCGGCCTTGTAGAATTTATATAAACCAAAAAGAAGACCTTGATCAAACGTCATTGCATTCATCCAGTTATAAATTTGATGACTATCGGATTGAGACAAGGATGAATCACTCGAAGAGTTCCTCTCTTTGTTTCTCCAAGTAACAGCAATCAAAAATTGTATGCATGATTTCGTCTTGTATTCTGATATTACACAGATCACAAGTTAAAAGCCAGTCAGTCTTCCAGCGCTTTGATCGATTTTCTGGGAATAACACCCATAGGAGTCTCAGTTGCGCAATAAGTCTTTTAATTGCCAGAGGAGTATTTGTGAGTAGATATAGTTCTGCTTTTATTGATTTTTTAAGTATTTGAAGTGACTATAATGAGAAGTATTTAGGATTTGCGCGAATTGTCATTTTGAATGCAATCAGACTTATGCAAAATCACCTATTATTAAAGACGGGCATGCAAATTCGGCAGCGGCTGGTGGTCTCGGCCTTCCAACTACGACTTCAAGCGCTGATGGCGGTCGGGTTTTGAACTGGGCTGAGGCCATGGAGAATCAGGATCCCAATAACGAGCCTGCTCCCTTTACCAAGGTCGAGCGTAAAAGGCGAAGGACATCGGCATCTCAGCGTGCTCCGACGGCGCAGTCAGGCACCGCCGCACCAGCTCAGTGAAGCACCAATGCCATCAGGGGCAGTTTCTCAGCCAGGCGTCACCCACTCTTCAGGAGATCAAGGCGAACGGAAGAACATCGCCGAAGCAAGGGCGCAGCAGGTCACGGGCACCATGGACCAGTGCATCTACATCGAGTACTACCCTGAGTTCAGTCAGCTCCAGTATGTTCGAGAGCTGGACAAGCTGGTGGAGGCAACAGCCTTCTCGGCCTTACGGGCGAGTCACATCTATCGCCCCCTGCTCGACAACGTTACAGGCTTCACAATGAAGGATGTACGCCGGGAATTTTTCATCCTTCTGAAAGAGGGCGTGAAGCTGGAGAGGCTCCCAACGCGCCTCAACATCAACCACAAAGGGAATATCCTGCCGGCCTTCCTCGCGTATGGAATCAAGTGCTCGCGGTGCCAGAGGCAGGGACACTGTAGGGCCAACTGCCCCCTGACTCCCAAAAGGCCTGCAGAATTGTATGAGCAGGCGTCCTCAAACACCGGCGCAGTCAAGCCCGGCCATGCGCCCACTACATCCACCGCGGATCCACCTGCTGCTCCAACCTGCGGCAAAATCCCCCGTGAATGCAGATGGCCCTTGCCCCGTTTACCCAGCCTCTCCTCCTCCGACGGTCGCGAAGTCTGTCGAGAAAAACAGCCCTGACCAATCTCAAGACCTTCTGCAGGATCAGAGGGATTCCATCAACCTCACTCCTCCTGGAAAGCCCACCAAAACAAGAGGTGAGCTGAAAGAACTCCTCAAGAAGGTGCAGGAGTTTATCTTCTCGGAGATAGAGAAGTTGGGGCTCGAGAGGGAACCAGTAATCGAAGCTCTTCAATCCTTTCCCGGCCGCAAGAACCTTCTCCCCTCCATCTCAAACACCCAAAGGTCGGCGAATAACAAGTTGTCCAGGCACCTGATAGTGCGGATTTTCAGATCCAACACGCCCCTCTACAAGCGTCTCTCGGACGCTAGAAAACAGACTGCGAGAACACAATGAACCTCCGCGTCATGACTTTCAACGCGCGAGGGCTCGCCGCGCGCGACAGAAGTACAGAGCTCTGCCATTTTCTGGCCAGACACCATGTGGACGTCGCCTTCATCCAGAAAACGAACAAAGAGTCCCTGGACTATGCCCAAGATCTTTGCCTCGGCTACAGCGCCATCGTCGCCCCGCCTGCCGCCTCCAGGGGCTCCGGCCTCGCCTGCCTCTTCGTGCCGGGCATTGCCCTATTGTGACATCGCGTCTTGTGGCCGGGATGCATCGACATAGTTCATCTCGATGTACACGGCCAGAAGATGGCCATCATCAACTGTGACCAGTCCCATGCTCCTCACGAGCAGCTCGAGTAGCTGTTAATTATCGCGGAAACAGCAGTCCGGGATAATGCCTAGGTCGTGGGTGACCTGAACATCGACGGGGGTCCTGCCGGAGCAATGGCCTCTGTGGAAGCCTTCTCCAATCTATTGGAGCAAGCCGCGCTGGCAGATGTCGCCACCTTCTTCAACTTGTCCCTCCTCCCAACCAGAGTGGCCGACTTCGGGGCCGGATCCACAGCAACCGGCTGGATAGGATACTCCTCCCTGACGCCCTAGTGAATAGGGCTTCTTGGTTTCTCAAGAAGCCTCTGGGACCAAAACATTTTTGGTCGCAATGGTACAGCCGGCTCCACGCTGACGAGGGCCAACAGCCCGAAACGCGTTCGTGGATTGCTTTTTTTTTTATTTATCAAGAAAATGGGTTGGCCAAATATCTGGGAAAAGGTTAAATAAACGTTTAGTTGATTTCTGTTCCACTAGATGGCACTCTGCCATCTAAAAATCACACGTTCTCCTGGTCAGGATATGCCTTCTTTATTTTTAATTTATATATTTGTAAATTTTAGTATATATACATTAAGCGCTCTTAATTCATCTAAATCAATAATTAAAAATTGTAAAATATAAAGATAAATATTCAAAGAAAAACAGGGTAACGTGGTAAGATTCTTTAATAGAACACGACGAGCTTTCAGGCAGCAACTGCCCTTCTTCAGGTCTTATACAAGTGTAGACAAAGAAGTGCCATATTTATAAGCGAAACTATTTACATATATACGCGCAAGGAATAAGGAATTTTACATACTGAAGATTGGAAAGGGGAATTTGCATATTTACAAATAAAAATAAAACAAACTCTGTGTGAGAAATAGAGGCAAAAAACGGAGATAAAAATTAAACCTGAAGGCAAAACACGGAGATAAAAATTGAACCGTAAATAACAATAAAACCCAGAAACATATCAGCGAGTGAGGCCGTAAAATATTGTATATTGCGGTGGGAGATCAATCTTCCGGTTAAAACTGGGAGTACAGTTGGACACCAGTGCTTCCAGAACCAAGCGTTGGTACTTGTTTCCAATATCCCTGTATACAGAAATCGTATCGTCTAAATTAAAGGAATGGTCGAAATCTGCCATGTGTTGAAAGATGAGAGATTTTCGATCTTTGGAACGTATATTACGGTTGTGTTCGCGGATTCTAGTGGCGATGGTTCGACCAGTTTCACCAATGTAGCATTGCTCACAGTCGTTGCATGATATTTTATAGATGCCATTATTGAGGGATAGAGGGTTAAGTTTGATGGAGCTTTTTGTTATGGGGTGCCTTAAGGATGCTTCTAGGGAAGGCGAATTTTTGAAAAACGTGCGAATACCGAATTTTCGTAAAAATAACGCAATATCAGAGTTCGTGGTCGAAAAAGGAAGGACACAGACGTTTTTATACAGCGGAGGTGTAACTTTTTTGTGGTTCGGAACGTAAAAATGGCGGTCAATAAAATATCTTTCCTTTTATAAGCGGCAGCTGAACAAGAAGTCTTTGCAGCTCGCCCGTTGGCGCTGTCATCTTGCCTTTAACCTAAAATGTTCCCAGGCCTCCTTCATACCACCCTCTCTTAGGATTAGGGATCCAGTACAAAACCATTACTCCGCTGCAATTATACACAGAACCGAAGAACAGCTTCTTAACTCGAGAATTAGAGGCTCCCGTGCTATGATCCGTTTTTTACAAAAAACCATCAGAGGTCTGCTTTGCCTGCTCTCTCCCAGAATCCCTTCCAATGATCTCGGCTCTCTTGTACAAGGCATAACCGCCCGAGTTAAACTTCAGAACTCTGAGATTGAACTCCGGCACCAGAGGAAGCTGGAATTCTGGCACGTGAAATATGGTTTTCCCTTGCGCACCCGCTCCCCCTCTGAAGATACCATTGTTAACCTAACCGACATCGTATTTTCAGACAAGCAGATATCCCTACTAGAGAAAGGCCTTAGTTTTCGGTTGCCCAATGAACCTGATCTTTTATACACGATTAGCTGTGTTGAATCTTCCCTCCAGCACCAGTCCCACACAGACAAACATCACATCCGTTCTACCATAGCCAACAAACTTCTTGCTGCTTACAAGGGTTCTTCATCTCGCTCCAGTTCCGTCAAGAGCGATCTTGCCTCCTTGAAAGCCCTCAAGAGCCATCGTGATATCCTCATCACTAAATCAGATAAGGGCTCACAAGTAGTTGTGTTAAAAGTTGATGATTACAAGAAGAAAATGTCTGATATCCTTTCAGACTCCGATACCTTCCAAGAGATTTCACCTGAACGTGTTTGTGCTATTTCTGGTGCCTACAAATCATCACTCAGATTGCTCAGAAGAAACGAATGCATTACTCCCGATCAGTTCCAGCAGTTTACCTCCAATCTTTCTAGGGTTCCATATATATATGGCCTACCAAAAACTCATAAGCCCAGTGTCCCCCTTAGACCCATAGTTGCTTACCATCTGTCACCCGCCTTACCACTAGCCAAATACCTTTCTAGCCTTCTAAAACCCCTGGTCAAAAGTCATAATCTTTACTCGGTACAAGATCCATCTGAATTTTTTACAAGATTAAAGAATGTCCCCCAACCTCGTGGTCTCACCATGTCGACTTTTGACGTGACATCACTCTTTCTGTGCCTCCCGCATTCTCTGATCATAGATGGCCTAGAGCAACTTCTTTCTTCTTCCACTCTTCCTAGTAATGATCAAAAAACCATCTTGGATCTATTCACCATCTGCCTTGACATGAATGCTTTAGAATTCAATGGCTGTTTCTTTGTACAGATGAGAGGCTCCCCTATGGGCAGCCCTCTTTCCACAATAGCAGCTGAGATTGTCATGTCTAATCTGGACCGGTGGTTAGTTTCCCATAATCATTTGGGGATCGAGATGTGGTCGAGGTACGTTGACGACATTTTTTGCCTCCATCGTGATACCGACCATCTCCCCATACTCACGGTTTTAAACTCATACCATCATGATCTCCGTTTTACTCACAACCCATCCTGTTTTAATTGCATCCCGTTTTTAGACGTTTTAGTCATCAACACTAATGGCACTTTTCAGACCACCGTATTTCGCAAGCCTAACTTCACTCCCTCCTATTTACACTTTTTATCACATGCCCCGGTTTCTCACAAAATCACCACGGTAAAAACTCTCTCCAAACGGGTATATACTCATTGTTCCCTTGCCTTATTTAGAACGATCGAGAAGCGTACCGTTTACACCCATCTTTTATCCGCCGGTTACCCTCATAATTTTATTGACCGCCATTTTTACGTTCCGAACCACAAAAAAGTTACACCTCCGCTGTATAAAAACGTCTGTGTCCTTCCTTTTTCGACCACGAACTCTGATATTGCGTTATTTTTACGAAAATTCGGTATTCGCACGTTTTTCAAAAATTCGCCTTCCCTAGAAGCATCCTTACGGCACCCCATAACAAAAAGCTCCATCAAACTTAACCCTCTATCCCTCAATAACGGCATCTATAAAATATCATGCAACGACTGTGAGCAATGCTACATTGGTGAAACTGGTCGAACCATCGCCACTAGAATCCGCGAACACAACCGTAATATACGTTCCAAAGATCGAAAATCTCTCATCTTTCAACACATGGCAGATTTCGACCATTCCTTTAATTTAGACGATACGATTTCTGTATACAGGGATATTGGAAACAAGTACCAACGCTTGGTTCTGGAAGCACTGGTGTCCAACTGTACTCCCAGTTTTAACCGGAAGATTGATCTCCCACCGCAATATACAATATTTTACGGCCTCACTCGCTGATATGTTTCTGGGTTTTATTGTTATTTACGGTTCAATTTTTATCTCCGTGTTTTGCCTTCAGGTTTAATTTTTATCTCCGTTTTTTGCCTCTATTTCTCACACAGAGTTTGTTTTATTTTTATTTGTAAATATGCAAATTCCCCTTTCCAATCTTCAGTATGTAAAATTCCTTATTCCTTGCGCGTATATATGTAAATAGTTTCGCTTATAAATATGGCACTTCTTTGTCTACACTTGTATAACACCTGAAGAAGGGCAGTTGCTGCCTGAAAGCTCGTCGTGTTCTATTAAAGAATCTTACCACGTTACCCTGTTTTTCTTTGAATCTTGCAGCGTGGCGATATGATGAAAGATAAATATGGAGAACGAAGAGCTATGAAATATAAATGAAAGAAATTTTAGATTTCAATTTTAGAATACCCTCTGTATATATATACAGATGGTGTTCCATTTTTAAAAGAACGATTTTAATGTTTCATTAAAAATATTTTACAAATGATTGTACAAATTATTGATTTCTATGTATAAGCGTTGGCGTTTAGCAACAACCCTGCATTGGTGTTTCTAAGAAAAAAAAAAGGCTTGGTCTATATTCTATTTTGATCCAGACCATTACACCATTAATTAACGACTTTCCAAGTCTGGGGAATTGGCGGGGATGTGCTTAAAAGGGTGTACGGAATGCCGGTTTCATCCCTCTTTTCGTCCAGGTATTAATGTGTTGAAGGTGAGGTATGACTCGTGGCTTTATACTGGTGTAGTGTAGCCATACGGATCTTGAGTTACTTAGATATGAAGATAGAACTTCATTTTCGAAATATTGGTTCTAAGACAAGTCTGGTTGATTTTTCGAATTTATCCTGACATTTGGGTCTACCTACTTTATAGGAAGCTTCCCATTGTAGCAACGATCATGAAGCCCTTTGAGAAACTTTCCTTGCATTGCTTGACACATTTCTGAAAAGTGCTTATTCAAGAGTAGCGTAGTAAATGACACGAGATTGGGTGCAATCATTTGGGTAAACCCTTGCCTCGTCCAGTGCAACAACATTCTTCCATTTTCACCTCCCAGGTACATAAAGGACCCTTCTGCAGGTCTCGCGTTCCTCGATATGGTGTGGCTTGAGAACATGAACTTTTTTCTGATAATGCGGTTATCGGTAGAATTTCGTACGTTGGTTATTGGGTAAATGTTCCTTTAAGAAAGTGGATTCTCTCTCTAACAACCATTTCCTTTATCTTTCTTTCGGTTGGAGTTGAAGGTTTTTTCAGGCACTTTTTTTTCAATGGAATATTTTCATTTAATTTGATATATATATACTTTATATCAATTTTATTTGTTCTATATAATTATTTGATGTTTATGCACTTAGTAATAGCAATATTATTTATTTACAATTTCAATAATTTGGGTAAACGATTATTTATTCTCGAAAAGTCTGAGAACGTAACCTTCTACAAAAACACTTATAATTTTAGAAATTTCGAATATTTAAAAGTAGTTTTTCATGAAATATAAATCAGTTCTTGCTCCTTCGAATAAATAAAACAATAATTGAATCGCGCTCTTTCGCGAGCTACTGCGTTGCAAAATAGTTCTTTTAAAAATGGAATAAACTCTGTATATAGAGCAATTTATGCATCCAGTTCCGTTCTTATGCAAACACTTCACAAACATTAGGCATCATTTATTTGAATACAAGGTTTCGCCGCTCTATTTCAAGCAGAGGATGTAGGTAATGTTTAAATAACAAAATAGTCTGTAAATATATTTATATTTATCTTTTACTTACAAGTGTTGTGAAAACATTTGTATTATAAAGATATGTACGAGTATGATATATCTCTATTGAAAACATGTTGCTTTGGTCTACAAAATCACCCGATCTTTCTCTCATCAAGCAGGCATTGAACATTATTGGGCGATATAGGCAGTGTCAATCATCTCATAGACCATTGTTAATTTGGTCAAGTACAACAGGTATGGAACTTCATTTTACAAAGTAGTTATACTGTACCTATAAGACGCAACGCACACATGAACGCTTGAAAGTGGGCATTAAAAATTGAAGTCACTATGAAGGAATTCAATATGTCACCATTTCACATTTGGAATTTTAATTAAATAACTATTTTACCTAGGCTTTTCCTAGATTTCTCTAAGCTAGAATAGCTGCTTCTTTGTGTTGGTGAATTTTCGCCGCAAGTGTAATAGTTAGATTTTAAACAATTTCAGTATGACATCCGCGATGGTAAAGCACATAGACTTAATTAAGAGATGTAAAACAGGATAGAGAGTATAAGTGTGAGAGAATATGTACAATTCTATACTGTCAAGGAAACTCCCCCAACGATGAAGAGTCCTCCTCCAGATAATCAGGGGTCTTCGTTAACTCCTCTTACTTTAAGGCTCAGGAAAAACTTATAGATATAGGCCTTGGTTGAAGCGAGAATGGAATTGACATCGTCTTCAGCCCTTGCCTAAAGATCGGGTGGCCGCTGAATGATGTTTAAAGCCTCCTGAATGAGAAGTCTGACGCAACAGCATGGCCAGTACCGGTGGATCAGTGACAGATAAGTAGAACCCCAGTTAAATAACAGTTAGTTGTGTTTCAAATTCGAGCTTAAACAAAAATTGCAGATTATTTCAGGGGAACTTTTGTGCATCGAAGAAAATGGGTCCGTTGGCGGCAAGAAAAGCGTTGACGGACGGCCTAAGTTGGAGAAAATAAGAAAAGAACTAAGTGGTACGCCACGAATCAGCCTGCTAATTATTGTAATTAGGGAATGAATGCCATTATGTAAAATTAATTGAACCTCCCGCTGATACAACCCCTTATTATAGCCATAGAGATACTAAGGCAAACTTCAGGAGCACATCCCTCAATTCTTTTTTGTTCTCTTAATTTACTAGTTATTATTTTTTTTATTTTAATCTTCGAAATGTGTGTGTTAAATCGTTAGTAAAATTGTTTACTAGTTAAGTAAATGGTAATAATAGTCTTTATAAATGTTCGAACACCATAGAAAGGTCACTGATTGTTTCAATCAGATTAGAAAATAATACCTTGCTGAACTCTGGTTGAGATATTTTCTGATTTATTTTCTGAGGAATGTCAGCAATTGGTAACAGAATCACGTGGTTTGATATAAAACCCAAAATCGAAAATATTTATTCAAAAGATTAAGCAAGAAGTGTATTCTAATCGGCAAACTCAAGCCCTTCTGAAAAGATTTAAGGTATTTATATAGATTAATTGAAATTAAATTTATTTATTGCATGTTTTTAAATGCTACCCAAGATTTAAATAAATGTAAAGTTTATTTAGGAATGTTCATTGGAAAAACAAATGCGAAAAAGTTTGGGACTCACTGCGAAAAAAGTACACAGGCAATTTGGAAGATAAAATCATTGATATAGGCATAGAATTAAAGAACATTAGAATGAAAGTCATATATTTGGGTTATTTATTAGTTCAAAAGGCGAAATTTTCTGATCATAATTTATGTCCCAAACAAAAATTGAACCATCAACAGGAACTAATTATCAAATTTGGGCGTTGAAAATCGGCGAGGTTCTGAGAGAAAGAAAATTATTCAAATGTGTAATTTCCGATCCAAAACCTGATATGGAAGCAAATTTCTTGGGAGATTTTGAGTGAAAAAAAAATGACGGAGCAATCGGGATAATCATCCCGACGTTAACAAATGAACAAGCTGGAATGTTCATTGGAAAAACAAATGCGAAGAAAGTCTGGGACTCGCTGCGAAAAAGATACACAGGCTATTTGGAAGATAAAATCATTGATATAGGCTTAGAATTAAAGAACATTAGAATGAAAGATATATTGAAACTAGATGAATATTTTATGAGGGAAAAAATATTGCTGCAAGAAATTCGTCATTAGGACATCAATTTCCCTCAAGAGAACTTTCATTTCATATTGTCAGCGGCAAACATCCAAAGTATGAAAATATTGCTATCTAACGTCTGTCTTAAGATCTAAGAGAGAGGCAACGATTAAAGAGTTTCAACAAACGCTAAGAGGAGTCAAGAAGAGATATGAGATTATATCAATCGGTTGAGAACGGGCATAAACAAGCATACAGAATTAAAGTTATAAAAGTTAAATAATTTCAACCAAAAATATGTTTTATTTGTAATAAAAAATGACATCTAGCTAAGCATTGCTGATTACAAGATAAGCAGAAACAAAGATATAAAAAAATGGACTTCTGATTTTATAAATCACAAATACAGTAGAGAAAATTCTAATAACCTAGTGGATACTGTGAAAAGTGAAATTAATGAGCAAGCATTTGAAACATATGTAAAATAATTTGAAGATTCACAAGATGAGAGAAATGATAGGAAAATATGGTGTATATATTTCAGGATGCACCGCACATTTAATGCCAAACCTAACTTGAATGGAAAATGTGGCAGATTATGAAAGTGAAATCAATCTAGCTGAGAAGGGCAAAACTACTCAAGCCATAGCCAAAGGAGATATGACACTTACTACATGCACAAGTGAAGGCCAAGAAAATATTTGCATTAAAGATATCTTACATGTATCAAATTTAAGGAATAATTTCTTGCATTTTACGAATTAGTCAACAAAGTAAATTCGGTTATTTTCAATAAGGATGGACCAGAAATGTATAATGAAGGGAATGATTTAGTTGCTGAGGCATATACATATATTAAAATAGAATGTTTATGATGGAAACAAAACTAAGAAATGTACCAATAGCAAGAAAAAATATATATAACCTCATGGTTATAAATACACATTTATCAAATAAAAATAGCAATATAAGTTTATGGCATAATTCACGACATATTGTAGCTTATGACATATCGAAGAAAAGTATTTATTATTTTATTAACACAGACTAACAATTTTGATATATATATATTTTTTTACTCTGTAAACCTACTTCTTTGCTTAATTTGTATTTTATCAATTAAAGTTTGTTCTTGCCTTAAATAAATTAATGTGTCATCCCGAAGTTTGTCTTTCCTAATTTTCCACGTGGCATTTTGGTGGAGATGCTGGGTAAATTAGGGTAAACAAACTTAAGATTGCCGCGGGGGCACTGTAATCTACATTTTCAGAGACTAGCTGTGACTTCCCTCCTATATGATGATGTCCCTATAGACGACAAAGCCGCTTTTCACGCCGCAAGAAAAAGAACTCAAAGGTACTAAGGACAAAGTTCCAAGATTCAGATGGAATCCTTGGCAGAAGCATGTCAGATCCATGTCAGTAACTACAATAATTGCAAGCTGTGGGTCACAGCTCTTATAGGGAAGGAGCTATATAGCAGAGAATTTATTATTTTATTAACAGAGTGTCAATTTTGATATTTATATTCTGCTTTTCTGTAAACTTCCCTTATTGCTTATCTTGTATTTTAAAAGCCTTTATTTGACTTGCTTCCCTGTCTGCCCGTCTGTCTGTCTGTCCAGAAAATTTTCAATCGATTTTTAATATACTTTTAGGGCACGTAGGAATCTGAAATTTGGTACACTTTTCAAAACCCGATAACAATGCAAGCTAACAAATTTTCAGACTTCTGGGCTGTCAGGGTGGCCGGAAATGGGCAAATTTCAAAATGACTTTTCAAATTTTGTAAATTAATTTTGATATACTTACAGATCACATAGAAGTACGAAACTTTTAGCACTTCCTCAGTCAAATGAAAAATGCAAGTGTGCAAATTTTCAGACTTCTGGGTGGTCGGAATGATCAAATTTACAAATCGTCTTTCAGATTTTGTAAATTTTAATGTACTTTTGAAGCACGTAGGAATCTGAAATTTGGTACACTTTTCCGAACCCGATTACAATGAAAGTTTACATATTTTCAGACTTCTTGATGATCGGAATGGCCAGGAATGAACAAATTTATTTTTAAGTCTTATGTTACGTCCCTTACAAAGAATTGACCAATCCGACGCGAGCTAGCTTCCGTCTATTTAAGGTCTAATCCCCAGTGAACTTTTTATTCTAAGTTTTGTAAACTCATGGCTGAAAATTAACAAATAATTAATAAATAAAAATAGATATTTTCAAAAAAAGATTTTATTCAAATTCACTAAAAAGGAAAAAAAAAAAGCTTCCGTCATTGAGCAATTAGATGTATTTGAGTGAAATTAAAAGCAGCAGGGCCGATCATATTTAGAGAAGAGGTAAAAATATAGCAAACACTTATAAAAATCGTTAATCAGGTGCTACATATTAAATCACATTAGGTTCGAAATTCATAATTATCGTACCTCGCCGCTTTTATTTTCACTCAGATGCATCTAAATTGCTCAATGACAGAAGATACAATATTTTATTTTTTCCCTTTTTAGTGTATTTGAATGAAAGATTTTTTTTTTCAAAATGTATTTTTATTAATTAATTATTATCAATTATAGTTTTTACTTGCCTTAAATAAATTTCTGTATCAACCTGAAGTTTGTCTTTCCTTATTTTCCACGTGGCAATATTGTAAGAGGATTTGGATCTAAATTTCGAAAGGTTACCAGAGTGTGAAGCATGCATAATGGGAAAACTGGTTCAAAAGCCATGAAATATTACGGAAAATTATACAGTTAAGCACCTGCAGTTGATTCATGTGGATTTATGCGGACCAATGCCATGTCAATCTTTGTTATAGTAGATGACTACAGTAGAAGAATCTTTGAATATTTCCTGAGATCAAAAGATAAAATCTTTTAAAGATTTGAAGAATTTTTTTTTTAAAGCGAAGCCGAAAATAATTTAAATCTTATAATTTATTTATTTATTTGACACATCGGACGCGATATCCCAGCTCGGGATACTTGCGCCTAAACACATTTTAGTAGATTATATACAATTCATTTTATATAATTCAACAACCGGACTAAAAACATAATTGAAACTTAAACGATAGTACTCCAAAACAGAAGAGAAAATCTAAAATGGATTATTTTAGCAACCTATATACAATTCATTATATACAACTCAATAACCGACCAAAACACAATTAAAACTGAAACGATGGTCCTCTCAAACAGAAGAGAAAATCCAAAATGAACCTACAAAAATTATTGAATTTTACATAAGTGTCTTTGTCATATACAAATTCGCAAATTTCTTCGATGGGATAAAAATGATTACTTCTGTAGCTGTAAAATATCGGACATTCTATTAATAAATGTATTGAGTCTTGGTTTTCTTTTCCACAGAAACAGCTAGGATCATCAGTTGCCCCGATTTTCGACAAAAATTATCCAAAATTACCATGACCCGTGACGAACTGTGAGTTATAAAAATTCGGACGAAAATAAAAAGGAATTCCAAATGGGAAAATTTTCGGAATGTTTCATTAGTGTTAGCTATTGTTTCAGCCATTCTTGATTCTATGAAGTTATGAATTATAGTTGGGACATGCGGTTTGAATACATTAATTTCTTCTTTTGATAAATTGGCCAAATCGTATTTTATTATCAACGATTCTATGTGATCTGTGAGAATAGGTATTTTTGCCAAACTATGAATACAATTTGATGAGGTCGTTTTATAGGCTCTCACTACCCAAAGAAGAATCTGATATTGCTGAGAGTTTAATCTTTGTTTACTTTTTTATTAATAAATTTATACCATATTTCAGATCCATAGGTTAGTATTGGCCTGAAAAGAGTTTTATATAAAATTAATCTTTTTTTAGCATCCAATCCCCACATTTTCCCACAGAGTGAAAATAACAGATTTTTCATACGGTTGATTTTACAAAGAATATCATTAATGTGGGGTGTGAAGTTAATTTTTGACTTAATTCTGTGATTAGAAAATTTTATACCTAAAATTTTTACTTCTTTCACTGGTTTTATTATGAAGTTTGGAGTTCCCATTGGAATATTTTGTTTGCCGTGCATATGTATTAAGCCGGTTTTCTCCGGGCTTAGTTTTAGCTTATTTCTTTTACACCATTGTATTACATAATTTAAAGTACTTTCTGTTTCATTTTTTAACCCTTCTATGGTCTTGTGCCAGCAAACAATGGAAACATCATCCGCATAACAGATTATTTCAGAATTTGGGGATGCGAAGTTGATCAACAAATCATTCAGGACTATATTCCACAATAAAGGTGATAATGGTCCGCCTTGAGGACATCCCTTTGATAAATATTTTGAAATTGTTGTATTCGAGAAGGTGAGACTTGTTTTTCTTCTCCGATTTAAAAATGATTGGATGATTTTTATAAGAACTGCTGGGACGTGGTCTTCGTCCATTCTTTTTATTAAGGCAGGCCACCACACATTATCAAACGCACCACTTATATCAATGGCAATCAATGCAACCAATTCGTTTTGTTTGTGTTTCAGTATGGTCTCGGTTATTTTGTCCAATGCCGTTATTGTAGATTTTTTTTTCGTAAATCCATGCTGTCTATGGCTCAGTAAGTTATTATGATTATAATAATTGAGTATTTTATTTTTAATGATCGTTTCAAATATTTTTGAGAAATTTGATGTTAGTGAAATTGGGCGATAGCTATTAATTGCTTCGTAGTCAGCTTTTTGCGGTTTCGTAATAATTTTTAATACCGAATGTTTCCAGCTTTCAGGATAGTAACCCAGCACCAGACACTCATAAGGCGATTGCTGGGCAGCTCCAGACGCGCGGCAAGCCAGCGACGAGTGGCCTCTGATAAATATAATAAAATATGTAAGAACCGAAAATGGAACTGAGTTTTGTAACTCTAGATTTGGAGAATTTTTCAAGAGAAATAGGATCCATCAAAAACTTACCACCAAATACTCACCCCAAAGTAATGGAGTCGCAGAGAGAGTTGAATAGGACTCTTATAGATCCTTACTAATTGACTCAAAATTACCCATGAAGTTTTCGGCAAAGGCAATTGCTACAGCTATATATATATTAAGAATTGCACTCCTCACAGGTCTATCAAGCACCATGTGCTTATGCAGAGATGGAATGGTAGGAAACCACCGGTCAAACACATTAGAATATTTGGATTTTTGACACATTGGCTTGGAAGCAAAACAAGTTTTCACCCAAGGGTTAAAGGGAATATTACAATAAAAAAAGCCTGTAGAATATATTATATAATGAGAAAGAGAATTCATGAAGTCACACAGATCGGTAAAATTAAGAGAAGATAAGGGGGATATCGATTATGCGAAGATATTAATTGTAATGATTTGACCTATAAAGAAAATTGAGAAGAAATCTTTGCCGAATACTTTCTCATCTTGAAAGAAGACAATCCTGTTACAGATAATGAAATGAAGTATCGGGAGGACACTTCAGTAAAAGTAGGTGATAACTGTGAAAATGACTCATTACAAACTGAACCGATAGAGGAAATATGCGCAAAAGGAGGAAGAAAGAAAGGAGATAAAAAAGAGCGCCTTAGACAATTAAAATAATTTTATTGACATCTTGTCAATACATGAAAAGTGCACAGTCTGCACTATTTAAAAAAATATAATATGCATTATATACACTATGTACAATGAATATGGCGCCTCTGGCAGCGCTGCAGAGTTTTGTGGAGAATCGCCAGTGGGTCTCCAGCGACACCACGCATTTCGCGATCTACGAAGAATACGTAGATCGCGTACTTCGCCGCTGTGGAGATGGTAATGGCGTGGTCCTCGAGACCAACTGGAAAGATCCAGGACTGCAGGTCCGGCGGCCGGCTGATGATGGAGAACGCCTCTCGGATGACAGGGCGAACGGCGCTGCAGGACCAGTAGCGATGGGCCAGCGACAGGTCGATGGAGCCGCAGGCGATGCAGACAGGCTGACTCGACGTCAGGTGCTCCGGATGGGGCAGGGCGTGCAGGACCAGTCGCATTGCGATGTCCGCCACATGGCTCCCGAAGGAGCAGCGACGGAGAGATGTGAAGGGCACACCGGAGGAAGGCACGTCGACCACAGGCGCCCAGCGCCGGAGATACTGTGAGGTGGGAACGGCGGTCAGGCGAGAATGCTCCAGAATGCGTCGCACCGTGCGTGTGCATATGCACAGGAACGGAGTAGCCGTCCCGCGCAGCACCACGGCTTCTTCCAAGGACCTCTCCTGGTAATCGCTCCTAGCATTCTCGTTCAGCAGCCTCTGGCGGAATGATCCAAGGGCAGCAGCGTCCTCGTGGACACTCCTTGTCGTCCTGGTATTGAGCGAAGGATCAAGGCCCGCCATGTCTCGGACTCGCACTCCAGCCCACCTTCAGGGAGCTCGAAGCGATGGAGTCACCAGGAACCTGCAGGCGCCGACAAGGGGCAGGTTCAGTAGGGTGGGAGTAGGAACCACCCGGTGGTTCAGGCCCAGGATAGAGGAGGCCTGTTCCCAGAGTTCCAGCAGGCGACGACGAAGGGGAAGCACCCAGGAACTCGAAAACAAGGGGGCCATCCAGGTTACAGAGTCCGCCAGCCATGAGTAGGCGTTCTTACCTCCAGCTCTTCGTGCAGCCTGAACTCCCTTTAAGCAGGCGAGCTGGGTGCTGATGTCCAATAACCCCACGCCACCGACGGACACAGGACGTGCCAGAACGCTGCCGGGAAGCCACGCAGTGTGGTCAAGACCCCAAACAAACCGCGCCAGTCTTGCCTGCAGTATTGAGATGAAAGTCTCACTGGGCAGGTAGGCCTGAAGATGATAGAAGATTGATGAGAGCACCAGGCTATTGGCCGCTCTTTGCCCGCCCCACAAGAGAAAGACTGCGGACAAAGGGGGACCATCTAGCGATGGATCCTTCCAGTAGTTTACTAATGTGCTGATATTGAACCGATGTTCCATGTCCCGGGGTGACCATGGTGCCCAGAATGGCGATTTTTTCTGTGCTCCAGGAAATTCCCAATGGAGAGTCGGTACGGTTTTTCCACCCAACGCACCACAGACCCTGACTTTTTCCGAAGTTGACTCTTATTCCTGACGCACGTCTGAAGTCATCGAAAATCTTCTTAATTATCCCCAACTGCCCATCCTCGCTGATAAGCAGAACGATATCGTCGGCGTATTCCAGAACGTTTCCTCACCCGAGTAACTGCTCTAAGTGAAGAAGAAGAGACCCCATGCAGATCGAAAAGAGAGCAGCGCTGGACGCGCAGCCCTGCTTCACCCCGTTAAGCAGGAAGAACAACGGAGTGCGTCCAGCTCCGTCGATCCTCACGGCCGCTTGTGCCCCGGCATAGAGCAGCTGGACCCACGCTACGAAGACCGGCAAAACACCGATGGAGATCAGGAGGAAAATCATGAAGCCGCGGCCCAGAGTGTCAAACGCAGACCGCAAGTGGTTCATTATTTTTGTGGGCTGTGGCGACCGCGTCAGAGACGCTAGCCGTGTTCCAGGATGGTGTTCTTCCCGGACTGGCGTAGCTCTGGCATTCCGGAACTATGTCGCGAAGGTGACGTCGCAACCTCCCGTGTAGAATGCCGCTGAGGACTCTGTAGTCTGTTGGAGGAAGAGTTATAGAGCGCCTTAGAAGAACGGCGCAAAGCAAGACTTGAAGAACAAGAAAGGAAATTGATCGAAGAAGAAGCTCGACGTTCACAAAGAATTAAGGATATGAATGAGGCGAATTCAATTATGGTAATAGATATTTTTTTCCGGAGAATTTTAAAGAAGCGAAGGATAGTGGAGAAGGAAACGAATGTCTCAAAGCAATGGAAGAAGAGCTCAGTGAGATAGAGAAACATAAAGTATGGACGCTAGTACTAAGGAAAAATAGTATGAAAATTATCAACAGTAAATGGGTCTACAGTACGAAGAAAACATACAATGATGGCATATATAAAAGGAAAGCCAGACTGGCTGCTGTCAGATGCAATCAAAGATATGGTGTGGACTATAAGGAATATTTCTTATCTGTACTCAAAAAGGAAAGCTTGCGAACAATTTTAGCTCCCACAACGCAACAGACATTAATCTTAAAGACTTATTATGTGAAGACAGCTTATCTCTATGGTGAGTTAGAAGAGACAGTATGCATGAGACAACCAGATGGTTTTATGCAAAAAGGTGAAGAAAACAAAGTGTGAAAGTTTGGATGAGGCCTGTATGGGCTACCACAATCAGGAAAATGTTGGAACAAACGGATCAACGAGATTTTATACCAGTTGGGAATGATTAGAACCAAATGTGATCCATGTTTCTATACACTCCAGAGAGGATAAAAGTATGCAATACTGAGTCTATATGTAGATGATCTCATCATTGCCTAAACCAGTAAGACAATTAATGATAACATAACCTCAGAAATGGAAAAAAATGTTACTCTAACGGAAAAGAAAGATGACGAATCATTTATTGGAATTTAAATAAAAAGGGCAGAATATGAATTTTATCTATTTCAGACTCATTATATTTCGAAACAATTCTCCACATATTTGGGCTGGAATAATTCAACAATATATGTTGAATCACATCTGAAGATCAAAATTTGTATGAGTATTTAATCTCTATAAGCCAGTAGATAAAACCGTATACCAGGAAATGATTGGGTCCCTTATGTACCTTTCAACGGGTACTCGACCAGACATCTCCTTCAACGTCGGCAATTTATCTCAGTATAGTAATCATCTGAGAGAAATACACTTAACTGGAGTCAAGAGAATCTATAGATACCTGAAGGGGACAAGAAATAAAATGTTGGCATATAAGCCTACAGAAAACAATATCACAATATGTATTGATGCGAGCTGGTACACAACCCGAGGCGCAAAATCCTACTCGGGCTATACAGCCAAACTTGGCGACAACTTAATAAAATGGAGAAGTGGGAAGCAAAATTTAGTAGCCTTGTCTACATGTGACACATAACTTATTTCAATATGTGAAACTATTTCTGAAGTACAATGTACAGGTTATATGTAAGTAATAGATTTAAAGCGTACGAGGATGCGTTTCTTATAATTTATTATAAGAAACGCATCCTCGTACGCTTTAAATCTATTACTTACATTCTTTAGAGGATTCCAACCTTCTTTACAGGTTATATGTATGTATATGTTAAATATGGATAAATGGATTACCATAAGAACTTTGTGAAAATGTAAATTTCCTAATTACCTTGAAAAGTGACAGCCAGGCTGCAATAAACTGGATACAATCTGACAAAATTGATCCACGAATAAAGCACATAAACAGAAAGTATTATTTTGTGTGTAAAAAAGGAAATACAAAATGGAATCAAGCTGGAATACACTAAAAGTGAAGACATGGAGGCGGATATACTAACGAAGAGTCTCTCTAAGGACCAACTACGAAAATGTGAAGATAGCCTTGGACTTGGACAGGGGTGCGTGTGTTGTATATTTATTTTGAGTTTAATCAATCAATTTTTCCACAGAGTATGTGTGCAAGATCACAAGTAAATAGGCGTGTAAGAAGATAAGTTTCACTTTGTTTACTATGTTATAAGTTTTATTTTATGTTGTTCCCTCTCTTGTGTAAATCAATGATGTTTGATTAATCTTCTTGAAATCAGTATCTTTAAAAAGTCGAAGCAAAGTCAACAAAAACGTGTTAAACTTATTTTTTATGCAAACCTCTCAGCAGTTTCTACTTGCAAATGTCCTGTCTTGTCAGAGACGGCTACACAAAGATTGTCGAGAACATGCGCGCAGAGTTGGACAGATATTTGCATACCCCCCTTTACATACATATTGGGTTGGAATTTTTACAATAGGGATTGACGAAAACAGGAGAGGAATGGTGAGTTTTGAGGAAGCCACATTTTTTTTAATATCGGAAATAAAAAAATAAAAATAAATAAATCTTTAAAAAAATCTACTATTTCAATAACATTCCAGCAAGATGAACTTCTTTATTTTCAACGACCTTTCGATGGTAAATATTGCAACGTGGAAAATTAGGGAAGACAAAAAACTTCAGGATGAGACAGAATTTATTTTAGGCAAGAACAAACTATGAAGGATAAACAAAAGATAAGGAATGAGGGAAGTTTACAGAGTAGCAAAATATAAACATAAAAAATTATACTCTGTCAATACTAGTGTGAAATAATAAATGCTTGTAAAATAATAAATACTTCGCTACATAGCTCCTTCCATATGAGAGTTGTTTTCCACAGCTTGCAATTATTGTAGACACTGACATGGATGTGAGGTGCTTCTGCCAAGGATTCCATCGAAGTCTTGGAACTTTGTCCCTAGTACCTTTGCGTCTTTTTTCTTGCGGCGTGTAGAGCGGCTTTGCGTCGTATCGTCTACAGGGACATCGTCATCTTCGAGGGAAGTCTTGGCTTTGACACGGCGGTGGAATCCTGGAGCCAGTCTTTATTAGTTTGTCTTCCTTAACTTACCCAGCATCTCCACCAAAATGACACGTTGAAAATTAGGGAAGGCGAAAACTTCAGGATGAGACAGAATTTATTTTAGGCAAGAACAAACTATAAAGGATAAACAAAAGATAAGGAATGAGGGAGGTTTACAGAGAGTAGCAAAATATAAACATGAAAAAAATAATACTCTGTCAATACTAGTGTAAAATAATAAATGCTTGTAAAATAATAAATACTTCGCTACAATATCATCTAATTTCATCTCAAGATCGGAAAATAAAGTAAACAGTAGAAGACCTGAAATATTTTAAAGATGATGTTGACCTAAAACTCGTAGAGAATTTCATTGGGCAGAGATGTAAGTTTAATAATGATTAGGTAAGATATATATATATATATATATTTTTTTTCCAACCGCTGGCACCATTCCGCGGAATATTTGGCAGGTCCTCGAAATGAAATCGAAGCTGCCTCTTTACTGATGAGGGCCAAAGCCTAAAACCATGGCATACAGGTTGACTTTTTGTCTGGATTTGCCAAAATTTTCGTTGTGGCTCATTCTCTTTCACCATCATTACGATTTGTACTGGGATGATAAACTAAATGCGCTGTTTTAATGCATTTTCAAAGGGAGAGATATTATTTATACACACTCACACACTTATGAACACAAGAAAGTTGTACCTTTTAGCATGTAAATCGAGATTCAGACAATAACTCTGAAAGATATTTGATACACCGTCATATTTATTGAAGACACACGAGATAACTAAGTGTGAATAAAATTACCTATGTCTCCTTAAAAAAGAATAAAATAAGGCGACCGGCGACATCAAATACTTTTCACTTCCTTAATTTTGTTCATGAGTGTATATCTATTAATACTTTCCGTGTGACTATTTTTAAACGTTGGGTTGTGTTTGGGATTATTTATAGAACTTTTTATCACAACAAAATTTTCCTAAAACTCAATTAAAATGATTGAAAATTATAATTATGAAAGAGCAGTATTTATTTTAAGTTATTTTTTTTGCGCAATAAACTGACAAAGAAAGAGAAATCCATGCGAAAGAATTAAAAAATTGTGTTTATTTCGAAGATTCAGGTATACGCCTTTTTATATAATTCATTCATCTTTGTTTAAAATTCTAGCAAATTATTTTTTCAAAAAAGTATATGAATCACAACATTTTGTTAAAAACATAATAAACGTAAAAGTAAATGCATATATAAGAAGGTAATATCTATATAAATAAAAAATATGTATTTATTAACTTTATAAATGGAATTAACAGGATTGGTGGTGCAAATGATGTCATAAAAGAGGTAGAAAATAGACTTTTCTCGAGTAAAAAATAGCACCTATTGAGCGCGCATCGCAATTAAAATAATATCTAATGTTGTTGCTGTTGTCGTGTCCTTTGTTCTTCATTGGAAAATGGGTGCCGTTGCCACGTTAGTCACCTTGGAAACGGACCAGAATTTGGTCGAATATTCTAAGGGTCCAGGGGGGACCGCAGGGAGAGGTGGTTGGACTTCTCCCCACCACATAATATCTAATTATATATTTAAAAAGAGTTTTAAAATATACTTTTCTATTACAAAGGCCAATATTACCTATAATTAATCGAGTAGTTGGCAATCTATTGATAGGCTCCAGGAGGCCTGGGTTACATATTTGTTACTGTATTTTATAAACATGTATTAATGGTAAAACGAGATATTTTTACAAAACAAAATTTCAGGCCTATAAAAGATTTTTGTTAATCTTGCTTCAAACACACAATAATAATTATAGTAAAATTGACAACTTTGTAATAAAAACAAACAACAACGCTTAATATCATAGAATCAATAATATCTAAAAAAACTTAAAATTTTATCAGTAGAAGCATATCGAACTGCCAGAGACCAATATATTCCTTTCATAGTTTGATTTATAGTTTAATATATAGCCCTTTCGTTTTTGGTCAGTCTTTCATTGAAAAATTATATATATATTTTTTGTAAATTTTTCTTTAAATGAAAAAAAAATTAATATATGTAAATGTGCTGATACAAGGTGCGGCAGCACCTTGAGAACACACAATAAAGGTGCCACACTTTCCTGTGTGTTATAGTAACATATATTTATTTTGTTGCAGGCAGACATGGCAAAACCTAATCTTACACAAGAAATAAAGAGGCACGCAGTTATTGTTTCCTTGGCTGTAGAACTTACCGATTCAGAAACTGTTGCATTCTTGAAAGTCGCCCGATCTTTGTTTTCAAAGTTCGAAGAGAATTGGGAGCTGCGAAGGGTGATATGGACATTATATACCTTCTGACAGTAACAAGACGCCAGACTTTATAAACCATGTCCAAACTGCCATCGATGAGGACCCTGGGAAGTCGATGAGGGCACTCGCCAGAGAGCTGCAGGTTGATGAGGCTACCATCCGATGTGTGGTTATGAGGACCTCCCGGTCCGATTCATACGCATCATACACATTATCACACACAACCATGCACATTTATGTCCGAAAGAATCAAGGTAAACCGTTTGACCAGAGCCAAGCGCCTTCCGAACAAACTTAAACACCCCGAGAAGCTAGGAATGATATGTTTTTACTCAGACGAGAAGATCATCATCATTGTCACACATAACGTTTGGCCCCCCAGCTCACTAGATGTCAATCCGCTGGACTATTACGTGTGGGGCGTAGAGAGGGACTCCAATAGTCATTCCCACAACACTATTGCAGCTCTTAGAGCTGCTTTAGTAGATGCAATGGCAAACATTCCCAGGACCTATCTCATTACTGCTATCAGTCGGTTTGACAGTGTAGAGAAATTGTTAGCGGATTCATTGAATAATGTCGTCCTTCAGGTGTTTATTCATCTATATAAAACTTTAATATGTAATATGCTCGCAAATACTTTTTTCCTTTGCCTATTCATTTTTCCCCAAGGAAATCTTTTTTTTTGTATCAAATAGATACCGCACCCTGTGTATTATTATTATTTTTTTTATACATTCTTATTTTTACTTCTGTAGAAGGGCAGAAATGCTCTAAAGCTCGGCTAAATAATAATAAACAAACAAAAAAACTTACAAAGAACTCTTTGCCTCACGATTTTGTACTTTTGAAAATATAACATATATATATATATATATATATATATATTAGATAATAAATGGCATATATTGGATTTAATAAAATATTTATTTTGCCAATATTTCGGCTGGCTGAACGCCAACCTTTATCGAGGCATTACATTTTTGTATACACAAACTCAGCGCCGCATAGTGTTATAATATCACAGTTGAAATCAATTAAAATACAGAGTAGGTGGAAGAAAATTTGTGTATGAAAAAATTATTATAAAAAATGCAATCAAAAATGTAAAATATCTTAAAATATAAAAGGAAAAAAAGTTCTATCTTATATTTAAAAAATTGTAATATAAGTACATAAAATAATTCATTAATAACTCATAAAGAGATAAATGTAAAAATGTGTGTATCTATTAAAACATTTGAAAATAAATTTTAAATGATTTAAACAATAAACTGTAAGAACCTTATAAAAAGTTTTAAATGTTGAAGTATTTAACAAATTTTATAAGTGCTTAGATATCAAATGTCAAAATAAAGCCACTGCTATTCGCAACATTCAATCAAAAAAATTAAACACTTGGCAACAAAAAACACAACCCCAATCTCACCAAAATACTGTTATTAATCTTTCTAATCAATCAATTACACCCGAAATTAAGACACTTCTATCAAAGGGCTTAAACTTCGTACCTTCCAAAAAAATTGATATTCCTAAAACTCTAGCTGCTATAGAAAATTCGATAAAACAATTACCAGATAATAATAAGGCTAAAATTAGAACAGAAGTTACTCCTATTATTAAAAATTTAGAACGAAAAAACAAGACTAATTTAAATCAAGGAGAAAGACAAGCCATTAGATCGTTAAAGCAAAATAAAGATATTGTTATCACACCCTCTGATAAAGGTAGAAATACAGTAATTATGAACACAACTGATTACAACACTAAGGTAGAAGAGTTACTTCAAGATAAAGAAATTTATGAACCTTTAACAAAAAACCCTTCACCTAATTTTACGAAAGATTTTAATAAAAAACTTAATAAAATCATACGTTCACATAAATTAGACAAAAAAACTTTTGAAAATTTAAAGGCTGAGGACAAGAATTTACCAAACTTCTATGGCCTCCCAAAAGTACATAAGCCAAACACACCTTTACGTCCGATTGTTTCCTATGCTGGTTCTCCTCTTTACCCCCTCACTAAATATATTTCATCCATCATCTCTCCCCTCCAGAAATTACTTCCCCACACTGTCCCTAATTCTACAGTAGCTGCAAAAACGATCAGAAATGTTTCAATTTCTAATAATAGCCGTATGGTATCTTTCGACGTTGAATCACTCTACACTTCAATCCCCCACAATGAAGCTATTCTAGCACTCCAAAAATTTACAAAAAAACATGAAAATCTAGATTTCCCTTTCTCCACTGATGCTTTGATTGATTTAATTAAACTTTGTTTGGAACACAATTATTTTTGCCACCAAAATAAATTCTACAGACAAATCAAAGGCTTACCGATGGGAAACCCTATCTCATCGACTTTAGCAAACATTTTCATGGACCAATTTGATCAAGTTGTCACAGAATCAAAGCAACTCAAAATTATTCTTTGGAAAAGGTACATAGATGATATTTTTTGCATTACAGAATCAGATTTTGTAGTAATTTCAAAATTTCTAAATAATTTAAGACCATTTTTAAAATTTACACATGAAATTGAAAATAATAATTCTCTGGCCTTTTTAGATTTACAGCTCAAAAGAAAATTTAACCAAATAGAAACTAGTATTTTTAGAAAATCAACCCACACAGGTAATTATTTAAATTTCAATTCTTTTGGCCCAGTTCACCATAAAATCGCTGTGGTCAAATCTCTCTCCAAAAGATTAGATACACATTGCTCGTCAAAGATTAATGATATAGTGGAGAGAAATAGAATATTCAGTGAATTAAAAAACAACAATTACCCAAGCAAATTTATCGAAAAACATTTTTATAAACCAAAATCTCCACTTTTAAATAACACCCCTGTTCAATCAAAAAAGCTTTTCTGCTCCCTCCCCTACAGCTACGGCTCTGAACGCATCGCCAGAGTCCTAAAGAGATACAACATCACAACCACCTATCAATCATCTTTAAATTTAAAAAAGGCCCTACGCCACCCAGACACTAAGCAAATTAACAAAATGGAAAACAAAATCAACGTAATTTACAAAATACCTTGTAACAATTGCCAAGCTAATTATATAGGGGAAACCAGCAAACCACTCAAAGATCGTATAAATCAACACAAATCAGGACTAAGGAATTACAACCCACTATCTCTCCTTGTTGATCATGCACTAAAAAACAACCACACTCCGGATTTCGAAAATACAGCTATTTTATACCAGAACATTAAAGAAAAACACTGCCGATTGTTCTTAGAAAGCTGGGCCTCTGTAGAAGACAAAGAAAGCATAAATAGGAAAATTGATTTACCAGACATCTACACACCATTTAGATCTTCTTAATTTTTTTGTCTATTTATTTTAATTTCAATTAGTTAATTTTTATTTTTTAATTGACTTATTATGTACTATTTTAAAGGGAGAGGTGCCGTTTTTTAAAAATTTCTTAACTTTGCTCTTTTATTTTTTTACTTTATTTTACTTTATATTTTGTTGTAATACCCGCGATTTCTTAAATTATATTTCACACATTAGTAATTACCTGTAATTAATACATGCCACTTGTTTAATTATTTTTACATTTATCGCTTCAAAACGCAAAAGTTTTGATACATTAAATATATAACATTTTACATGCAATAATTTAAACTTTTTAGTTTCCATTTTTTAAACTTATTTTCTCATTTATTCATCCTAAATTGTTTTAACTTCCATTTTAATGCATTTTTATAAAATATTTCTTACTTATTTATAAATCGATCTCCTAAATTTTGAAATGAATTTTTTAAATACCCACATTTTTAAAAACTTTTTATAAGGTTCTTACAGTTTATTGTTTAAATCATTTAAAATTTATTTTCAAATGTTTTAATAGATACACACATTTTTACATTTATCTCTTTATGAGTTATTAATGAATTATTTTATGTACTTATATTACAATTTTTTAAATATAAGATAGAACTTTTTTTCCTTTTATATTTTAAGATATTTTACATTTTTGATTGCATTTTTTATAATAATTTTTTCATACACAAATTTTCTTCCACCTACTCTGTATTTTAATTGATTTCAACTGTGATATTATAACACTATGCGGCGCTGAGTTTGTGTATACAAAAATGTAATGCCTCGATAAAGGTTGGCGTTCAGCCAGCCGAAATATTGGCAAAATAAATATTTTATTAAATCCAATATATGCCATTTATTATCTAATGAATTAAGTATGGATTGCTCTATTTTCAAAACGATATATATATATATATATATATATATATATATATATATATATATATATATATATATATATATATATATATATATATATATATATATATATATATATATATATATATATATGATATCTTGGGACCTCTGGGACCAGTGTTACCTGATGCTAGACGAACCTCGATGTCAACTCTACCGTGCAGTCGTGGTGGAAGGCGACACAGCTGGGCCAAAGGTGAAATAAACAAACAGAGATTCCACTAAGAAGCGTCTGACGTCAAGAAGGAATGGAGAGTGGAGAGAGAGATCTTTAGAGCAAGTGTTACCGTTGGGATCCAAGCGCCGACTGCCTAACCTAGGTTCTCGATCTAACACCAAGACTTATCTTCTTTCCCATTGGTCGAAAGATGTCACATGACCTTTTTCTATTGGTTGACCTATTTAGGCGATACTTTCTAATTGGCGGGACTATGTCACGTGGCCATTGGCTATTGGTTGACCTATTTAGGTATTGTCTTCTAATTGGCCCTGCGGCTGCTTTTGTCGGAAGATATATCCGGCCTGGTCAGGAAGTATTGGGTGTTAGCTCGACTCTTATAACTTCCGCGGTTATCAAATACCGCCGGTCCTGCCCCGGAAATATTGGGCGTCTCTCAACTTTTATAACTTCTGCGGTCACCAGATACGACCGGCCCTGTCAGGAAGTATTGACTGTACAAGTTATTAATAATTGTGCCCGCTTTAAGCCTACTTCCTATGTCTTGCTTCTATTCTCACCTAAGCCTGATTAGTTTTAACCTTAATTTTCTCCTGTTAGTCTCCATTCCTTCTATCTGTACAGTTGCTATACTTTATTAGATTCTTACGCGGTACAGATTGATGTTAGTTGAGGCTTTCTATTTGCAGTACATAAGAAGTTATATACAGTCATGGGGTGGAACATGTGGTAGTAGATATCTAGACTATTTACAACAATTCCATGGTCTTAAATCATCACAGATGGCCCCGGATGTGAGAGGGTTCATATGGAGGGATTTAAGAGAGCGGAATAGGAAGACTGTTATTAAGGAAGTAATTTTTTTTTTAAATTAATTAAAGTGAGTTGGTATATAACATGGGGTTGATTTCTGTATATCCATAAGAGATAATAAAGCATAAACAACTAATATTAACATACAAGTAAACAAAAATAGGAATAAAAGAATTAATAGAGAGCATATAATGATGATAGGTAAAAATAAAAACGATTGGATGGGAAAATCATGATCTCTTCGTGATGGGCGTTAGAAAGGGTTGAGGGGTTAGTTATTATTTGGTTGAGGCAATGTCACTTTGACTCAAGTCCCAAACCATTTAATGTGCACGGCGCGGAGAACCTAGGCCATGTTTCACATGTAAATTTAAGGACCTAATAAAGTTACAGTACCACAATCGAAAAGTAAGATAAGGGTGATTGTTATGGGTTTTAGTAATTAGTCGTTAAGACGTACGCATGCAGGATAAATGAGGGCGAAGATCAGTGACCAGAAATCAAAGTTTTAATTGGAGTCGTCAGGGGCTTAGCGAGAAAAAGAGTAAAATAAAAAAAAAAATGTGCCAGCGTGTGGCATGAGAGTGCCCTGGAATATATTTAAAAAAAATACAATTTGCACGTATCCAAGCCAGAAGTAGGGATAGGTAAGTCTGGGGGACGGTGTGTCAAAATTGTTAATTACGAAATCAAAGTAGGTCAAGTCTAGCCTGCGAAGGAGTTAAAAGTTCCTGCGGAAAAGGGTTAGTATTTATTAAGAAGTAACCTTTAAAGTGGTTGTTTAAGAGGTTATTGAAGATTGCCCTGTTTTTAATCATGATTTTTAGTTTGATTATAAAAGAATACATCATTGAGATGTGAAATTGCGAAATTAAGGCTTTGCATATAGCGTTAACGGATTTAAAAAATCGAAAATAGAATTGCGAAGTTAAATGCAAAGTAATCTTTAAAAAAAAGTAAAAATAGTGATGATATGATACAAAGATTAACACACTACAGCAGTATATAAGGGGTAATAGAAAGTGAAAATATTAAATGAAAAAAAAAAAAGCAGTAATATACTCGATAGCATTGACATGGTAGCGGAAGATGAAACAATGTAAATAAAACATCTAATTTATAAAGTGAGAGAAAATATAAAATGACAAATGCAAATTAGTCATATAAGCATGAAATATAACTTGAGATTATTAGATATGAAAGATTAAATATAAAGTTGATTATAAAATAGAGTCATAAAGCAAAAGTAAATAAGCTTTGGTAAAGAAAAATAAAATAAAATGACACTAATCTAAACTGATTGGTTGACGTAAATAAAAAAACAAAACAATTATAAGAGCTAGATAATGATTATATAAAGAATATTAAAATGAAAAATTAAAAAAAAATGTTCATCGAGAAAGAAGAGCAAGTAAGATTATACATAGAAATTATATATCGTGAAAGAATGGAAAGTTGTAGGCCAAACGTAATGTTCCTGTTTTTTTTTTTTTTTTTTTTTATGATGGGTAGAGAGAGCTTTAAATTGTCCTCGATCGCGATATCTTTGGTCTTGTTGACCTAAGTTTTTCTAACTTATCGAATTTGTTTTATGTTTGACGTGACTCGTGGATCATATTGTTTCCAACTGTGTGAAACTTACTAGTCCTAATGTTGTCGATTTTTTGTTCCCTGCGCCACGTTTAGGTGAAAACGTGATTCTTCCTAAAGCGGCATTTATTCTGTGTGTGCAGGAGAAACACGGCGATCTATTCTAACCGATAAAGGGTTGTTGTTGTTTTTTTTTTTTTTTTTTTTTTTAAAACATGTGTGGGTGTGTGTGATTTTTAGGTAAAATGTTGTCCTTGGTTCTAAGTGTCGATGTTAAGTGGACAAGTTAATTGAGGGCGAGAGAATGTTAGTGAACAGATTTGTTAGTAAATGTAAAATAACGTGTTAAGCAAGTTATTAGTAGCTAAACGGGATATCGGCGTAGAAATTGGTTAGGGATTAGAACGATATATAGTAAAAGGTACGCACTAATATTTAATTTAATAGGTAGTGAAAATCCATTAGAGTGACATCGGGGTGGCGACGGGTCGTAACAAGATGTCGGCTGTTTGTTTGTTCGGGGGGCGAGGGGGAGCGAACCTATTTTTAATGTGATTCCGGATTTAGGTCAGGGGCCCTTTGCGAGGTTGCTTGCTTTCTTTCAACTTATTGGAAGATCTCTGCATTAAGGTGCAGAAAAGGCGCTGAGCAAGTCGGGGGTATAAGACGGGATTTCTGCGCGTCAAATATTGTGGGACATAAATGGCCGAACTCTATCAAGTGCACATCAGGTGTTACGCGAGGTGTTGGAATTAGAGGCTGGGGCGCGAGGAATAAGATATCTTCTGTGTAGTATTTAAGTTTGTTCACATGAACTGTATCATCTTCTTTATTTAGGGGTCGATTGGGTCTGTTAATTCGGACTACGTTCGGGGATATTATTTCTATAATTGTAAACGGACCTGTGAAGTATGGTGCCAGTTTTCCCGTATCGGGATGTTTATAATTTTTTACGAGCACTAGGTCACCAATCTCGAAATGCGGGGCTTGATGACCTTTATCATATCTTTGTTTGTCCCTTTCATGCTTAAGCTGTGTTCTGCTGGAGGCGAGTTGCCTAGCCTTCTGTACGTCGGGGAACGGGTTGTAATGATTTTTTAGTTCTGGTGGGATGCTATTAAACATCAAGAAGATCGGTGGGAAACCTGTGACGGTGTGCGGGGATTGGTTATAGATTTGGACAACTTGTTTAATTAGTTTGGTCCAAGATGTCTTCGGGTTTTCGAGATAAAGTAACCTTAGTTTTCCAGTGATGGTGGCGTTCAATCGTTCTATCAATCCGTTAGCTTGCGGATTGTTACTGGTGGTAAGTAGTGGTTGTATACCGCGAGATAGCAGAAATTTGCGGAATTTTTCGGAGGTGAATGCGGGCGCTCTATCCGAAAGTAGACGTTTTGGAGACCCTTGTTGTAGTACCTTTTTTAGGGTTTGGATGTACGTTAAGGTACTTGTAGATTTCGATGGGAATGCCCAAGCGTATCTGGTCAAGTGATCCACTATAACATGGAGATACGTCTTGGAGTGTCCGTATTTCGAAAATCCGGCTATTGTATCTATTGATATTAAATCGAATGGTTTTTGGCGGACTTAGCAAAAATGTTATTCAGTGATACCGGGTTAGAATTGAATGAAATTGCGACTATCGACGTGAACAATGTGTGGTTAAATGTGTCACAGGCGTGATGAAGGCGTCTTTGGCCTGAAAAGTTAAAGAGTTTTGTGGTGTAGCTTTGTGACACGAAGCGAAAAAATTGTAAATGAAAAGGTGTCACGTGAAGTCTTTGTTTTGTACAAAATCTAACCTGTTTAGCTAAGAATAACAAATTTACTAAAGTCATTGGTGCTGGTTGTACGAACATATCGATAATTTTTATATTGTTAGTGGATATGACACGTTTAATGTGAGAAAAAAAAAAAGATTGTGTGTGTTTAGTAGGGCGACGTTTATGAAGCTTGTGTGGCTCGAAATTGGATTTGGATGTTAAGTCGCGCATTAAAAATTGTTGTCAATTGGAAAAAGTTATGTGATAGGGTGTTGTTTATTTTGTTGAGAGTGATTTGTCGATATTTAACTATGCGTGTAAAAGGAAGGTACGAGGGAGTGTAGCTATGTTGGACTTTAACGATTGGAATAGTTTTGGAAGGCTGTGATTTAAGTTACTTCTGTCCAAAGATATGAAAGAAAAGGACATAGGGGCGTTGAAAATGGGATTAGGAACATTATAATGAGGCCAAATAAGAGTGTTGTAGTTCACCACGTGTGAGCAACCCGTTCCAGGAGGGGAAAATTTAGTAAATGGGACAGTTGTATTAACCTGTCCATGGGACACGTGTTGCTTGCACGAAGTGAATTGGTACAAGGTAGTTGGTAGAAGTACATTATCTTGATACAGGAGTAGCTGAGGACAGTTTATAATTAGTAGAAATCGTTTTATGGAATTAAGGAATAAAATGCCAAAAGGCAAAGGTGTATCGATGATATGGAATTTTAGATTCCGCGTTATGTTAACTATTTTTACGTTAAAAAGATATAACCTATGGTGAAAACATTGTTAGCTATGGCGTTAATAGTTAAGTTAAATGGATGGACAGGTATTTTTCTTTTATAAACTGATTTCTATTATTTTAAAAGTATTCTGCCTAATTATAGCGATAGATGCTCCTGTATCAAGTAGTAGAGTAGGTTTACATTATTGGACAGTTCAGCTCGAACGAGCAATTGTTCAACAAAAATTATAGAAGGAGGAACCTACTGTTGTGCTGTTTTGTAGGTCGGGACAGTCCTGGTCTTGTGCCATAGTTGGAGGATCTTTGGGACAGTCAGAGTTCATTGTTTGCGCTGGGCTCGTGGTTTAGAGATGGTCGGGGGAGCAGGTAACATACGCTCGCGTGTTGGTAACTCGGAGGGGTGCTTGCAGGAGGTTTGGTGGCTTTCTCAGTCTTGTAGAGTATTGTAGTTGGACCCGATCTGCTTGGGCGTCGTAGTTGGTGAAGAAGCTCTGCGCCTCGTACGAACCATCGTAGCGCGGTAGCTTCACATCTCGCGATAGTCCTGTCACGGCAGAAAGCTGATGTATCGTCCTGGCTAAACTCCCCAGGACATCTGACACCGGCGGTGGGGGCGTTGCGTCCTCGTGGCTGGGGGGAACTTCCTGCGTCCTACCGATAGTGTTTTCTTTCTTTGGAAAAGTGGTGTTTTCGCCACTTTCGTAGTCGGGATCGGTCTTCATGGGCTCCTTTGAATCCTCCTCTCTTCCCTGTTCCATCTTTCTGTACAGACAGTGGTCTATTTGCTTACTTGTACCTTGGCGTCCACTATCCTGTCGGCTCTTCGGACGGGGGAGTCTGTGATATCTTGGGACCTCTGGGACCAGTGTTACCTGATGCTAGACGAACCTCGATGTCAACTCTACCGTGCAGTCGTGGTGGAAGGCGACACAGCTGGGCCAAAGGTGAAATAAACAAACAGAGATTCCACTAAGAAGCGTCTGACGTCAAGAAGGAATGGAGAGTGGAGAGAGAGATCTTTAGAGCAAGTGTTACCGTTGGGATCCAAGCGCCGACTGCCTAACCTAGGTTCTCGATCTAACACCAAGACTTATCTTCTTTCCCATTGGTCGAAAGATGTCACATGACCTTTTTCTATTGGTTGACCTATTTAGGCGATACTTTCTAATTGGCGGGACTATGTCACGTGGCCATTGGCTATTGGTTGACCTATTTAGGTATTGTCTTCTAATTGGCCCTGCGGCTGCTTTTGTCGGAAGATATATCCGGCCTGGTCAGGAAGTATTGGGTGTTAGCTCGACTCTTATAACTTCCGCGGTTATCAAATACCGCCGGTCCTGCCCCGGAAATATTGGGCGTCTCTCAACTTTTATAACTTCTGCGGTCACCAGATACGACCGGCCCTGTCAGGAAGTATTGACTGTACAAGTTATTAATAATTGTGCCCGCTTTAAGCCTACTTCCTATGTCTTGCTTCTATTCTCACCTAAGCCTGATTAGTTTTAACCTTAATTTTCTCCTGTTAGTCTCCATTCCTTCTATCTGTACAGTTGCTATACTTTATTAGATTCTTACGCGGTACAGATTGATGTTAGTTGAGGCTTTCTATTTGCAGTACATAAGAAGTTATATACAGTCATGGGGTGGAACATGTGGTAGTAGATATCTAGACTATTTACAACAATTCCATGGTCTTAAATCATCACATATATATATATATATATATATATATATATATTTGCAAAACATACAGACACAGATATTTATTCCATTTGTACTCTGGTGAAATTCTACTCGAGGGAAAACCCGGGCGTTGCCCGGGTCATTCGTATAGTTTCTTATACAAGAATGTACTTGTATATAGTAATTATTGAATCACAAAAATACATTGATGATAAGCGCTTCCTTTTTTATTTACCATAAAATAAAGCAAGCTTTCGAGCAAAGTTTGTTCCTATATTTACAAAAAATAAAATATATTATAATATAGATTATTGAAAAGAAAATTATAGAAAATAATCATTTATAGATAATTTTAAGATAAAATTATTTTTATTAGGGTATTTTAATGACATATGTAAATATAGTGTTAGAACCGTCGTGAGCCATTTGATCGAAAACTTTCCTTATTTTATTGCTGGTGAAATAAATCGCTTATAAATGAGATTTTGTTAATTCAGACATTTTTTTTTCAATTTAAATTTTCCACATTAAGAATGGTAATTATTATTTGAATGGAATTAAACATACCTGTTTATACCTGTTGGAAACAAAACAGCTTATTTGATTATAAACATCTTAGATTTTATATATGTAAATATTAGAGAAGATGTAATATAATTATGTAGATATATTATTTGCCTATAAGAATGTTTGTATTACTCTTCATAGTTACTGTGAGAGAGTGTGTAAGGTTAAATGAAATAAAGCAATCTAGGACTGTTTTCTGGAAGTTGTCTCCTCTCTCTCATATTTTGTTTTGTTCATATAAAATATACAACGGTTATTCATTTTTGCACGTTTTAAAAGAAACTCTAGTATTTTATTTTGATATGTTTACAAAGTTTGTGTGTCGTTGAAAAAGCGACTTTGGGCCTCTCTGGAACGTCAGCATAAGCATAAGAAAATTCTTATGCTCTCAATTCTCCATTGAAAACATCGTAGATTTTTGCCAAACCACTATTTGTAAAGCCCACCATGATAATGACTCTTGTTCAAAATATTTTTTACAGTACAATAAATTATTTATTGATGAAAAATTATCTATAAAAATATATCATATATTGATATCTGATAGTATAATTGCGAATAAAAAAATTCGAAAGACTTCAGTCGTTTATTTTGCTAGCTTTCAATCAATGGATCTTTCAACGCCCGATAGCTAGCTGGATTACATTCAGTTGTTAAATATAGTTGATGGGTCATTGGGATCTATTAATCGGAGGTTTACTATATCAAACTAAAGAAAAGCATCGCGTCTGAAAACTGCCATTATATTTTTATAAGAATCGAGAATGCGTCTGATTTATGTTTGTCGTTTCATGTTATAATTAAATATAAATAGCTTTTTATCTTTTTTAAAACTATTTCTTTATCAGGCTATGTGTGTGGTGAATTCACGTATTAGACTATCTCTGTATGTGGTATATATTAATTTAAAACATCTTTAGTTGGTTACGCTGTCAATGTAACTGGGATCCTTTAAGGTAAACTTTTTGCACAATTCTAACTCCTTCAGTAAGTGCAAATAACCAAACGAGTTCGGCAATCCTATATGATCAAAAGTGGCGCACTTACAATAGCTAAACACTCAGCATGATTTTCAACGTGTATATGGGGCATAAGAAAATATAACGAATAATTAATTTTCTCTCAGGGATTATCTATTAATGTAGTTTTCATAAATAATATATTACAAAATAAATTCCTATCTCATTCATTATAATATTTAGAAAGTGTCATTTTTGGAATTTGAATTTGAATACTGAGGTGCTTAGATAGGTTAATTATATTCCAGGGCATCAATAATTACCGCGATAGTTTTTGTGTTATTTTGATAACAAATGAATCGCATTATTCTAAACTATATTTTACAAAAAAATCGTTTTTTTTTTCAGAATTAAAGAAGGGATGATTACTGTATTTAGCCAAGCAAATGAAAGTGTAGAGAAACGGTGTGTGGACTCGGCTCAATATTTATTTTTCTTAAACCGCTGGCTCACTTCCTGGACCTAATTGAGGTCGCTGATTTATCATCATACTTAGCATCAAAATTAAACTATGGCTGCGGATCAAGGCGAGCTTTCTCATCTTCGATATCCTCTGTTTCTCTGGAATGACTGAAAGTGTAGTTAGAGAGCTGGTGGCACGTTGGGCTACCACATTGGTTGTGCTCACTCCATCTCTTAGGGCGACCTGCTTCTCAAGGCACGAAGCCGACATCGTCCTACGGCTGGCTCTCCACGCCTTACATCATCCTGACCATCCTGCTTCGAGGTGTTTCACCTGTAGCGCCTCTAAGTCTAGCGACGGTTTGCTGATCCACAGATACCGGAGTTGCCGAGTCGTTTGACCCTTCTTCAGGAGGTGTTTGCTTCTTGCCAGGTGCCCTTGGATCTGGAGGTCAGGCTCTGCGGCCTCGGCCTCCATCCGAAGACAATGAAGACTACAGCTATGGCGAAGACTACCATCTACAAATACCATCTTGGACTTGAGATGGGGAATGACAACCATCTCATCGATATTCTCATTCTGTGGAAAATAACTTTCGCATTCCTTCAGGGACGAAGCTTTCCGGCGGTGGAAGCTACCTATCAAGACTTTATATGAGTATATATTATTATATATATATATATGTTCATAAAGGGCACATCTTGGATTCAATCTTGGATTCATATATATATATGAATTTTATCGGTTATTTTTATATATTAATTAATATTTTCATATTCATCCTTATATGTAAATATATCTATTAATATATTCTTATATTTTTGTAAAACCATATATGATTGCAGTAATAAATCAATAATAATTCCTCTCTTCAAAGGAATCAACCTAGGGAATCCGAAAGGGCCCTGGGATTACATGGAGGAGGGTTGACTCTTCGTCGTTGGGAGAGTTTCCTCGAAGGTACATGATTGCACAAATTCTTTATCATATTGAATTCACTTTTGTTATTTTTATATTTAAGTGTCAAAAGCGGGCATTTTAACTTTGGCATAAAATTCTTACTTTTCAAGAAGTGAAACTCTTAATACGCGATTTTTTCAAATAAAATATACCTCCTATTATCATTAACTGTGATGAAAATATTTGAGGTCCTGGCTCAACAGTGGCGAACCCTTCTATCCGTTTCGCCAGTTTAATCTACCATACGGCGCTTTAAAGCTCTTCTATTGCATTGGACGATTCTGCTTATTTACCCTATATTGTAGGGTTGAATATTGGTTATGGTATTTAATCAAGCTATTTTTAGACTTAATCCTGGAGGAAAGTAGAGTTATATGCAAATATTCGCCTCGAGCAATGCTCTTCCGCAAACAATTAGAAAAGACAGTTAAGCCTAAAATTACACCTTAGGCAATTGCGCGCCAGTTGTATTCAAGAAATAAAACTATTAAGGCACCAATGTTTAATTTCAAATAAAACACACCTAAATTTTTATTAACGGCGAAGAAAATATCAAAACATTCTTTTTTTCTTCTTGATAGTTTTATTGTTGTTATTTTTTTGACAGACATTATACCTTCAATATGGAGGACTTGGCCTCATTAGTGGTGAACCCTCCTAGCGGTTTCGTCAGTTTAATCTTTAAGCCTGGTCTAATATTGAATTGGTCTGGTCTACTTATAGATCCAGCACTTTAGGGGAGTTCGTCGTGACGATATTTGATAAAACTATGTATATAGTGTTTGAGGACAGTAGACATAAATGAATACATTCACATAAATATTTGAAGAGCTTAATGACTTATTTAATCGATATAAATAAGTGGTGTCTACGGTGATGCACGGTTTCAACTCGGAGATGGCTGGGAGTTGAGGCTTGATTTTTGGAACGAATATTCATGACCTCATAAGAGGAAGAAATTTAATATATCAGGTTCTATCTCCTAGCTCCTACGAATTACAAGCCAAACACTTTTTTTTTAATCGTTTATGCTGATGCATCAGAGGCGTAAAGCGCGAGCGTGCTCTTCGCGTCGCTTACCCGCTTCATATTTTTTCAAAGCCAAACTATTTAGAGCAGAGTTATTTTGATTCCCAGATTCTATCAAGTCTTCTAGACACAGAGTGTCAGAATGTTTTGGAGTCAACATTTGATGGCTACGATTTAATAATAACTAGGCGTTACATGCGACAAACGATCGAAGTTTAATATAAAGATTAATCTACAACATAACGTTGCAGGAGGATGATATTCATGTATCAAAAAAGGTAGTCTCCCTTTCAAGATGCATTAATATAAGTACATACATTTTGAGTTATCACCTGAATACAAAACGTAGAGTTGATGATAATGAAATAGCCACAATTTCAAGTTCAGTTACTTCACCAGATTGAACTTTTTTTTTTTTTGGTTAATTCGATCGATTTCATAACGCTCCTCGTAGATGAGGACCGACCCGAAACCATGATATACAAGTTTACTTTCCTCTTTTGTTATCAACAACTCTACGTTTTGTACTGGGACGATAGCCTCAAATTAATTGTTTGCTTATTTTAATGCATTTTAAAAGGGAGAGTTGTTACACAAAGATTAACATATCTGCTATCAATATGAATGCTTTGTTTTCGAATATAAATATTATATTCGTCTTATTTATTTATTTGTCATGTAAACATTTGTAAGAGTATATACAACTTTTTATTTCAAATAAAATTGTAAAGCCCTAATTGAGCATTTGAAAATTCAATTGTATATATAATTTATAGATTGAATGTGAAATATATTTTTTCTCAAGTATTGACGTTATTCAAAGAAAATATTAATTAAATACGTTAAGTAAACTTAAAAAAAAAAAAAATAAATTAACGGATGTATCAAACTATTTTACTAATTCAGTACAGATATATTACCTGTTTTCTATCACATGTACAATGAGTCTATGCTCTATTCAATAGGTATGACCATTAAATAGGGATATCAAATTATATATATATATTATATAATCTAAAAACTAAAATATTTCTATATTTTAAAATATATATATTTTATTTTATTCATTGATAATATTACTTTTGTTATCGTCGTTTTTAGAAAGACTTTCAGTTTTGTTGTAAATACGCGTAGTTAACATATCAATCCTTTTAAATCACTAATATAGGATTGACTTTATAAATTCTATATAATGTGAAACTAACTGATGTGTAAAATTTCCTCAAGTAATTGAAAATAAAAGCTACTTGACGGTAAATAATTATCTTTTTTTTTATCACGACTGCACCTCAACCCTTTATCTTATCGATCCTTTGTCTTATCAACCCTTTATCTAACAACAACAAAATATTCATAACAATAAGCCGACAGGATTACCTGAATTTTCAACCCAATTGCTCTATAAATTATTCAAATTTTATAAATCTATTTTTACAAAATGTCTCTCAAACAAAGGAATGTAGAACACGCCATGACGCCAAATCCAAGTACTATAGAAATACCGAAATTTAATGGTCAAAATTTGAACATAATATCTTGGCTCACATTTTTCAACAAAAAATGTTTTCAGAAGCATCTTGATAAAGATTTTAAACAAAATAATATATCAAATTATCTCGAGGGTGAAGCATTCAGTTATTATATAGAAGAGTTACAAGATATAGATAATTGGGGGGATTTAGAACAAAAATTGATAACATATTTTACAATAAAGGATTCAAATATATTTAGTAAGTTTATAAATTTAAAATATAATGATAATAATGATCTTGAACAATATTTTAAAGAAAAATCTGCCTTAGCCAATAAACATAATCTTGAAAAAACACTTTACTAGAGGCACTTACAGATGGAATGCCAGATCACCTAAAAAAATATCTAATAGCTGCAAGAGTACAAGAACCTTCAGAATGGTATAAAATCACAGCCCAATTAAAATTATCAACAAATAAAGAAGAAGAACCCAAACAACCCTCTACCAGTACAAGCACTTTAACTTTAACTCCAACTCCTCCAAAGCTCATCAATACCAGCCTTTTCCCAGGACAGCAGCAGCAACTCACCACCAGCAAGAACCCCACAAATCAATGAACCAGCCTCCATACCCCTGCAAGATATGTGCTTCTCACCAGTTACCCAACCAGATCCATTTTCATAGAGACTGCCCACTTAAGAACAATACTCATTAGAAGCGCATCAACCCAGGTAGGACATTATTACTATTTTCTGTTCTTATAAATCAAATATCTTTACCCTGTGTGCTTCACACTGCATCATCTATATCTATTATCCCTTTAAAATACTTAAACCATATTTATTATAAAATATTAGATAATTCCCCAAAGGAAAGAATAGGTCAGGTAGAAGGATTTACTTACCCATTATACAAAATATTAGTTAGGCTTAGCTTAGGTAAAATTACAAGATATCAATAATTTTTTGTTTGTGATAGTCCAATAGAATATCTTATTTTAGGTTTACCAACATTTTATTTATTTAAGTTACAAATAGATTTCTCAAAAAACCTTCTTTTCCAAAATTATAAATTATTGTATTCTTTTAATCCAAAAACTTATAATCAGAAGTCATATGCCACTATCCTATGTATTCCAGACCCATACTATGTTAAAAATTCATCTCTTTTAAATATTAACCCATTGTGTAATTTCAATTCTCTTGATATACCAACTACAAATGTTAAACTTATAAATCCTACTTCAAATCCCATTATTGATTCTAACTCATTTCACAGTATGCGACAACCGTACTCTATAACAAATTATAATTAATCTTTAGACTTTAGTAAAGTAGATATTAATCCAAATTTCTCAAATCAAACAATAGATATATTGCATAAGTATAAGAATGTTTTCTCTAAACACAATTTTGATATAGGACACATAAGAACTAACCCAATTTGCATATCTCTTTTAGATAATATTCCCATAGCACAAAAGCCATATAGGACATCTTTTTACAATAATGCTGAAATACAAAAACAAATAACTGAATTATTAAAATATGATATTATTAGACCCTCATCTAGCCCCTATAGTTCTCCTGCATTATTAGTGAATAAGAAATCTGATGCCCCAAATCACCCCACAAAACTCTGTATAGATTATAGAAAACTTAATCAAAAAACAGTTCCAGAACATACCCCAATTCCACTTATAGAACAAATTATAGATAGGTTATCACAGTCAAAAATATATACTATTCTAGATGTTAAAAATGCATACTGGCATATACCTATAGATGAAAAAGATAGACATAAAACTTCCTTTGTAACACAATTAGGATGTTATGAATGGAACAGACTTCCATATGGTCTAAAAAATGCACCTTCACAATTTGAAAGGATTATGAAGCCAGTTTTCACTAAACATAATATACACTATGCCTTAAATTATTTTGATGATATTAATATACACTCCAAAACTTATATATATTCGAACAAGAGGATATAAAGCTCAATCTCAATAAATGCAAATTCTCACAAAAAGAAATACAATCCTTAGGATATACTATTAACTCAGGAAAATATACACCAAATAACACAAATATTGAGGCAATTTTAAAATTAAATAGACCATACAATATTAAAACCTTACAGAGATTTTTAGGCACCATAAATATTTATAATAAATTTATTCCCCATTATGCGCAAATTAGGTCACCTTTGAATGAACTTTTGTTCAAAAATGCTCCTTGGTTATGGAGTGCGAAACATGAACAAGCCTTCCAAACACTTAAAAATTCACTCATTTCACAGCCTGTACTATATATTTATGACCCATCTAAACCATGCGATTTATTCACAGACGCGTCAAGTCTAGGAGTAGCAGGAGTTCTTAAAAAACCGGATGAACAAGGCATTTTACACCCCATAGGTTACTTTTCAAGAAAACTTCACCCTTATGAACAGAATTATACAGCCTCAGAAATTGAAACATTAGCTATTATTAATTCAGTACAAAGATTTCATACATATCTACACAACATACATTTTACATTGCACACAGATCACTTACCTTTAAAATGGATCAAAATGTAAAAAATACACAAGGTAGGTTATTTAGATGGTCCTTAATTCTATCACAATATAGCTTTGACATTAAACATATTAAAGGATTAAATAATATAGAAGCAGACATGCTGTCAAGAGCACCTGTCTCATTTTACCTAACATATAATGAGTTAAAAGAACACCAAACAACAGAACAAATTAGCAATAGTAAACCTAAAATACAAAATGGCCTTTATACAATTATTAGAAAGTTTTAAAAGAGCTTATGTACCACAAACACTAAGACACAAATTATTAAACAAAGTACACACAAAGCATGGACATATTGGAACAACTCAAATGACTAAAATAATTTCTCCATACTATTATTGGCCACATATGACTAGTGATATTGCTAATTACACCAAACATTGTGAAACTTGCCAGTTTAACAAGTCTAGGGATATATAACAGAATTGTTTATGGACCACTACAACAGATGCCAATAGCTACACACTCCAATCACATTTTTTCTTTAGATACATTGGGCGGGTTACATAATTATGGGACAACCAGACACAGTATCCATATGATAGTAGATCATCACAGTAGATTCCTTTGGGCTTTTCCAACAAAATCTGTATCAACTGATTCTTATATAACTTGTCTAAGGAATTTATTACAAATTAATAAACCTGAAATATTAATAAATGACAGAAATGCAGCTTTTCTTAGCAGTAAATTTAAACATTTTTGGAGAGAAATAATGTTAAGCATCTACTCACCAGTTCCCATCACCGAGAAACAAATGCAAAAGTAGAAAGACTAAATTCCACTATCATTGAAGGTTAAGATGTGAATATAATGCTAATTTAAAGATTCCTTGGACAAAATATATTCCTAAAATTACTGAAAGCTATAATGAAACTGTACATACAACAACAGGCTTTACACCTAAATTCTTATACTATGGAATACAACCACAGTATAGAGAACATGACACAGAAACACATACACCAATAGAAAAGGCAAGAAAATTAGCCATTGAAAGAACCATAAAATCCCATGAACACAGCAAACAACTTTATGATATTAAACACCCAGAACCCTTTTTAAAGAAAGAGATCAGGTTTTAGTAAAAACCTTTATTCATCCAAACACTGATAAATTAACACAAAGATATATAGGCCCATTTACTATTTTAAAACAACCTTCTCCAGTCACATATGAAATTAATAAACCCAATTTACCCCAAAGAAAACAAAAGAAATTATACACTCTAATAAGCTTAAATTATTTTACCCAGAAGCAGATTTTTTACTTCACTATAGCACTAACATAGAAAATGACTTAATAGTAAACCAAAATTCTAACACAAAGTTAATATATATTGATGATAAACCATGTTTTTTACAGGAAGGCCATATTTCGGACATGGACAATGAAGAACAAATATCAGCACCAATTCTTAAGCCTTCACAAATAACTTAATGTCACTCCACACTCCTCTATTAGTATTTCATTACACAATCTACACATTAAGAAATACCTTTGTATATTACCTCACATAAATTTAAATGTTAATATATCATAAACAATTATTTTTGAGTTATATTTTTAAAAATAACATTTTCTACTGCTTTTTGATATTTTGAAGTGTAACTAGCATAATGTCATAATTACTCAAATTTAAATACCTTTTTTGCTTCATATCCATATTTCCTATGAATCGCCTATTAATACTTCTTATATAAACTTTTATTATAATTATATAAATATATAAATAATAAAATAATATATATATAATAATTATATAAATTATTTGTAAACAAACTTTCTTTTGTTTATTTTGAAAAAATGTGGATATTGATTTTTATTGTTTCATTTTTAATTATTTCTATAGATTTATTGATTTCGTTTAATTAATTATTTTTAATTACCAATTTTATTTTAAAATTTTAATTTTTTAAAATCTTTTTCACAGGGAGGAAATATCATATAATCTAAAAACTCAAATATTTCTATATTTTAAAAAATATATATTTTACTAGCGGATGTGTACCTGGCTTCGCCCGGGTTTTATCCGAGTGAAAGTTTGCCTAACGAATATTATTGATAATAATATTCTGGAACACACAGAATATTATGATAATAATGATAATTATATTCGTTACGTCATATATTTATATAATATATGAAATTTATTTTTCGAGCAAACATATCCACTCTCTACTGAATAGATTTTAAAAAAGATATACATAAATAAAAATATCTAGAGATATACTACATGATCTTAGCCAAAAGGCCGATAAACGATATTTTAAATATAGAGATGACCTGGCTTCGTGTGACTTCTACTCGAGTGAATGTTTCGCTGGTAGAATTTTGTTCCTGCCTACTATTAATCATTATATGGCTTCGCCCGTGGTCTGCTTTAGTGAATATTCTCCAAAAGATTTTTTAAATGCAATCAAGCATGATACGGCAATATTGTCATCATCATTTCTGACTAAAAAAATATTGTTGCTCAGTACTTGGTTAAATATAATTTTTCTTGGTTAAAGTGCGACAAAAAACTCTTCCAGATTTAACTCTCTGTCCTGTTCAAATTTCAGCGAGATTAGTTACATATTGAGGGCTTGCATAGCCGACAAACATGTTCCCGGCTTCGCCCGATTTTTACCCGAGTAAAAGTTTGCTTAACAAACATTTGTTAAAACGATTCTAGCAAACATCCAATCCCTACTGAATCTATACTTGTCTACACTCTCTCGATAATTTTTTCCCGGTCCCTTTAAAAATACTCGATAAGTTGAAAAAAATCAGTATTAATTGGTCCACTCGCTAATTTGAAGTTGAAGGAATAGTATCTTGCCACAAACGAAAATTTGTAAATAACTGTATTTAGCGAATGTACCCGGCTCCGCACAGTTTTTATTCGAGTAAAGGTTTGCCTAACGAACATTTGTTAAAACCATTCTAGAAAACATCCAATCCACCTATATATCGATTTATAAACGTATATAAATATAAATATTGTTATATGCGTTTAAATATATTTTTGAAACACATAATTTTTTGAAAATATTTATAATATTTTAAATAAGATATTGTCACTTTTGTGAATTTGATAATTAATTATTTCTTTTTTCTCAATGAATTATATATATTAATTTAAAAATTCATTTTTTATCATCATCACATACAATGTAATTTTTTTATATAAACAACAACAATTAGGGGCTCAAAAATCATTTATTATGGTTAGCAGCTCCGTAAAAAAAGATATTTTCACAACAAAAATTAAAGTTGCATCATCATTTTTATAAAACAACAGCAAATTAAATTAACAATGTAAAAATATATTTTAACATTACATTTTAACATTTAACACAAAATCGTTACAATTTTTTCTTTAAATACATATTAATATTGAAATGCCAAGTATTTTTTACGTCATTGGAATATTATATTACTAAATTCTCAAATTAAATTTATTATACTTGGAAAACATTTTAAGCATTGTTACAATTTATAAATATAATTTCACCAGTCGCCGCTAGAGGCGCTGCTTGCGAGTGAAAGTAGAAAATTTGCAAATAAAATTGCAAAGAATATTTATTTCAAATCAAATTCAAACCAGAAATCTTCCCAGTAGTATAGTAAATAACTTCCTAAAGTTTCACGGCGATTGGATAATCTTACCTTTTAAAAACATTCATCGTGTGAACAAACTAACATTCATCGTGTAAACAAACCACGTGTTAATTATTAACCAATCAAATTCATTTATCGTCGCGACTAGTGCTGCGCCCAAGCGGCAAAAGGCTGGAACTAACGCTTTTTGGTTTTTTATTTTTTTTAAAAAGCACATTAACTTTTCTAGTTTTTTGAATAGCCTATATGTTAAACGAAATCTTCAGCTACCTACATGCGAAATTCCATAATGATTGAGTCAGTAGATTTTGCCCGAAGCGATAACAAACATCGATTTCGCATTTCATTTTTATAGATATAAAGGATTTTATTCATTGATAATATTACTTTTGTTATCATCGTTTTTAGAAAGACTTTCAGTTTTGTTGTAAATATGCGTAGTTAACATATCAATCCTTTTAAATCACTAATATAGGATTGACTTTATAAATTCTATATAATGTGAAACTAACTAATGTGTAATATTTCCTCAAGTAATTGAAAATAAAAGCTAATTGATAGTAAATAATTATCCTTTTTTTATCACGACTGCACCTCAACCCTTTATCTTATCGATCCTTTGTCTTATCAACCCTTTATCTAACAACAACAAAATATTCATAACATATATATATATATATATATATATATATAAAGTAAAAGTTGATAATTATTTTTTGTGTTTAAGTTAGATGATTAAAAAGTTGTTTATATGTATTATATTTATATCTTATTTAGGAGAGAAAAATGTAATAAAAGTAATTATATGTTAGAATAATATGTTTTTATTTTTAATAGAAAAACAATTTTTGAAAAATAAAAAGAAAATTTAACAAGAAAAGAAGATTTAACAACGTAACGTCTTTTAGCATCGGCTTTTACCCTTCATGTAGACATACTCTAAAAATAAATAGGAATAAATAAGAGATTTATAATGATTATATATTTATTTTTTAGTAAAAGAGAGGAAAGAGATAAAGAAAGAACCATACACTTTTATTTCAAACAGGTAGAGAATTGAAAGGGTGTTAGTATTTTCTAGTTAATTAATATTTTTTGTAATTTTTTTATATAATTTTTTTTTCCTATATAGTTTTAGATTTTTTTTTTTAAGAGTAAGGATAATATGATATAATGTTTTTGCCTAGTCAAGGATAGATAAACATATTTTAAATCTTTGCCTATTAGAAATTATTTTTTGGAACCCTAATGGTAGACCAGGACATTACACAAAAGGAGATTGGAAAATCTATTGGAAAGAGAAATCTGTGGTATCAGGGCTCATTACAAAAAATATTAATTAACTAGAAAATACTAACACCCTTTCAATTCTCTACCTGTTTGAAATAAAAGTGTATGGTTCTTTCTTTATCTCTTTCCTCTCTTTTACTAAAAAATAAATATATAATCATTATAAATCTCTTCTTTATTCCTATTTATTTTTAGAGTATGTCTACATGAAGGGTAAAAGCCGATGCTAAAAGACGTTACGTTGTTAAATCTTCTTTTCTTGTTAAATTTTCTTTTTATTTTTCTTTTTTTTTCTATTAAAAATAAAAACATATTATTCTAACATATAATTACTTTTATTACATTTTTCTCCCCTAAATAAGATATAAATATAATACATATAAACAACTTTTTAATCATCTAACTTAAACACAAAAAATAATCATCAACTTTTATCTTTATAATTAATTTAGATTTAGCTTGCTAATCTAATAGAATTTCCTTTTTATATATAAAATATTACTATTATTAAAAGTTTTAAATGTAGTTCTATCAATATATAAATCCATTTTAACTTACTCTTTAATATCAACTTAATTTAAATTATATTTAAGACTAGCGGATGTGCCCGGCTTCGCCCGGGTTTTACCCGAGTGAATGTTTGTCTAACGAACATTTGTTAAAACAATTCTCTATAAACTTATAAAACGTACTCGGCTTCGACCGGGGTTTTACCCGAGTAAAGGTTTGTCTAGCGAACATTTGTTAAAACAATTCTCTAAAAACTTATTTAAAAAAAAAAGATATATTTTGATAATTTGAAACTCGTAAATTTGAATCTCTCGATAAAGTGAACATTTTTTCCCGCTCCCTGTGTGCCGTGTCATCCTGAATTTTGTCTTTCCTAATTTTCTACATTAGAAAATCATAGTTTTATCTAGTGAACATTTTTTCCCGTGTCACATTGCCGTGTCACATTGCCTTTATTCTTTATTGTTGGCTTTTTATATTATATTTACTCTTCATTGTTGGCTTTTTATCTTAAATTTATTCTTCATTGTTGGCTTTTTATATTACATTTACTCTATATTGTTGGCTTTTTATCTTACATTCATTCTTCATTGTTGGCTTTTTATATCATATTTACTCTTCATTGTTGGCTTTTTATATTATATCCTGACCAAAATCTATCTGTGAACTTCACACAGTGAATTTCACACAGACAGAATAAGGCAATTATATAAGTAGATTTACTCTTCTTTGTTGGCTTTTTATCTTACATTCATTCTTCATTGTTGGCTTTTTATATTACATTTACTATTCATTGTTGGCTTTTTATCTTACATTCACTCTTCATTGTTGGCTTTTTATCTTACATTCATTCTTCATTGTTGGCTTTTTATATTAGATTCACTCTTCAATGTTGGCTTTTTATCTTACATTCATTCTTCATTGTTGGCTTTTTATATTACATTTACTATTCATTGTTGGCTTTTTATCTTACATTCACTCTTCATTGTTGGCTTTTTATATTATATTTTTAGATTGAGATTATTAGCTAGTATGTAAAAATATTAACTCTGTTGAAATTTAATTTTGTATTTATATATAAATAAAATTAACTCTGTTGATTTTTTGTATTTAATCGATAACAGCGAAGTTACGCATGTTAATGTTAGGGAAAAATATTTTGACGTTAAGCAAAACCTGCTCCATCTCTTTTTACATAAATGTTGAAAATTTGGTCGAAATTGATGCATTGTAACGAAAGTTTTTAGTGATGTCCTCTTATGAAATTTGCATTTTATTAATATAGATTTAAATTTTTATTTGATAAACTTTATTATTTACATTTCATATATTTATCGAAAAATATATTTATGGGTATTTATAGTGTATATACGTGTTATTAAGGTTTTTAAGGCATAAAAATAAGAAAATATACCAACTAACAGATGATTTTAAAAAAAGGTTTATTTTTTATTTCAAAGAGAGAGAGAGAGCTTTAAATTCTTCTTCAAGCACGTTTAATATTTTGGTTCATACATAAGTGTGTGACAGGTTAATGTTCTCGATGCTTATATGGTATAAATGTTCTCAAATTTACCATCGGCGACAGGCTAATATACTCCGTGCGCGAACACCTCCCTTAACAACTAACTCCCTGTCAGAGACCACCGTTCTAAGCGAACGCTTCCCTGAGCGAACATCTCCATGAACTATCATTTCCTTCAACAAATAACTCCCTGAGCGACCATCAGCAATCAGCAACCACCTCCCTGAGCGATCACTTTTCTGAGCGACCACTAACCTGAGAAACTAATAATTAAGAGACCCACCCTGAGAGTCCACCTCTCCGAAAGACCAACTTCCTGAGCGTTCACCTCACCGAGTGACCATGAACCCTGAGCGACCACCATTCTGAATTCAGCATACAAATGATTTGTCTTTCTCCAACCTAACTTGACGAACTATCATCTTCAGAAATGCCAATGTTTTTGGGAGGTTTCTCCCCTAAGAGTGTCTATTGAACCAGCTACCCATTGTGTCCAAATACAACGATAGCAATCTCCCCATTCAGGAAAAGTTCTTCATGAAATTGAGAAAAGTAAAAAATGACCAGAAATCCTTCACCCTGGAAGATTCAGTCATAAGTCATGCCAGTCAGTCAGGCAGTAGTGTGAGGAGGGATTTCACCTTTCGGGGGAACCTGTAATTATCACACTTCCTTGGTTGCCGCCGCTGAATCCGGGTGGCCACCTTCCCGATAATTGATCGATAAATTGATATTTAGTGATTTTTCCCCTCGTAACGTAATGATCTTGGCACATCCCTGCCCGCCCCTTACTCCTAATTAACACATTTCTTCTATGGGAACATTGAAGCGCGCTTCTCGCTCACATTCGCACATTTCTAGAGCTGGAGAGCTAGCACAAAGCTTCGAAATCAGAAAGCTTGAGGTATCACTACATAAATATCTCCGTTTAAGCCCATGTGAGATACTACGTCTTGCTAACTGTTGTTCCTTATAGGTCTTACCTCTCTTGCAATGTTTGCTCTCGTAAATGAACCTACTTTGCTATAATGTACCTTCTTTGCAAATAATATCTCCTTGAAATCTTTATACATATTCTTAACTCTGTTGCCTACAATTTATGCCAATAGAAGTCGCAACCTGTACATAATATCATATTTTTGTTAACGCTCTTTAGGATTTTACCAGCCGAAGGACCACGAGGTTCGAAAGCTTGTGTGCTATATAAGTTTTATGATTTTTAAAAATGCTTCGCTTTCATACTTATTCTCTTCGTAACAAAAAAAAAAACTTATTAATTTCCAATAAAAATATTCGAAAACATCCGGGATAGCGTTCAACATTGTTTAGATAAGGGCCTGAGGAACAGAGCAAGAGAGATTTGAAATTTTAAATATTTTAATGAAATCATAAAAAAACAAATACAAATATTTTTGAAATAATACGAATAAAATGCATCAGATGCCCAAAGCTCTATCGACTCGGTTTCTCCAGGCACCACACTAAAAACCTTTTCTCTTGTTGTAGTTCACTTGCATTCCCGACGTATACCGGAATTCGTCGAAGATGTTTTGACGAGTTGGAATTGTTCATAATTCCGAATGAATAGGTTGATTTCGTCGGCAAAGAAAAGGACATTTTCTTGACCGAGTATCTGCTCCAGACGACGCAAGAGTGGACCTGTCGCAAAGCTGAACAATGCGGCGACGGTGGTGTTTCGACTCCGTTCATCAGGTGGAAGGGTCGTGTGTAGTCCTTGTTTACTCTAACTGTAGTGTCTGTCCAGGCATACAGTACGAAGAACCAGAGTCAAGGTCTTGGAGATGACACCTAGCGGTGTGTTGTTTCTAGAGGCTGCGGTGACCTCATCAGACACGCGCGGTATATTCCAAGAGGAGGACTGCCCCGAAACAGTGTAGGTCTGGCACTCCGGTGCTAGGCGAGGAAAATGAGTGAGTCGCCCGAAGAGAACGTTGCTGAGGACCCGATAGTCTGTCGTTGGAATGAAGATGGGTTTGTAGACGTTGAGGCACGGACTATCGTGAGACTTGAGTGTGAGACAGGTGGAGTTCCGTCGTGATGAAGTATATAAGACCTCGCCCTAGCGAAGAACTCGTCGAAGGCCATCATCAGTACGTAGGGAATTTCATTTCAGCCAGGTGCTTTTTCGAGCGGCAGGCGACGGTTGGATGCGGTAATCTCCTTTGAATAAATCTCATGCCTATGTAGGGGGTTGCTTTTTTCTAGAGTGATGGAGATCGTTACCTCACGCAAGAAATTCGCGGCAATGTAAGGGTCGCTGAACGACGCGCACGGAGCGTTCGGCTAAGGTGACGATAGTCTGCGTCCATGGACGCTGCTTCGAGCCTGGCTTGCAGGAACCTGCTGGCACGGATGACGCATCCAAGAGACGTCATTGAAAAACGTTCGCAACTCTCACAATAACGATCCTCGAGCAAGCATGACAGCGATTGTTCAGGGCCTCCTGCCCGAATGTGAGGTTAATGGCATGCTGCCGAAGGAAGCAGCAAAGCTCCATGCTTCTATTTTGAGCTGTGCACGAAAGCGAGAGAGAGATTGAGATTGAACCTGCTTTATCACATCGTTCATTTATAATTATATATGTGGTATAATGAATAAATAAATAATAAAAAAAGATTATTTAAGATGAGAAAGATATGTATGAGAATATATATATATATAGATGTAAAATTTACCGGGAGGAAATCAATCCATAGAAGCAATGGGCGCTTTTCCCGTCAAAATAAACGTCAAAACCTGACGCCATCTATTGACCGTCGCCGCAACTAGCGGCTTCGGGTCGGTGACAAAGCAACAACAAAATAAAGTCCGCCCTAGACTGACGATGGCCATTAGCCCGAAACCATGGTCTCTAGGTAGACGCTTCTCAGTTTGCCAAAGCTGGTGTTGTGGCTTTGTCACCGACCCGAGGCCGATAGTTGCGGCGACGGTCAATAGATGGCGTCAGGTTTTGACGTTTATTTTGACGGGAGAAGCGCCCATTGCTTCTATGGATTGATTTCCTCCCGGAAAATTTTACATCTATATTCTAGCCATAGCTTTGGCCCAGCCACATTGCCAGCAAAACACCTCTTTGGTAGATTGTGAAGATTCCATTAGATCCCGTGTGGATCTCATGGAATAAAGTCCGCCCTAGACTGACGAGGGCCATTATCTCGGAACCATGGTCTCTAGGTGGACGCTTCTCAGTTTGCCAAAGCTGGTTTTGTGGCTTTGTCACCGACCCGAGGCCGCTAGTTGCGGCGACGGTCAATAGATGGCGTCAGGTTTTGACGTTTATTTTGACGGGAGAAGCGCCCATTGCTTCTATATATATATTTATGTATAAAAGAAACATCCACGCTTTTAAGTCCTTTTATTTTATATGTATAGATGGCGCGTTATTGCTTTGTGTTAATATATATATATATATAAAAATGGCATATCCTGACCAGGAGCACATGTGCTTTACAGAAGGCAGAGCGCCATCTGGTGGAACAGAAATCAACTAAACATTGATTTAGCCTGTTCCCTGATATTTGGTCAACCCAATTTCTTGATAAATCAAGAAAAGCCATCCACGAACGCGTTTCGCGCTTTTGGCGCTCGTCAGCGTGGAGTAGGCTGAACCATTGCGACCAAAAAAATATTTTTTGATCCCAATGGCTTCCTGAAAAACCAAGAAATGGGTATTTAAGGCCAAACTTGCGTAAATACGCTTAGCACATTAAAAAACGAAATAAAAAAAATAAAAGATAAAAAGATCAGGTGTTGAAATCAATATTAAAAATGGCATATCCTGACCAGGAGCACATGTGCTTTACAGAAGGCAGAGCGCCATCTGGTGGAACAGAAATCAACTAAACATTGATTTAGCCTGTTCCCCGATATTTGGTCAACCCAATTTCTTGATAAATCAAGAAAAGCCATCCACGAACGCGTTTCGCGCTTTTGGCGCTCGTCAGCGTGGAGTAGGCTGAACCATTGCGACCAAAAAAATATTTTTTGATCCCAATGGCTTCCTGAAAAACCAAGAAATGGGTATTTAAGGCCAAACTTGCGTAAATACGCTTAGCACATTAAAAAACGAAATAAAAAAATAAAAGATAAAAAGATCAGGTGTTGAAATCAATATTAAAAATGGCATATCCTGACCAGAAGCACATGTGCTTTACAGAAGGCAGAGCGCCATCTGGTGGAACAGAAATCAACTAAACATTGATTTAGCCTGTTCCCTGATATTTGGTCAACCCAATTTCTTGATAAATCAAGAAAAGCCATCCACGAACGCGTTTCGCGCTTTTGGCGCTCGTCAGCGTGGAGTAGGCTGAACCATTGCGACCAAAAAAATATTTTTTGATGAAAAAAAACATTTCTTGGTTTTTCAGGAAGCCATTGGGATCAAAAAATATTTTTTTGGTCGCAATGGTTCAGCCTACTCCACGCTGACGAGCGCCAAAAGCGCGAAACGCGTTCGTGGATGGCTTTTCTTGATTTATCAAGAAATTGGGTTGACCAAATATCAGGGAACAGGCTAAATCAATGTTTAGTTGATTTCTGTTCCACCAGATGGCGCTCTGCCTTCTGTAAAGCACATGTGCTCCTGGTCAGGATATGCCATTTTTAATATTGATTTCAACACCTGATCTTTTTATCTTTTATTTTTTTTATTTCGTTTTTTAATATATATATATAAGAAATAAAATATTTTAAATATTCGATAATCATATTCATATATTCAATGTGTGTCTTCATTGGTGAAATTCAGTTCGGGAAAGACTACGCTACAAATGGATCGCGCGAGTTCGTTCCCACAGAGTGGGTAGTTCGATGAGGTGACTGGCATTGCCCAACTCAAGACCACGATGGATGCCTTCGCCACACTTGTGTGCTAGATAAAAGCAAAATATTAAAGTGAAATCGAAAGTTGCGCTGTTGATAAACAATTTCCTGTTAAGCATTTTTGGTAAAATTTCCTCATTTGGGTACAGTAAACATTATCGTTTTGAAAATAAAGTAATCCATATTTAAATATTTAGATAATAAAAAGGCTCATATGGAATTGAATAAAAATTATTGGCCAATATGTGTCTAAAAAGTAAAAATTATATTAAGCGGTACTCAAAGTATAGGAAAAATAGCTAATTGTCGCAAGTTTACGTTTTAAATTGAATGCAAGTCAGTAACAAAATGAACACGTGATTTCACTCGAATTCAATAGGATTTATTTTAGGCGCCTTTTATTTTGTGCCTATTACTATTGAGTTAGGGGAATCGAGAAATTTCATAGGTCTCAATCAATAGCCATTTCAATTATTTCCTATATTGCCTGCGTTGTTTTCTAGAATGCCCTCTTCTTTTACCAGATAGGTTGTAGAAGGAAATTGTGCAAACATGTTGAAAGAATTACGTTTAAGTTGATGGCCTAACCCTCATTGATCTTAATCTATAATTTAGAAGCCTACCATCTTCCATAATAGGTGTAGACCAATGATATTTTTCGATAGCTCTTCTTTTTCGTTTTTTTTTTTCAGCGATGTAAGAATTTGGTGCATATGGAGACTATATTCTTTTATCTATAGATGTATTTTCATACATTAATCTATATGTACTGGATATTTATTTAGCATATTTAATTATTCTGGAGGATTTTTATTGGATTGAAGCGAATAAGGGGAATAGTATTTATTTCCACTTGCTGTCATCTATTGATCGCTTCAGAAAACTAGCACCAGGAAAATGTCGCCACAACACCAACTTTGGCAGGATACTTTTCTTTATTTCGACTTAGAGCGCTATGTCCCCCTAGGGACACTTGCACTTTAAAAATAAACAAAATTTTTAAAGAAGGCAGAATACTGGAATTCCACTTGAACATCATGATTCAAGAAATCCTTCCTATTTATCCTGGATTCATTATATCTTTCAATAGGATGAAATAATATAAATGGGTCTAAAAGATGTCTTCTAACAAAGAAAGCCGTTAAAGAAAATTTTAACTATAAGCCACCTAGGTGATAATGTTTTATTTAAAGTCAATGATGTAGACCCCAGGATGACAGACTCAATAACTAATAGCATTTGCGAATAGATATCTCTACAATAGTTTTTTCACATGGCCAGAATGTAGACAAACTAACAAATAAGGCCTCATTTAACAGAATGAACAATATTAGGAAACGGGGAAGAACCAGCTGTATACAAATCATCAAAACAGTTGCTATGCTCGGTTCATAAGTACTAAAATAGACCTTAAAAATAAGTGTATCATGCCTTATGGAGAAGAATCTGATAAAATAGCTCATGTTTTAAAGAAATTCTATATAAGCACTCCTTTTTAAAATGCACTTTAAAAACAATAGTCATATTATAAAACAGAAGGAGGAGATAGAGAAAGAGAGAGAGATTTTTTTGAGAGATTGAAACTGATTTATTACAATGTCAATATAAGATTATATAAGGTTAAATACAGAATAAATATAAATATGATTGAATAAGATTATATAAATATAAATATGTGAATAAATAAATAAAAATATATAAAATAATTGATAAAAAATATATATATATATTGTTGCATCAATTTTAGTGCGTCTTACATTTATTCAAAATATTCTATGATATTTAATATTTATTTAGAACAGAATATTTAGATTACCATCATTCCTTTTTTTAGTTTCATTCCTTTTGTAATATTTATTGTACATATATCTTGATTGGTTATTGGAGCGAGAGAGGACCTAGACCAAGACTATGGACCGCGACCTACGAGGAAGACAACGAATAAATAAACGTAATAACTTTAAAATGTAATTTATTTTTATTTACTTATATTTACTACTTTTCTTTATTTGCTTTGAGTATGGAAACCCGCTCGGAAACATGTATAACACCAAGAAGGAAAAAACCAAGGTCGACGACCCTGCAAAGCTGCAACTTGGTGCAACAATTGGTAGAGATGCTAGTTCCGACCCAGTTGCTTTGAACCCCAATATAGAAATTTCGAAGTATGACGGGACAGAAGATCCTAGCCCGTGTATAGAATCCCTCGAAGAGATTGGCTTCCTCTACCATTTGGCAGACTACATAATTTCCCGTCATGCCGCCATGAACATGACGGGAAGCGCCAAAACCTGGTTGAATCTTCACAAAGCTAGTTTCACGAGTTGAGAAAACATTAAAATCCGCCTCATTCAGGATTTTTCTCTGGACGCGAATAAAGAATAATTAAGAATGGAGCTTAACAGAATGCAACACTGGAATGAACCATCAATCAGGTTCGCGGAAGACATCTTAGTGTTGTGCAACAAGGTTGACCCCGCAATGGAAGAAGAAACGAAAATCGAACATGTTATTGGAGAACTGAAAAAAGAGTACTCATTCGCGCTCTACCTAAACACTCCTAAAATGACCGATGAACTTCTTGTCGTGTGCAAGAAAATGGATTCTTTTGAGAAGAAGTATCAGGAACGTGTGGAAAAATCCAGAAGCCTATATAACGATCCACGCTATTCTAGACCCCAACAACAATCGAGGAACGTGCCGCCGACTGCCACGCGAAACTACCAGACCACTTCCAGGACCCAGGGCCCTGTTTCCAAATATTACAAGAACGAATCCCCTCCTACACCCATGCAGTATCGAAACAACTTGCCCCAGACCTCTACCCCTAGACGTCCTTATAATACAAACTTGTGCCGAAACCAAGCCTTCAGAGAAACACATACAATAAAAGCCAAGAAGCGAGCAAAAATAGGACGGAAGATGGAAGACCAATCTGCTTCAAGTGTAACAAGCCAGGGCACGTGGCCCGTTATTGTAGGGTCAAGTTTATAAGAATCCTAGAATAGGATCCAACAGCTACCCAAGAGAAGGTCGAAGAGAAATTCCAAATGAATGAAATATCAGAGAAATCAGGACCTCGGCTTTATGCTGATGTATGTCATAGCACACAGACAAATATTCCTACCCGGAATAGATATTCCGTGTTGGAAGATTTAAACTAAGCGTGGCGCCTGAATCTGTCAATCAAAGCAAGTCGACCATAAATGGAATCAAGAAGTTGGACCCTAAATACAAAATAAAAATTAATGTGGACAAGATAGGGACTTTTGAAGCTTTGGTTGATACAGGCGCTGACCTCTCAGTGGTCGACCTCAGAACGGTCCTCGATACAGGCCATGGTATAAGTAAACTCGCAAAAATTTTGCAGGACCCGATGGAAAAAAATTAGAAATAGTAGGAAATATATTTTTAAATATAAAAATTGACGACAAAGCATTATCACACAAATTTGTGATATTGAAAACGCATTTACGGACATTAATTCTTGGAAGAGATTTCCTTAAGAAAATGAACAGGAAAATAGATTGCAAGCAAGAAACTATAAAATACGATTTGACGAATAATCATGATGAAAGCAATTTTGAAATGTTGAAAATAAGGAGTGCCAAGGATTCCATTGTACCGGAATGTTTCATTAAATTGATCAAGGCATTGGAAGAGAAACAGAGGATGGGGAATATATTATCGAGGAGAGCAGCAAAATGTTTCAAACAAATGGACTTCATCTAGCAAGAAGCTTGATCAATGTTATGAATAAGGAAGCACATATCTGGATAACTAATCCGTATCCTCGACCGTTAAAAAAATTGAAAACCAAACATTGGCTTTTGGAAGTAGTCCAGCGAAAATAAATGTGAATCGAGAAAAAGAGGTAGAAACGAGGAACCTAGATTCCAAATGAACGAAAATCTTTCATCAAAGTAACAGAAGGAGTTAAAACAAGTTTTAGAAAGGTATGGAGATCTGTTTTCGTCGAGATTAGGGAGAACCAATCTGACAAAATATCGGATTGACACAGAAGACGCGAAGCCAATTAAACACAAGCCCTACAGGGTTAGTGCTAAAGAACGAGATATTATAAAAGAGCAAATTAATGAGATGCTTACAGAAGGCATAATTAGACCATATAATAGTCCCTGATCTTTCCCAGTAATATTGGTCAAGAAACGAGATGGTAAATACAGATTTTGTGTGGACTACAGAAAACTGAATAATGTGACAGTAAAAGATGTCTATCCGATCCCTAGAATTGACAAAGTTATGGTACTCTCCAAGGATCTACATAATTCTCAGCAATAGACCTCAGATGTGGATATTGGCAAGTTGAAGTCGAAGAAAGAGACAAAGAGAAAACAACTTTCACTACAGTGCATGGCTTATATGAATTCAACGTGATGCCTTTTGGACTTTGTAACGCGTCTGCTACCTTTGAGAGAAATATGGAGAATATGCTTGAAAATCTGAGATGGTAAATTTGTTTGTGATATCTGGATGATGTTATCATATATAGCCCGGATTTTCCAACGCATCTCAAAAGATTCGAAGCTGTTTTTAAATGTTTTCATGAATCTAATATAAGGTTAAACGACAAAAAATTCCGATTTGCTTTTGAAGAATTGGAGATTCTCGGCTATATATAACGAGCAAACATGGTATAAATCCCGCGGAACATAACATCAAAGCTGTCATAAATTTTCCTCGGCTCACAAAGGTCAAAGGAGTACATACTTTTTGGGAATGTGCTCATATTATAGAAAATTTATCAAAGATTTCTCAAAAATTGCTGACCCTTTGACCAACCATATTTAAAAAGGTGTATCATTTACCTGGACAGAAAGGCAAGAGGAAGCGTTTCAAACCCTGAAAACAGCATTTTTAAGTCCACCAATTTTAGGTCACTTCAATCCAAATGCCCCTACTTATATTCATACTGATGCGTCCAACATCGGCATAGGTGCAACACTTGTCCAAGACATCGGTGGTGAAGAGAAGTTGATCTCATATTTGAGTTGTAATCTAAGTAAAGCGGAGCAAAATTATTGCGAAAAAGAATGTCTGGCTGTTGTCTGGTCAATGTCAAAATTACGGCCCTACCTTTATGGAAGACACTTTAAAATAGTAACAGATCATCACGCCTCATGCTGGCTCATAAATTTGAAGGATCCAACAGGTCGATTGGCAAGATGGGCATTGAAAATTTAAGAATATGACTTCGATATTATACATAAATCAGGAAAGAAGCATCTGGACGCCGATGGCTTATCTAGGGGGCCCTTACCAGAAACTGATTGGGATAAGGATTTTGAAAGGCTATTTTTAAAATCAAATACCAGACGAAGAGGATAAGTTTTTCGAAAGTGTTAAGAAAAACCTTAATGGAAGCAGGCGATCGATTGCGCAAAACTTTAAAGAAGAAGATGGATGTCTCTTTAAGAAAAACCCGAACCCTGAAGGCAGGGCGTGGTTGCTTGTGGTTCCAGAGAAGAAAAAGAGAGAAATTATGAAAGAATATCACGATCATATGTCAAATGGCCATTTGGGTGTCGCCAAAACCATGTACCGAATAAAGAGTAAATACTTTTGGCCATCCATGCTAAAGGATGTCTCAAAATTCGTTAAGACGTGTCTCCTTTGCCAAAGTAGGAAAAGCTCAAACCAATCACCTTCTGGACTACTACAGCCCATTCCCTCTGCCAACTTCCCTTTCGAAAGAATTGGAATTGACTTTGTTGGTCCATTGCCATCTACGAAAAACGGGGGAAAATGGATAATCGTGCTGACGGACTACTACACTAGATATGCAGAAACAAGAGCAGTCTCAGAAGCAACAGCAAAAGGAGTTTCTAAATTTATAGTAAAGGATATTTTTCTTATTATATCTTATTAGTAACAGGGGCTCTCAATTTACCAGTACCTTAATGAAAGAGGTGATGAGAATGTGCAAGATTAAACATTGCTTCACAGCGAGCTATCATCCCCAGACTAATGATTTGACAGAGCGGTTAAATAGAATATTGATCAATATGCTCAGTATGTATGTGAACACTGAACAGAAGAATTGGGACGAAATACTCCCATTCATTACTCACGCTTACAATACTAAAATTCTGGAAACCACAGGATATTCTCCCTTTTTTCTGATGTTTGGAAGAGAACCCATGTCCCTTTTGGACGACAGGAATATTTCGGTGGACATTGACAAGGATGATTATGATGAATACATAAAACATCACTTAGACAAAATAGACAGAACAAAATAATTAGTTATTAACAACACAATAAAGACTCAAGAAAGAATGAAAAAGGACTATGACAAGAAACACATGGAAAGAAGCTACGAACCAGGAGAATTAGTAGCAGTTTGGACACCAATTAGAAAAATAGGAAAGTGTGAGAAACTTCTGAGAAAATATTTTGGTCCATATAGAATATTAAAGAAGATGTCTAGCGTCAATTATCTAATAGAACCGAAAGATAATACGGGCCAAGACCCTCTGATAGTTCATGTTTCAAGACTCAAGCCTTATAATGAGAGAATGGATGAGGTCATTCACGAGGACGTGACAACCTCTGGAGATGGGGAAGTTTCGCATCAATTTTAATGCACCTTACATTTATTCAAAATATTCTATGATATTTAATATTTATTTGAAACATAAATTTATATATTATCATCATTCCTTTTTATAGTTTCATTTTTTTGTAATATTTATTGTACATATATCTTGATTGGTTATTGGAGCGAGAGAGGACCTAGATCAAGACTGCGGACCGCGACCTACGAGGAAGACAACGAATAAATAAACGTAATAACTTTAAAAGGTATTTTTTAAACTTTTATTTACTACTTTTCTTTATTTGCTTTTAGTATGGAAACCCGCTCGGGAAACGTGTATAATGCAATAACTTTAGTGAAACGAGGAAAGAAACTTTTCTATTTGGCGTACTTTTGCACCATTGAAAATTTGAATATTTAATCAAAAGAAATAAACACAAAAATATTAAATTAAATGAATGCAAAAGAAAAAAAAAGCAAATTATATATACTCTCTCAAAACAACTATGATGACAACAACTTGTGAATTACAGAAGCAAACAATATTCACAGAATATTTCACGCTGATATATTACACTATCTTCCCGCTACATGCAAATATATCTTGAAGGATGTCTCCGATTTCTTGGTGGGTTTCTTCTTGGGATGGGTCCTTCATTACTGGCTTCTGGATCCGGTGAACGAGACGACTCCCCTGAAATGCCTCCATCATTCTGGTCCACGAGTCCAGAGTCCCGCTGCTGTCTGGCTGTTTCTATAGGCAGCGATTCGCTTCTACCTCTGTTGGGCATATCAGCCTCAGGAGCGATGATATCAATTTCTTCTCTTTGGCGTCCATATTGTCGATCTTCATCTCCACCATTCTCCCACCTCTTCCTTATTTGATCTCTATGATAACTTTTGACCTGTCAGTGTATTAAAACTGTATAGACTCGGATCCTTTTCTCCCCACTATTCTGCCTGGAATCCATCGATCACCGCCTCTAAAATTTCGACACCAAACCATGTCATCTATTCCAAACTCATCTTGTTGAAATCCGCGGTCGTATTTCATTTGCCTGGCCTGCTGCTCCTTTACTCTTGATTCCAGATTTGGATGTATAATTGATAGTCGGGTTCGAAGGGAACGCCCAATAAAGAGTTCTGACGGAGTCTTCTTGGTTGTTTCATGAGGGGTGCTACGATATGTCAGCAAAATTTTGATAGCGCGTCCTGAATGGTATTGTGCTGAGAACATTGGATGTTTTCCCACGTGACGCAGCGGAGCGTGACCGTGCCTGCACGGGTGAGTAGTTGTTGTTTTGAACTCTGTATGGCTGGACATTAAAATATGGGGGAAGCGATAACTGGATAAAATACGAACCCGTATATTGCAAAATATCGATTTTTGTGTACCTTGGAAGATAATTCAACATGGCTCAGATTCAACCTCCAGAAACTTTCGACTTCTCGACTCCCAACGAATGGCCCAAATGGAGGAAAAGATTCGAACGATACCTCGTGGTCAGTGGAATGAAGAAGAAAGAGGAGGCGGACAAGATCGATTTGGTCATGTACTTGATGGGTGACCGCGCGGATGATATATTCAGGACCTTCAAGTTCGAAAAGGAGGAAGATGCAACGAAAATTGATTCCGTCCTCAAGGCGTTCGACAGCCACTTCTGTGTCAGAAAGAATATTATCTACGAACGTGCGAAATTTAATTCAAGAATCCAAGAGGATCGGGAGCCAGTGGACGAATTCATCACTTCATTGTACAAATTGGCTGATAGTTGCGAATTTGAGGGTCTTCATGAGCAGTTGATCCGTGACCGAATAGTGGTTGGAGTGAGAAACAAAGCTTTATCTGAAAGAATGCAGTTGGACAGCGAACTGACTTTGGAAAAGGCGGTGAAAATGGTTCGACAGCAGGAAACCGTTCGACAGCAGCAAGTCGACCTGCAGCGTCCCTCAACAAGCCAAAAGGTCAATCAGGTGAAGTTCAACTCGAAGAAACAATCACCGAAACAACAACAGCAGCCTTCGGGGAAGAAGGAGAAGTCAGCCAAAACAAGATCACGATGTCCAAAATGCGGAGGTTTCACCCACAGGGAAGGACAGGCTTGCCGTGCTGAAGGACAAAGATGTAACCTATGTTCAAAAACTGGCCATTTTGCAAATTGCTGCCCAGATAAGCAGGCGAGGACTGCGGAAGTCAAAGCTTTTTCTGAACTTGATGAAGAAATTGATTTTCTCCTGGAGGTCTCAGCTGTGGAGGATTCATCTTATCTCGATGATGATGAAGGCGAGTGCAGGAGGCGATGGACAGCAGAAATCCAAGTGAACGGGAAACAGGTGAAGTTCAAGCTCGACTCCCAGGCGGATGTTACATGTGTTCCTCTGTGTCTCTTCAAGAAGATAATGGGAAAGCAACGACTAGTGGAAAGTGATATCAACATTAGAGCTGCTGAATTCTCCGAACTTCAGACTGTGGGTATGTTTATATCAACGCTGCGAAATGGCAATTATGAAATCAAGGAGAAGATTTATGTCATTCGTCGTTTGAGTGAACCTCTTCTGAGTCGCCGGGCATGTGAGCTCTTGAATCTGGCGAGGCGGATTGAAGTGGTTGCGACGAGAATTAACCCGATCAAGGAATTCCCTGAAGTATTTGAAGGACTGGGACAGATCGGAAACCCTTACGAAATCAAATTGAAACCTGGAGCAAAACCATATGCTGTGCATACTCCTCGACGGGTACCAATACCTTTGAAGGAAAAGCTCAAAACAAGATTGGATATCCCTGGAAAGGAGCTGCTCGACGCCGATGCATTATCCAGACAACCACTTCTTACAACCGAGGGGGGTGAAGACGAACGGCCAACCTCAGCGCATATAAATGCAGTTCTCTCGTGTATAACCGACAAAGACGAGATGTTGACGAAGCTTTTTGAAGCTCAACAAGAAGATACGACCCTGAAAGCAGTAGTCAACTACCTTGAGCAAGGCTGGCCAGATAAGAAGAAGATGTCACAGGCTCTGCACTCTTATTGGCATGTCAAGGATGAACTCGGCGTTCAAAATGGACTACTGATGCGTAGCTGTTGTCTTGTTATTCCAGCAAGAATGAAACTGGAGATCCTAGATAAATTGCACGCTGGGCACTTCGGGATTACAAAAACAAGACTTCGCGCACGTGAGACGGTATGGTGGCCTGGAATTTTGGAGGAGATCGCGGAAACGGTCAGAAAGTGCAGTGTCTGTATCCAAGAAGCCGTCTTAAAACATGAACCTTTGATACCAACCAACTTTCCTACACGACCGTGGCAAAAGATTGGAATGGATTTGTTCAAGTTCGAGAATAAGTGGTATCTAGTCGTCATTGACTATTATTCTCGCTTTCCTGAAATGATTCAGCTGGATCGGCTCACAGCCAATGTGGTGGTGCGTAGTTGCAAATCCATATTTGCCCGACATGGATTACCAGAAACTGTTGTAAGCGATAATGGGACGCAATTTGGAGCTGCTCGTGAATTTGCAAATTTCGCAAGGCAGTACGGATTCACACATGTCACTTCAAGTCCTCGATTCCCGCAGAGCAATGGGATGGCAGAAGCAGGTGTGAAAATTGCTAAGTTGATCCTCAAGAAAAATCATGGGACGTAAACTCCGAACGACCTTGCCAATTGCACCAGAGAATCTTAATCCAAAGTTGGTGGTCTCTCAGACCCTGAAAAGAAAGGAGGGGAGAAGGAGAAAGGATATTAAATCCAGATATGATCGACGCTGCGGAGCTACGGACATGGAGGAGCTATCCGAAGGTGACACGGTTTGGATTACAGATATGGGAATCTGGGGGATTGTAAAGCAGAAAGCATCGACACCAAGGTCATATATGGTTGATACTCCAGTTGGGACTTTACGTCGAAACAGATTCCATCTACGAAAAGGAGATACAGTGCAATATCCAGCCGACCCATCGACGCCGATCTTTTCGGGGGAGAAACTGGTTGAAAATGAAAAGACCCCAGTTGTGGATTATCCCTCTAACGACTCAGAAGACGGCCAGATAAGAACCCGGAGTGGACGAATTGTTAAACCCGTGGATCGCCTTCATTATTAATTATACTATGAATTTAAAGTTTGTAATGTATACATATATTTCAAATCTTAAAAAGGGGGATGTGCTGAGAACATTGGATGTTTTCCCACGTGACGCAGCGGAGCGTGACCGTGTCTGCACGGGTGAGTAGTTGTTGTTTTGAACTCTGTATGGATGGACATTAAAACAGGTATCCCCAGGTTTTCTTTTATTTTTGTCTAACGCCATTTTTATCATCTTGACAGCTCTCTCTGCCAGACCATTGCTCTGAGGATGGTACGCAGGAATCAGTGTTTGTTTCATTCCATTATATATTTTTTAAATTTCATATGACTACCCGTAAACTGAGGGCCATTATCTGACACTATTTCTTCCGGTAAACAATAAGAAGAAAAAAGTCGTCTTAATTGCTCAATTGTTTTTGCTGAGGTTATTTCTCTCATTGGGAATGCCTCGACCCACTTAGAATTACTATCCACGACAATTAGCAAATTGATGTTATCTTTGTTTGCATAATCAATATGGATCCGCTGCCAGGGTCTAACTGCCCAAATCCAAGGTTGCCACTTCCCTCTATTTGGGCCACTCTGAACCTGTTGGCAGTTTCTACACCTGTTTACCAGGAACTCAATCTCATTGTCTAGATTCGGCCACCAGAAATGAGACCTTGCCACAGACTTCATTTTGCTCATCCCTGAATGGGTCTCGTGTAAGCAACTCAACAAGTTCGGCCTGAGAGAGGAAGGAATAATGACCTGCATCCCCCACAATAGACACTCTCCGTCCACAGTCAGCTCCAGTTTTCTCTGAAAATAAGGTCAGAATCAGCCGGGAAATATACTTCAGATAGGAGACCAAGAAGAGGAGGAAGAGTATGTCCAGAAAATTATAAGCGTGACGATACCTGAGTATAAAATTAATTTTGCCTCAAGTGACCCTCCGTATCTGATGGAGTTAAAAGTAAAAGGAAACTTTATTACATTTGAAATGGATACGGGTAGTGGTCTAGCATTGATATCGGAAAAGGATTTTAAAAATAATCTTCCACATTTGAAGTTGGAAAAAGCGAGTATTATTGTAATAACTTATGATGATGGTACCGTGGTACCCATTCTGGGTAAAATCAATGTCAAAGTGGAGTGTCAAGATATGACTTACAAACTTAGAGCGTTGGTGGTGAAAGGAGAAAATAGGGCTTTGATGGGAAGAGAATGGATAAATAGATTGAAATTGGGCTGTTTCGCGGTAAAACATATACCTGTGGAAATTACCATTGAGGAAATTTTGAAGGAAAATCAGGCCTATTTGTGGAGACAACTGAACCAATAAAAGGTTTCACATTTTCAGTAAACATGTGTGATGTGAATTCATTTTCCATAGGGCTCGTCCTGTGCCTTTCGCCATTAGGCCAGCAGTTACTGAAGCATTAGACAAAATGGTGGCTAAGGGTTATCTATGTGAGGTGGCGAGCAGTAAATGGGCCACTCCAGTGGTTGTAGTGCCGAAGAAAAATAAAGAGATCAGAATTTGCTGCGACTTCAAGGTAACTCTAAATAGATATTTGGGCACTGCGGCCTATCCCTTTCCCACACAGCAAGATTTATTCTCCACATTGGCCAAGGGAAAATACTTTTCTAAATTGTATTTGAGGAACGCTTATCTGCAATTAGAGGTGGACCCAGGCACCCGACCGTTGCTAACGATAAATACTCATAAAGGGCTTTTCGGGTTTAAGAGAATGCCATTTGGATTGGCAAATGTGCCCAGTTATTTTCAATCTGTAATGGATAGGGTTTTGTCGGGTATAGGAGGTGTAATTTGTTATATTGATGATGTGCTTATAGCAACAGCATCAATTGAAGAACATCTGGCGTTGTTAAAGACTATATTTGCTCGCTTGGCGAAGTATAATATCAAACTAAAGAAAGAAAAATGCCTAATTTTGCAAAAAGAAATGAATATTTAGGACATCTTCTCATGGGAGAGGGCATCAGACCTTTGGATCATAAGGTACAAGCAATACAGAAAGCCAAAACGCCTGCGAATATCTCTGAATTAAGAGAGAGATCATTTCTTGGTTTAGTTAACTTTTATGGGAAGTTCATACCCAATTTGCCAGAGCTTTTAAAGCCTCTTCATGAGCTTCTTCACAAAAACCGTCCTTGGGTTTGGACAAAGGAATGTGGAGAGGCCATTGACAAGTGCAAGAATAGCATTACCTCTGAGAGGGTGCTAGTCCCATATGATACGACTTTGCCATTGTGTTTAGCCACTGATGCATCGCAGATTGGAGTGGGCGCTGTGTTGTCACATATTATAGAAGGCCAGGAGAGACCGATCATGTTTGCCTCACGGACTTTATCGGGAGCAGAACAAAATTATTCTCAGATTGAGAAGGAGGCTCTAGCCATTATTTATGGAGTAACCAAGTTTCATCAATTTATTTATGGAAAAAAAATTATTCTTATTACAGACCATAAGCCATTGGTGACCATTTTGGGCCCAAGATCAGGAATCCCCACCTTATCTACTTCAAGATTGCAGCGTTGGGCGCTTATTTTGTCAGCTTATACTTACGATATTAAATTTGGAAGAACTTAAGACCATGGGAATGCAGATCTTCTGTCACGTTTTCCTGTGGGTTGTGAAGAAATTCCAAGACTAAATAATGTCTATGCTTCATCTTATGTGGAAGAATTGCCGATCACAGCAGAGGAAATTGCCACGTAAACTGAAAAAGATGAAGTGCTCTCATTGGCCAAATTTTATACTCAGCAAGGCTGGCCTAAAAAGGTGGCTGATCACCTCAGACCTTATTTTCACAGGAGACTTGAGCTAACTGTAGATAGGGAGTGTTTGGTTTGGGGAATGAGATTCGTCATTCCACCATCTCTCAGAATAAAAATGTTGAACTGTCTTCATGAGACTCATTCCGGTATGAACAAAATTAAGGCTGTAGCAAGATCACATTTTTGGTGGCCAAATCTAGATACCCAAATCGAGTTTTTGCTGAATAAGTGCAGAAGCTGTCAGCAATCCCAGGATGGACCAAATAAAGGAAAATGGCAACCCTGGAGATGGTCAACCAGACCTTGGCAAAGAATTCATATTGATTTTGCAAATAAGGAAAACATCAATTTATTAATAGTAGTAGATAGTCATATTCAAAGTGGATCGAAGCCATCCCAATGAGAGAGACCACCACACGCAAAACCATTGAGCAACTACGGCGACTTTTTTCTTCCTATGGTTTACCTGAGGAACTTGTGTCTGATAATGGACCTCAGTTTACTGGTTGTGAAAGGAAAGGTTTTCTGGAAGGAAATGGAATTAAACAAACATTGATCCCAGAGTACCACCCGCAAAGTAATGGCTTGATGAAAGAGCGGTTAGAACAATTAAGACTGCTCTGGATAAAAATAAAAGAAAAATTGGGGATACCATTCGAGACACCTTATTGAGAGTTCTTCTGGCATGTCGAAGCACCCAGCATGTGACAACGGGAAAGACTCCACCAGAGCTCTTTATTGGGCGTGCGCTTCGAACCAGAGTATCGTTGATATATCCCAGCTTGGCATCTAGAGTTAGGGACCAGCAAGCCAGGCAAATGAAGTATGATCGGCGAACCCATTTGGAAGAATTCCAGATAGATGATTTAGTGTGGTGCAAAAACTTTAGAGGTGGTGATAAATGGATCCCAGGAAAAATTGTGGGCAAGAAGGGAACTAGAGTCTACACCATTTTGATCCACGGGCAGGTAAAGACCTATCACAGGGATCAAATTAAAAAAAGGTGGAGGAATGGTGAAGAAGATGAGAGTGGGGATGGAGAGCGTCACCCCGAGCACTCAAGAAGAGCTGGTCCCAGTGCCATAATCTCGGAGGTTGTACGAGACAGAGGTTATATGCAGTCGCTGTCGCTAGGACTAACTAGCCAGCAGTCGGATCAAGATTCAGAGGTTCAGAGTGATACAGACCTTGGAAAATCATTGGAGCCTCTTCGCTCGCTGGACCCCGAGGCCATGAGAGAGGAAGGTCCTGTCCAAAGGCGGAACCCACCTCGAGCCAGGAGAACTCCTGTGAGATTTCGTGTTTGAAGAGAGAAGATGGTGATATATAGCTAGCAATAAATATGTATATATATATATTTTTTTTTTCAAAATGTATATATATGTTTCTATGAAAATGTTAATCTGCAAGACGCAGGATATCATCGTCCCCTTTTGATTTGTTTTTGTCACTTTGGCGTTTTGCAAATAAACAACAAACGATGTATCAGATATTATAAAGGCAATAAAGATTTTCTATTAATAAAAGTGTACAAAGATGTTGCAATTCCTTTGGGCTTTTCCCACAAAATCTGTATCAACTGATTCTTATATAACTTGTTCAAGAAATTTATTCCAAATTAATAAACCTGAAATATTAATAACTGACAGAAATGCAGCATTTCTCGGCAGTAAATATAAACAATTTTTAGAAAGAAATAATGTTAAGCATTTACTCACCAGCTCCCATAACCCAGAAACAAATGCAAAAGTAGTAAGACTGAATTCCACTATCATTAATAAGTTAAGATGTGAATATAATACTAATTTAAAGATTTCTCAGACAAAAAAAATATATTCCTAAAATTACTGAAAGCTATAAAGAAACAATACATACCACAACAGGCTTCACACCTAAATTCTTATACTATGGAATACAACTACAGTATATAGAACATGACACAGAAACACATACACCAATAGAAAAGGTAAGAAAATTAGCCATTGAAAGAACCATAAAATCCCATGAACACAGCAAACAACTTTATTATATTAAACACCCAGAACCCATTTTTAAAGAAAGAGATCAGGTTTTAGTAAAAACCTTTATTTATCCAAACACTGGTAAATTAACTCAAAGATATATAGGCCCATTTACTATTTTAAAACAACCTTCTCCAGTCACATATGAAATTAATAAACCCAATTTACCCCAAAGGAAACAAACAGAAATTATACACCCTAATAAGCTTAAATTATTTTACCCAGAAGCAGATTTTTACTTCACTATAGCACTAACATAGAAAATGACTTAATAGTAAACCAAAATTCTAACACAAAGTTAATAGATATTGATGATAAACTATGTTTTTCAAAGGAAGGCCATATTTTTGGACATGGACAATGAAGAACAAATATCAACCCCAATTCTTAAGCCATCACAAATAACTTAATGTCACTCCATAATACATCTCTCTATTAGCATTTCAGTACTCAACCATCATTAATAAATACCTTTATATATTATATCACATACATTTAAATGTTAATATATCAGAAACAATTTATTTTTGAGCTATATTTTTGTAAAAATATCATTTTCTACTGCTTTTTGATATTTTGAAGTGTAACTAGCAAAATGTCATAATTACTCAAATTTTAAATACCTTTTCGCTTCATATCCATATTTCATATGACTCGATCATTAATACTTCCTATATATACTTTTATTATAATTTCATAATTATATAAATTATTTGTAAACAAACTTTCTTTTGTTTATTTTGAAAAAATGTGCGTATTGATTTTTATTGTTTCATTTTTAATTATTTCTATAGATTTATTGATTTCGTTTAATTAATTAATTTTAATTACCTATTTTATTTCAAAATTATAATTTTTAAAAATCTTTTTCACAGGGGGGGGGAATATTATATGATCTAAAAATTCGAATATTTCTATATTTTAAAAAATATATATTTTATTTTATTCATTGATAATTTTACTTTTGTTATCATCGTTTTTAGAAAGACTTTCAGTTTTTGTTGTATAGTTTTGTTGTAAATATGCGTAGTTAACATATCTATCCTTTTAAATCACTAATATAGGATTAACTTTGTAAATTCTATGTAATGTGAAAATAACTAATGTGCAATCTTTCCTCAAGTAATTGAAAATAAAAGCTACTTGACGGTAAATAATTATCTTTTTTTTTATCACGACTGCACCTCAACCCTTCATCTTATCTATCCTTTGTCTTATAAACCCTTTATCTAACAACAACAACAAATCATTCATAACATATATATCTATATATAGATGGAAAATTTGCCGTGAGGAAATAATCCATAGAAGCAATGGGCGCTTCTCCTGTCAAAATAAACGTCAAAATCTGACGCCATCTATTGACCGTCGCCGCAACTAGCGGCCTCGGGTCGGTGACAAAGCCACAACACCAGCTTTGGCAAACTGAGAAGCGTCCACCTAGAGACCATGGTTTCGGGCTAATGGCCCTCGTCAATCTAGGGCAGACTTTATTCCATGAGATCCACACGGGATCTAATGGAATCTTCACAATCTACCAAAGAGGTGTTTTGCTGGCAATGTGACTGGGTCAAATCTATGGATAGAACTTAGATGGAAAATTTGCCGGGAGAAAATTAATCCATAGAAGCAATGGGCGCTTCTCCCGTCAAAATAAACGTCAAAATCTGACGCCATCTGTTGACCGTCGCAGCAACTAGCGGCCTCGGGTCGGTGACAAAGCCACAACACCAGCTTTGGCAAAATCGGGAAAGACTCCGCCACCGGTGGACTGCGAGAGTTCTCTCTTACTGAGTGGGCAGGTCTAGGTGTTGGCTGGCGTTGCACAACTCAAGACCAGGATTGTACTTGTAGATGATAGCTTTCGTCACACTTGTTATTTTCACTGCCTCGGGATGGAGGCCGACGCCGAAGAGCCAGGCCTGCAGATCCAGGGGCACTTCTCCTGAGGCGAACACCTCCCGGAGAAGGGTTCGCACGGCTCGGCAACTCCAATATTTGTGGGTCAGCGACCCGTCGCTGGACCCAAAGGCGGCACAGGTGGCATGCATCGAGGCAGGATGGTCAGGATGTGGTAGGGCGTGGAGGACCAGCCGTAGGGCGGCATATGCGTCGTGCCCCGAGAAGCAGTTCCGACGCAGTTCGGCCCAGGGGATGGTGCGGGGAACATCCACAGTGGGAGTCCACCGCGCAGCAAGTTCGGCAGCAGGATGCAGAGAGAGAGAGAGAGACGGTTAAACATACTTTATTGACTACTAGTCAATTATGGATTAAAAATAATGATATAATACAGTGAAATTATGATTGAGGAAGGCTCCACCATCTTGCTAGAGTCCTCCTCCAGACGATGAGAGGGTCTTCTTGGACGCCCCGTATCTCCAGGCCCAGGAAGTGCTTGTAGATACGGGTCTTGGCAGACGCCAGGATGGCCAGGGCGTCGTCCTCCAGGTCATGCCCGAAGATCCATCCCTGCAGGTCAGGGGGCCGCTGGATGATAGTGAAGGCCTCCAGGATGACAGGCCTGATCCGCCTACAGGACCAGTAGCGGTGGGCCAGTGATAGGTCTTCGGACCCACAGGCGATGCAGGACTCCCGGGCTGAGGCCGGATGCGCTGGATGGGGAAGGGCGTGAAGGGCCAAGAGAGAGAGAGAGAGAGAGCAGAGCAGGGTGTTTCTTTAATCCTACGTATCGGTACTAGCTTTCAAACTTTTTCGTTCTTACACAAATACTAAGGATTCGATGCAGAATTAAAGTAGCTAAATACTATGTTTCTTAGGACCAGCGGTTGTTCCTATGTGCTCCGGCGAGTTGAAGCTATCTCGTTGGGCTAGGAAATGGCGGCGATCATTATTAGGAAATGGCGGCAGAGTGAGCGAGAGAGGAAAAACAAAGGATGTTGTGTATAGAATTCCGTGCGAAAATTGCAATGTGTCCTACATTGGAGAGACAGGCCGATTGCTTGGGACCAGACTCCAAGAACACAAATCTTCTTTGAAATATGCCAAAGAAAGATTCGCCATGGTAAAGCCTGGTCTTCAATCGAGACATGGGTCAGATTGGGACAAAACATCTACTAACTACAGAAGCGTCCGTGATTCATATCAAATGAAGTTCCTGGAGGCCACAGCATCAATGAAAGATCCCCCCCAGCTAGTGTAAATAGATATGAAACAATTACAGAACAATCTGTATCTCTTTTAACTTTTTAAAAATAATAACCGCAACCACAAAACGCACACACAATTTCACATTTGTTTATACTTTTATTTTTCTATTCTTTATTTAAACTTAACACTTACACTCAATAAATTCCATTTTTTTGTTTCTTCCATTAAAAAAACATTGTTAATAATATTTTTTATTATTCCCCATCTATATCCTCTCTCTTGTACATTTATTGTATTTTTATTATTACAAAAAGCTTTTAAATTCCATATATACATTTGTTAATACTCTTATTTTATTATATTTTTACTTTTAATTTTAAAATTCTTCAAAACTTTTGCCAATGACAAAATTGTTCCGATGTGACTTACAATAATTTGTAAAATGCTTTAAAGATTTTTGTGCAATAAATTGATAAAGAGGGAGCAATATCTCGAAATATTTGGGAAAAATTGTTTTGTTTCACAGATCCAGGTTCGTCCCTTTTTAATATAATTCCAGAAAAGGCTACCATGTCAATTATTGACAGCGACCAAGAACGTCGACTAAGCCACGCTAATTTAATTGTTTACATGGCCCAAGACATACATAATATAGAAAAAGTCTTCAAAAATCAAACTAAGATTTATAACTTACACAATAATGTTATTGAGCGTGAAATATAATATGATTTAATATGATATATGAAGTGAATCCCTATATATATAAAAGTCAGCGTATATATGTATTTATGTATGCATGTATGTATGTATGTATGTATGTGTGTATCTATGTCGGCTATACACGTCCACAATACGTAACTAATCTGACTGAAATTTTAACAGTATATAGAGTAGAATCTGGAAAAACTTATAGTGAAAATTTTAGCTCTCTATCCCGAATATTATTCGAGTTATTTGCAAATTGCGTTGCAAATTTGCATTTTCGCTCGCAAGCAGCGCCTCTAGCGGTGAAGATGGGAGGTAATATCAGCTGACCTAATGTACATGTAAAACGTGTTATGACAGGACATAGAGAAAAATCTGGAAAATATATTTATCGGATTTTTAGCCAATAAAAAATAAAATTGACAGGTTCTGGGCAAAAATAGTTGTTTTTTTAGTCAGAAAATAATGATGACAATATTGCTGTATCATGTTTGATTATCAGATACAAAATTATATCGGGAAAATTTTCAAAAAGCTGAGACCACGGGTGAAGCCAGTTCATTTTTAGTGTGCAGGAACAAAATTCTAACTGAAAAACATTCATTCGAGCAGAAGACACAAAGCCAGATCATCTCTTTATAAAAATATCGCTTCTCTGACACAAAGTTTGGAGCGGGAGGTTTCACAAGAGTGACATCCACGGCGCCAATTTATTATTATTATTATTTTTTACTTATCCTTCTAGTCTAAATTAGACAAGATCTTGGAGGTCGTGCTCGTAAAGAAGCTCAAGAACTCTTCTTGGATCTCTGTACAGGGATCTTTTGTCCTTTCCAATGCAATTTAGTAAATGTTGGGGAGTGGCCTCTTCGGTTTTGCACCTAGTGCACATGGGGAAGCTTTTGGCTCCCTCTTTATAGACTAGAAGGCGCAGGTGACCAGATTTCCATCTGGCCAACTGTGTCGATTCCCTTCTGTTTAGTTGGAGGGTCTGTTTTTTTTTTTTTTTTTGGTTTTCTACCTGGTACCAAGAATGATGGAAACTATCTCTATGGTTCCTTATTAGTTGTAGTTTCAGTTTGTTAATATGGTCCCTTTCTGAAAGCAATTTATAATTGTAACGAATAGTATTTGAATAAAAACATTTAATCGGGTAAAACCCGGGCGTTGCCCGGGTCATTCGGCTAGTAATAATAATAAAATAGTGTAGTTTTAAATTCAATTTCAGCTGTATTTATTACAATATGGGGTTATATACAAAATTAACAGTTGCCTGTTAGGGGGTAACTCTCTATTAAGATTCCAGAGATTGCTATGCTATTTGACATTTTATTGTATTTCCAGCATGCTTGCGAAGTGTCTTTAGAGAAATTTATTATTCTATATGGTCAACAATATTTTCATTAGAACATTCGAAGTCAAAGTGAAGATATTAAATCTGATTCGAACAAATTATTCTGAGGCAGCTATTTTCATTCAGTAATGCATGATGGTGAAGTTGAAAAGATGTACAAAAATATCTGGAAGCATTATCGTAGGTCAGAAGTATTTAGAAGTGATGAAAAACTTCTGGAAAAGAGGGGGAGCGAGGTGTTGCCACGTCCTTCAGCCGGCAGTCCCAGTGGAGTTGGTAGGAATTCGGCCGTTGATTGATGCTCCGTGTCAAAATTCGACACTTTCAGGAAATAGCTGGGACAGAAGGGAGTGACTTGTAAGACCTCCCTGCTGTTACAGTGGGGTCGTTGGACCGCCCACAGGAGTCGGAAGATCTAATTACACAAATATATCAGGATGGACTCTAATTACACCTTTCGGACAATGGACTTCACAGGATCGGTGACGCGCCGTTCCGGAGGTCATCAGACACAATGCTCCAGAACTGTCGACCTCCATGTCTGTCTGACCGATGGACATCTCTTCCGCCTACTTGTCCATAGAGACAGAAGAGAACAGCCTGTTCTGATCTATGAATATGACCTCGGCCGTCAAGAGATAGGCGACAGAGCTGAGACGAATATTTATGCTACATAAATAAAAAGTTTCAGAAGAGGATGCTTAAGCATTTGAAGGCGGTGTCTAAACAAAGAATTGATAATCATGTAAGCGTTTAATAACTCAATCTTCATTAAAAATGAATAAATTGAGCAGTGAAAGTTTCGCATCAAGTCAGGAGCAAAGAACTATTCAAAAGCAATTTGTATTAATCAATACCCAGCCAAAACCCAGATGGTTGTCGAGTTGGTTAATTCCAGGTCAGCCACACTTGACTGTCGAGTTGGAATCGACTCTAGGTCATCCACAGTCAGTTAGCTGTCGAGTTGGTTAACTCCAAGTCAGCCACAGTTGGCTGTCAAGTTGGTTAATTCCAGGTCAGCCACAATTAGCTGTCGAGTTGGTTGACTCCGGGGTCACCCAAAGTTAGTTGGCTGTCGAATTGGTTGATTCCAGGTAAACCATAGTTAGCTGTCGAGGCGATTGACTCCAGGTCAGCCACAGTTATTTGACTGTCGAGTTGGTTGACTCTAGGTCAGCCACAGTTGGCTGTCAAGTTGGTTGGCTCTAGGTCAGAATCTGCCGAGTTGAATCCAGGTCAGGAACTGCTGAGTTGGCTGACTCCAAGTCAGGTAGACAAGTATAAATGGATCCCGAGATAATCCTATAGACGTCAGGTGCGAGCCGCACCGACTTATCTCTGGATAAGATCGGGGCAGATAGTAGCCAAGGACATTTAAGATGATAGCTGCGGTTTAGGTTAAGCTAGGTAGTGATTCCCATTCAGCTTATATTTATAGTGAACAGCAATAGACGATTATGACTAGATCTTGATCAATTCGCCCTAGAATATTATCTATGCAACTACTTTTGCATGTAAAATTACCGCGAAATCTAAGGTTGAGATGAACAAAATTCCATTTGCAAATCCCTCTTGTTAAAGAACCATTTCTTCGATCGATAATTAAATGTAATTAAAACGGAAGTACGCAATTACATTTCTCAAAAATTAGCACACACCACGCAGGCACAAACACTGCGTACAGTCACAAATATAGATGCTTTTTTAAAAACCTAAATTGTACACTTTCTTCTTAATTACATATAATTACCTATAAATAGAGGGCATCGGAAAATACTACCTCAATAAGAGACCAGCACAAATTCCTGCCCCTTACTTAATTTTGATTCCAATCTGAACAAGCTTAGCGCAAAAGGGATAGCGTAATCAACGTATATTTTCGGCGGCTAGATTATTGCTAGAAGAAAACTTTACTTATAGTTCCTTTAAAGTCACATTAATTCCTTCTCATCATCATGTTTTGTTTTACTGATGATCTAAAAAAATTATGATTCTCTCTTCACTGAATTGATTTCATTTCTATCATTGTTTAAATCTCATTTACAAGTACTATTTAAGTGTTAATAAATAAATTTGGTTGATATCTTTTATATAATGTGCTCTATTTGAAATTATATTTAATAGTATTTTTAATTCTGTGACACGTGGCTAAAATGTATATGGATAATACTCGGGTGGAGCCGGATTCTTTCGGCTAGCTATCTTATAAATACGAAAAGCTTAAAACTGTTCCGTTATAAAATTTATTATTATCAGTTTGATGTATTTGTGTCATTGAGTTTACTTCAGAGAGTCTTAAATATTATGTATACTAATAACAATTACAAGTTACATTTCATATCTAGATAGGTACTAGACGAATGACCCGGCTTCACCCGAGAATTCCTCCGAGTGCAATTTCCTTCATACTGAAGGTACCTCAATAATAAATAGTAGAAGTGCTTTTGAATAGCAATACAGAAGTAACACATAAACCACAGGCAAAACGTGTGCGTGATGGCAAAAATTGTATTATATTAGTGTTAAGGTATTTGATTTAATTATTTTTTGAAATCCATTTAGTTGTTTCAAAATCAATATAGTTTAAATAGATGGCAGCTTTCCCATCCAAACCCCCGAGGTACCCGCCCCAGCGCATTAACCCTTGAAATTGCCTGAGTTGAGTGAGTGACTGCGATGGATATTGACTGCGATGCCAATCTTCTCAGTAAGAATAATAAAAAATAAATACTGGCATGTAAATATTTTTCTGTAAAAAATAAAAGAGCACATGAAAATTAGGAGAACATATGTGTTTGCTAATGAAAATGCGACTGCATTTTAAACGAAAAAAAAAAATTAATAAAAAACAAAGGCCAGAACAAAAATTAATAAAAAATACGAAATCTATTATTTACATATAGCAACGCTAATTTCGTAAAGTTTTTTTTTAAATTGCATTTTGTGCACTTACCGTAACTTAGTAATATAAATTTCTCTCTCAATACTCAATTCTTTTGTAAAAAAGTAACACTCGTGTAAAAAGATATTAAAAAAAAAAAAAGTACGCAAGCAACTTGAAAAAAAAAATCAAAACGCTCATTGGTCGCTTAATTGGCCTGGTGTTGTTACTTCGCCTCGTATTTACTCCGCGTAGAAAAAAAAAGTTCTTCAAATGAAAAAAAAAAATACAAAAATAATAATGAATAGTCAAAAATACTAATCAAAATGTAGGCGAAAATTTCCTCAGGTTTATAAAAAGCGACATGCAAAATTTGGTACCTATTGGTTCAGTAGTTTTTGAGTTTATCGCGAAACAGACAACAGACATTGAATTTTATACATAAGAAGATAGAGGAATGAATGGATAAAAACAAGTTGATAAGTTAATATTTACGGTCTCAATGGTTAATATTTAATATATATTATATTTATAGAATATATAAAAATTCCATCCCTCCTTTTAAAAACTGAATCTGTCAGGTGGTCTTCTTTCTCTGACAGGATACCACCTTGGTGTCTTGTTCTCCTTATCTGTGGGAGGCACTGGAGCACTAGCAGCCTAATTTGAAACAATCTCCTCTGTTCGCTTTTGAGGATTTTTGGCCCCGTAAGAATACCTCAGAAGCAAATTCAGGAAAGATATAACTTTCTCACATTTGTTCTGCATGGCGTCTCAATACTTAATTATCTCTTAACTGAATTTCGCTAACTTTTCCTTCTTTCCACTTTTAGGACAAAATAGTCTCTAACGAATATATTTTCGCCGACCTAAAATTCTGAAGAATATTTCCGCTCTAAGTTATCCTTACCCTCAAAATTTGGTTGCAAAAGGTTCCACGACTTTTCGGAATCCTTTAAAAAAATAAAACTGCTTGCACTTCTTTCGCGCTCGAATGTGGCACTATTCGATACGTGACTAGGAAATTTGCCAGGCTCTTATTAAGTCCTTCGTTTTCCATATTCCTCAAGGATCTTTTTAGGGTCGGTACAAAACGCTCCGCCAAACCATTAGTAGCTGGAAAATATGCAGCAGGCTTGAAATTTTGGATTCCATTCGATTTAAAGGAGAATTGCATTTAATTTGAAACTAATTGTGTTCCATTATCAGTAATCACTTGTTACTTGGAATTCCATAACGCGTGAGAGAATATCTCTAAGAATATTTATGGTATTTTGAGCTGTGTGTGTTGTAGAAATCATCAATAAAACCTATGGCCAATCAGAATAGCTATCCGGTATTATCCAAAACATGCTATTTATGAATGGACCAGCGTAATCCATATGAATGTGATACCAAGGTGCAGGAGCAGTTTCCCATTTATGAAAACTTTCCTGTTTTATGGTATGCTTATTTATAGTTAACATTCTCTACAGGTTTTAGAGATTTCTTCTATTTTGTGATCGACCCAGGCCCCCAAATGAAATTTCGAACTAAAGCTTTCATTGTAATTACACCAATGTATACTTTATTTAATTCAGCTAGATTTTATCTCTATATTTCTTTGGAATGATCACTCGAGTTCCTAGACGTAGAATTCCCTGTTGTATAGCTAACTATTAATGGTATTTTATCAAGTAAAATGGGAGCAATTCTAGATGAGAGGGCCTTTCTTTCACTACACACAAGACTATAAAGTATTATAATAAACTATTCTCATGATGGAATCCTTACAAGAATCATGCCTGATATGTCTAGACATGAGCTTCAGTTCTTCACATTGATGAATTTTGAACCGTTATATCAACTGAATTTCGTTCATAATCTAATTCTAATTATTCATGATACTTAAGAGGCAGTTTTTCGAAAGTCCATCTGCGTTACAGTGGTCAGCTGTCTTTCTCTTCCTTCAAATATAAATTTGTACAAGTACAAAATTAAAGACCATCGCTGCAAGCGCGCAGACATATTTGACGATAATTCTCGTTTGGGACTTAAGATATATTGCTAGGGCTTATCTGTTATTAGCATAAATTCTCTTTAAAAAAAAAATAAGTATTTAGTTTCTTCAGTGCCCAAATTATACTTGAACATTCCTTGTCAATTTGCGAATATTACTTTTCAGCTTGCGATAAAGTTCACGAGATGAAATAAATTGGTCGTTCATTTCCCTCGATATCAATGTGCGATAACACAGCACCACAAAATTCCATAGCTACTTGACTCGCAGGATAAACGATTTGAAAATTTAGGATCATAAATCATTAAAATTTGATCAGAAGAGATACTTTTTTATTTATCTGAAGCTCTTCGACAACTATATGACCTCTCCCCCCCCCCCCCCATTTCCACCTAGTTTCCTTTTTGAGAAGATTATATAGGGTTGGGAAAAAAACTTCTAAAGCGCGTTTGGAATGAATTTATGATAATAGGTACCAAAACCTATATAAATGCATCCAACTACGTTTTATTTAAAGGTTCAGGAGCATCCATAATTGTCCTGATTTCATCACAACTTCCTCATGCAACCATTCCGATAAATTATGTGACCGCAATATTCTAGGCGCTCTTCAAATAATTTGAATTTTTATTCATTGGCATTTAGGGCATATTCATTTTATATATTTAAAAGACTAAATTCTTTAAATGATCAGTTTTTGTTTCACTGTGATCAATATATCGTCTAAATAGACTAGCGTACTTGGTATCCCTGCTAAAATTTGTTCAATAATATTTTGCTACCTGGCTGAAGTTATGCTAAATAGAAGCCTATTAATTTATAGATGACTTGTGTATTAATTATAGCTATTTACCTTGATGCTTCGTCTAGTTCAAACTGCAAATATGCCTTCGATGAGTCCATTTTTTAAAATTTAATTCCTTTTACATCAGGATGGCAAATATAAATTCAATATATATGATCCACGAACAAAGAAACAATCACTTGAATGCCACACTTCGAGTTCTCTTCGTAAAAAAAGTTCGTCTTGACCGATCAAAGGAAAAAGTGATGCTTACTTTTTTACTACCAAGAAGTTGTACATTATTTTGTGTCAGAGTTTATATGAAGAGGTAACTTCTATAAATAAAAACATATACAAAGAAATATTAGTGCGCCTCAGAGTTTCAATACGAAGAAAAAGGATTCTGCTCTTTCAGTCACAAAAATAAAGTTGCTTCATGACAACGCCCCTCCCCATAAAGCCACCTTGGTTATGAATTATTTAGCTAAGCACTCTGTGACTGATTTATCACATACTCTCTATTCCCCAGCCTTTTACTCTGGTGATTTCTTTCATTTTCTAATCTCAAAATTGCAATAAAAGGAAGACGCTCTTCGTCATCTAAAGAGGTTATTGAAAATGCGACGGCTGAAATAAACAAGCTCAGGAAAATAGACTTTGAAGCCGCTTTTAAACAGCTTTTCGACCGCTGGTAAAAAAAAAATGTAGATAGTGAAGGCTTATATTTAAAAAAAAAGCAATAAATTGATCATTAGAGAAAAACGGAAATTACTTATTACAAAGACAAAGGAACTCATGGGAAAAGGTATTGCTACGAAACTACGGGAAAACAGACTTATAGCTGATGGGATCAATTATTACGTTACAGATGGTAGAATATTGAGCCAAGGGGACGATAATGCTCTATAGCTAACGACAAAGCCCCACTTCTCTGTAAATATAAATACTTCCAAGAAAAAATTACTGTAAATAGACAAATTTGTTCTCCCATAAAAAAATACGACACAAATGGTGTGTTGGAACGTTAATGGCCTAGAAAGGATACTGTTGCTATTTGACATATTCATACATCTAGAAAAAAAACCCCAGCATTTTCGCACTCACAGAAACACGGAAGGATCACTCTATAAAAAATAAACTAACAGTATTTTATCTGTACAAATCGCTTGCTCATAAGAACCACAAGAAGGGAAGACCCTCGGAAGAAATTATAGTTGGAATGCGAAAAACTATTCAAGACAAAATTGAAAGGGCCGAAATTGAAAAGCATTGGATTATGATTTGACGGTGAAGTTCGAGTTGTGTATGATTTTCGCGTACTTGCCACCAAATGAACATTATTTGATTAACTGCAATAACTTGCTTGACGAAAAGAAAAGAAAATGACTGAAGGATATGAAGTTCTGCTGGCCGATGACTTGAATACACGAACGGGTGAAATGGGAATTCTTCATTATACATTAAACCTTCCTTGCTTCTTAACTACTAGACGCACTTCTAAACTTTGTAATTTATTCACATTCAGAACAATTCATAGATAGATTGGATAATAATTTCCTAACAATTCTGAACGGCAGAACAAGGGGCAATAGAGAAGCGGCAGCTACAAATTTATTTCAGCACTGGAAACCTCTGTGGTGGACTACTGTATTGTCTCTTGTGGGCTGTTAGGTTACCTACATGACCTATTTGTTGAAAAACTACAATACTCGGATCACTTACCTTCATCAATAAACATGGATACATATTGGGGAATAAAGCAGGTGTTAAAAATTCTTCAGTAACAAAGAAATAATACATATGGATACCTGAAAGAGCAACGCTATTTGCAGAGATTTTAGGGAGAGCTTATGGATTCTGGAATAACTCGATTGAGAATAAAATTAATTAGATGGTCGAGCAGATAAAAAATGCAATGTTAAAACTGGTATGTAAATTGATACAAAAACGATTAAGCCAATGTCGAACCCTTGGTCTGATCATGATTGCTACATAGCGAAAAAACCATGAAAGAAACTAACAAAATACGAGGGCGTATTGAAAAGTAAGGTCTCCAACTACGCCATTTCCGATCGCGAGTTGGTAGGCTAAATTTGGTAATAGCACTGTATTTCTTGGTTCCCACGCCGCAGTCTCGAACAATCCGCGTGACTTTGGGACACTTGGTCGCTGCATAGCAGCTGTTTAGGATGGAGCTCCCGCTTCACTCGCCCGCCAGGTGCGAACTGCGCTCACTCATTCGATTTTTGAATGCAAAAAAAGTTCCTCCGATAGAAATTCATCAACAGTTAGTGTAAATGTACGGTTAGAAGTTTATGGGCGTGAAAAACGTGCGGAAGTGGTGCCGGTTTTTTTCTGAGGGTCGAGAAAACGTTCACGATGAGCAGCGGTGGGGTGGCCGAGTTTGCCGGAATCAACGGTGGCTCGAATCGACGAGATGGTGCGTAATAACCGAAGAATAAACCTTCATAAGATAATGGAAGGTCTTAATGAAGAATGTGGCTACTTCTCCGTGAAGAATATTGTGTTGGAGTTCCTCGGGGACAAAAAGATGTCCGCCAGATGGGTCCCTAAGAAGCTCACCGACGAACACAAGATTAAGCGCGCGGAAAGTGCCACAGAATTTCTCTGCCGCTATGGCGAAAAATTTCTAGATTCGATTGTGACTGGAGACGAAACTTGGGCACATAATTATACCACGGAAACGAAGATACAGTCGAAACAATTGCGTCACCCGACTCACCCAAAGCCGAAAAAGTTCGCGATGCGGCGGGTGAGTGGTACGACGCCGGCATTAAAAAAACTGGTTTCCAGGATGCAAAAAGCTATTAATCTTCAAGGCATTTGTTGAAAAATAGCCAAATTTTCAACCTTTCCTACAATGTACGCAGAGGTGTAAATAAATTAAATTTTCCATGAAAAAAAAAAAAAAAAAGGAGACTTTACTTTTGATACACCCTCGTTTACTAAATCGAACAGCGATTTAGACCATTTAGAATATGTTAAAACAAGGAATAAATGTACGTCGATTATCAATATTGAAAAGGAAAAATACGCTAACCTATGCACGGTGGATTCTGTGGCCACTAGACATGCGTCGGACTTGGAGGCTGTTGGGCTCTGCGCTGCCTGGAGTATAGGAGCTCCATTTATGATTTATTTCTGTGGTGAATCTGTATAAATCGATGGTCTTAATGAAGCTGTGTGTGATTAATAAATTGATTTAAGCTACATATTTTTATTTTATTTTTTTAATTTTGGTTACTTTTTGATCGTACCTGCTGCGCAAGCCCTTTTATATAATTTAAATACCTGGACTAGTTTTATCCTCGTCAACTGTGATGCATTTGGGTTATTAATTATAATTTAAGTTTTCATAAAAAAAATATTAAATAACAATTCCAAGTTAAATTTAATATTTATATATGTAAGAATGAATGAATGCGTGTGCAAACAAGATGATGATATAAGGTAATAATTACAGTTAATGGTCAATATTTAATATATTATAATCATAGAATTTTTTTTATGACTAAATATATAAGTTATCATCGATCTTCGGTATCTTCATGAATGAGGTCTCTTATGACAATCGTTCACGACTTTCCCTCGTTGAAGTCTTGGGCAGCCCCTCTTGCTTGCTCCAGGATTAGTTCAATAAGATCTTTAACGCGATCCGTCCACCTTTTCCTAGGTCGTCTGCTTTTCTTTGTTCTCTCTGTGCTAGCTGATAGTATTAACTTTAGATTTAACTGCGAGAAAAAAACTCTTATTTTACTTTTAAATAACTTCACCTTTTTTTAGGTGGTGTTTTATTCTAGTTTATGCCACACAGAGAGTAATTCTCTCCTGCCCAAATTAAAGTATTCACTTTATTATGCGACATTCAGTAAATTATCATATCAACAGGGGGGAGTCCGATCACACCTCCCTGGACCCTTGGAATATTTGACCAAATTCTGGTTCGATTCCAAGGTGACTAACGTGGCAACGGCACCCATTTTCCAATGTAGAGAAAATGCTGTGATAGAGATGCATGGGGACATCCGAGGCTCGTCATTGAACACGACAACAACGACATCATATCAGCATAGTTCTAATAAACCGAATTGGCTCATATAAATTTGGCCGACACGGCGAAGCAAACTTTTCAGTTTCCAAATGATTATTTTAATTCCGTTTCTTTTTTATTCCTAACGCTATTTATTCAATTCGGTTAATTTTTGAATGATTTTGTGCTCAAATTTAAATGGAAGATCCTATACTGGCAAATATTGTAATGGATGTGTTGATATTATTCGTGTAAAAAAGTAAGCTATCTCTTCATAAATATTTTTGTTTTAAATATTTAAAAATAATAATATGATAATTTATATAAAGCAACAACGCGCCATATATACAGAGGAAAGGAACATCGTGTCTTAATGTTATCATTTCCTGTATATGATGATTTGTTTATTTAAGTATTTATTTTGTAATATTTATACTTATTGTTTTAAAGGTGTAATTGTGTTTGTTTACATTTTGTTATTTCCTTGTTGCCAAATATTTTATATTCTACGGATATATTTTCACACGCATTATACATCTTTCCCTTTGAAAATTGAGTCTTTCTTTTGGCTTAACTAAGACGTCCACTCTTTATGAACTTTAACGCCTATTTGGTCTCTTCCTCTTCAGTTGAGTTGTCAGTTTCTGATTGCAGCCCCATAGATGAAATGGCATTTCCATTGGGTTCTTTTTCTGTGTAATCCTCTCACTGTCTTTAAGAGATTATCTGCTCTAATGTGTGATTGTGTTTTTTCCTGTATAGTCCATTATTGTCCTACATACCATATGATATTGGACCATCTGCGCTAACTGCCTTAGCCGGATTTATGTTTCTTCTGTTTTCTCTTATATAAATTTCTTGTCCAATCTTTAAAGCTGTCCATTCCCTGAACCTGTGTCATAGTAGTTATTCTGCTTATTTCTGGACATTCTTAGTTTCTCAGTGACATCTTTTGAATACAAGGTATTTGCTAGTTCTTTGCTTATAGAAAAAAAATGTTTTAAAGAAAAATGGCATCTGCTGATCGTGCAACTAAATTTTGCAAAACTAATCGTTGATTTTTATTTATTCCAGAATTGGCCAAATCATGATTACTCAAGAAAAGATAACCACGTACGCGTTTCGGGCTGTTGGCCATTATCAGCGTGATGCAAGCTATAACTCAACGACCAGAAAAGCTGGTCTTTGGTGCATCCTGATATCTTGAAACAGGTATTTAAAGCCGGAAGGGCGTGAGGACGCCGAACTATGTGAAAAAAAAAAGTACAAAAGGGAAATTGTTGGTCGTTGGGGGACAGCTTGCACTACGCTGAAGAGGGTCAACAACCCGAAACGCGTTCGAGATGAGCTTTTCTTGATTAATCAAGAAAGGGTATTTGGAAAATTCTGGATTAATTAATAATCAACGAATAGTTGATATTTATTCCGACAGATGGCGCAAGTCATCAGCAAAATTTAGTTGCACGATCAGATTTTTCGTCATATGAACATTTGTACCTATGAAGATTTGAACTTTGTTCGGCAGATAATTTGTAATTTATTTCTTTAATGATATCTGAAAGTTCATTCCAAAAAAAATTAACCTGAAATCTTGGCATTAATTCACGTCCCAAGTAGTTCGTTTTCATTCAAGAAAAGTTTTATATTTCATCTTTTGAAAGTAAGCGATTCACATATTACCAGTGTTTTAGGAAGCTATAACTTAACCAAATGTTGTGTTGTGCGCTTTTTTTTGTCGCTTTTATGTTTTGTTGCGGAATGTTGGTAGAGGGAAATGATACAAGCCATCGATTTTCGACAACCACGATCACAAGATCGGCATCCGCATTAAGTTTTTTTTCTGCTTCAATGGCCTTCGATTATTGAACAAGTTCATCACCACCAGTGAGTGGAAGTAACCAAATGAGGCTCTCACTTTGTAGGTAGACAAGTCGAATAGCTTTCTACATGGATAGACATGCGGTGCACTTACAGTAAGAAACGATTCCTAACCACCTATCATGATTTTCATGACCTGTACCACGTTTACTAGGAATATATAAAAAATGTCTTGTTGTGTGTACATTTAAATAAAGTTCTATTTATTATTTATTTTACTAATGCACCACTCAGGTTACTGGAACTTGCAAGTTTTTATATATTTTTTATATAATACTATTTTTCATAACTCCATGTGTGTGAATAAATACGCCCATAAAACCTTTAAGAGGATTGCCTCGAGGTCAAAAAGTTTTTAAAAATGGACAATGAAATCAAAAGATCTTTATCCATTTGGCAACAACAATAATTAATATATTATTTATACCTAAAAAGTCTTAAGATACTTAGTTCATATTAATATAATAAAAAGAGTTGCGGCGATATATGATTCCTTCTTTCTAATCATCATTGTTGTTGTTTTGAATATATATAATTCGCATTATTTTCTTCTTTATTGCATTCATTTAATTTAATATGTTTGTGTTTATTTCTTTTGATTAAATATTCAAATATACACTGCGTGACATTGCAAATGGAACACCAAGAAATAGTGGCCAGAAAGTGATGAAACTCGGCAGACAGAGAGAGACAGGGACGAAAAATAAGTGATCTTTATTTCAAAATGATAGTCATAATACAGAGCGAGAACGGCGTCGGCTTAGTAGCAAGTAGGACCACCGCGGACGACGATGCACGCAGCAACACGTCTAGGTAGAGAGTCAATCAGAGTACGGATGGCGTCCTGAGGGATGGCTCTCCATTCCCTCTCAACCATTTGCCACAGTTCGTCTTCTGAACGCGGCTGTGGCAAGGCATGCAAACGGCGTCCAATGATGTCCCAGACGTGCTCGATTGGTGAGAGATCAGGAGAGTACGGTGGCCAGGGAAGCATCTGTACATCTTGCAGAGCTTGTTGGCTAATGCGAGCAGTGTGCGGTCGGGCGTTATCCTGCTGATAAAGGGCATTGGGTACCCCCTGAAGGTAGGGGAGTGTCACCGGTCGCAGCACATCATCAACGTATCGTTGGGCCGTCATAGTGCCCTGAATACGAAGTAAAGGTGACCTATAATCATACGCGATTGCGCCCCAAACCATGATTCCACGTTGTCGCACGGTAGGGCGTTCCACAATTGCTGCCGGATTGGACCTTTCTCCACGTCGACGCCACACGCGTACACGGTGACTATCACTGGACAAGCAGAAACGCGACTCATCTGAGAACACGACCCTGTGCCATTCCGTCATCCACGTCGATCTAGCCCGGCACCATTCCAAACGTTGGCGCCTATTCGGTGGGGTCAATGGCAGTCTTCTTAGCGGACGGCATGAGTGCAAGCCATTAGCAACCAATCGACGGGAAATGGTTCTGGTCGAGATCGAATGATCTAGGGTGTCTTGCACATGTTGCAGGATGGCGGTACAAGTGGCTTGTGGGACCGCCACTGCTTGTCGAAGGATACGCCGATCCACACGTGCTGACGTTACTCTGGTTGCACCGACATTCCTATAAATTGCCCCATTTCCTTGTTCCAACCATCTTCTCCACAGTCGGTGCACCGTGGACGCACCAAGGTGTGTATCAGCTGCGATCTGACGTATGGACCATCCTGCCCTTTTCAGTCCGATCACCATGCCCCTCGTAAAAGCGTCTGTCTGCTTGAACTGCCTCCGTTTACGATGACCTGGCATTCTCTGTTATTACACGTGTCTTTTGACACAAGAACAAAATTTATACAATGATTTTCCTTGAAGAAATAACGACACGAATACTGTCCTTTCTGCAAGTTCCTTTCCTTATATCTTACTCCATGTGCGCACGAGAGCTGCGCATTTTACATCATTTGCATAACTCGGTTAGGCGCGTCTACCCTGAAATTTGCATAATTTTCTGGCAATATTTCTTGGTGTTCCATTTTCAATGTCACGCAGTGTATATACAGATTATTATTTGAATAATCCTATGGAAAATAAGAAAAATATTTTGGAAATATGGATGGGAGAAGTGGAGAGCGAAAAGAGGAAAGAAAACAGGTATTTACATATGGAACATACATATAATGGAACAAGTCAATTTAAGCTCTTCTGCTCACACAGCACAGGTGGACCATGGCTTTCTCAAGAAATCTTTAAGAGATTTTCCAGGAAAATCCGAGTGTTCAGAGTTGTAAGGTAGAGTTGTTAAGTTATATTTAAGATTTTAATTTTTATTAGAAAAACTTTATTATTTACATTTCATATATATATATAGACAATCAGATATAAACAATTAGAAATGTAGAAAAAACATGCCAATTTGCATCTATTTTAAAATCACGCGCCCATTCCAAGACGATGATAATTATTTCGACCATGGCAACCTTATGGTGTCCCTAGGCAAAAACCTGCATCCACTGAGATCTTTTCACTTATTTTTCACCTAGATCTTAAGGGTAATTCTTATGGATTAGTTATTTCATGGTTTAAAGTTGTGAAGAGATATATAACTCGGGTTCCAGGAGTGCAGAGCGCTAACTACCCGGGATGTCTAGCTCACCGGTTCAAATAAGCAACTAGCAGTTCGAATCGCAACTCGAGTGTATCGATATAAAGAGCCTGTTGGCCAGAAAGTTCCAAGCTGGAGTTGAGAGTCTGGAAATGTATAATATTTAATGAGGGTCAGGACATGTGTCTTGTGTAGGTTAGTCTCATAACAAAATTGTGGCATATAATTCTTCATGATATGATCATGCGATGTTTTTGCAAAACCTTTATGTATATAATGAGCGGTAAGACGATTCCAGAGACAGCTTCAATTATTTCGATAAAAAAGTTCTCAAGCGTGTTTGCTTCAGGCCCTCGCTTAAGCCTTTCAGTCAACGCTTCAAAAGCTGGCCGTTTTTACCCACTACTTACTTCTTTATATTGCAATACTTTTTTATTACATATATATTATTTAATTAATAACTTTCTGTGTTTATATATTCATTATGTTTGTTCTAAATATATTTTAAATTTTAAAAAAGCTAAAGATCATATTTACCAATTCTCTGAGTTTCCTTTTATAATAGTGCAGAAACTTTCTGCAGAATTAGGAAAGTCCAAACCTTAGAGGTTTCTGTAAATATTGCGGGTGGTAGGGGGGGGGGGGGGGGGGGGGGGGGCGATTTTTAAATATGTCATTAAATGGATTTCTTCTTTGCAATTATATAATTATAATGTTCTTTTATATACTCTTTGGGACGAAGAAACACATTGATCTATAAAATATTGCCAACATCTTTAAAATGCATATAAATTGATCAATGAGAACCTTCCCTACAATTTGTGTGGTCGGCAGAATTTGAGGCAACACCTTCCTTGACAAGATGGATGTTCTAATTGATCACTTGAGGCCAGTTCGGATAGCTTTGGATGGCTTTATCAATATTTCCCCAGAGAACTCGGCCCACGCTCTTGATTCCTGTCCACTCAAGGGTAGATACTTAAGAAATTCCAATGTTTCAACCGATTTTTAAACAATCAACGTGACTCCGAGTTGAATAACCGGGCAAGATGGCATGACAGACGTTGACGAAAACAAGTAGACCGATGTTTGACTGGCGACAGTCGGTTCGATAAAATCCAGGACGCCGCCCTCGAAGGTTTGTTCCTGACCCGGGGCCTCAAGTGGCAGGAGGGGACCACCCGGGTATGTTTTCCCCAATGTCCAACCGTTGCAGCATCCCACTACACATCTTTGTTTCTCGATAGCGGAAAGTGGGTCAGTACCTTGTTAAGTATAGGTGTCTAAGACATCGGTATTTTAGCCAGACTTCGAAACATCGATTGTTACACTGGCTTCTACAATAGCACTTTCAGAAATTCGATAGAGATGTCAGTAATAGGCATTTTATTATCCCATTTGTCTACATTATAGATAGCTTTCTCGTGCTGCTGGCATTTTTATTGAGAGACTTAGTGAAAAGAAAATCATTATCTTGTAAGTAGTATCAAACAGAAAATCAATTCTCTTCACAAATTTTACTATTCTACTTGCAGGAATTCGAATAGTGATGCAGTGATACGTATTTTAATAAACCCCATTCGTCTAATACTATAGACTATAATTAGCAGCCTCATACTGCATGTTTCATATCATATAGAAGAGTTGATCGCTATCTTGTATGTATGGGTTAACAGAAAAAAAATCCATCACAGACTTGCACTATAATGTCTGGGGGAACTTGCTGTACATATGCATTCATAATTTTCCTAGTGCTCTTGAAATTTTCTAGATCAGCTCCTATTGCAATTCAGACAATCCCGGCAATGGTAGAACACTAGTAGAAATGAAAACTTAGGTAACTAACGATATGTTAAGATAATTTGAAGCTAGTGAGAATGTGTATGCTTTGATGCGGGATGTTTTGTATAATTTAAAATAGTTTCCCTATTTTATACGAATTTGAAAAATAAATTAAGATAGTATCAGCCCTTTAAATTAGAGGTCGACATCAGGAGTTTTGAAGTACACCAAAGAACTTCAAAGTTATGAGTGTTATGTGATCCTACTGAAGCTTTTTTGTAGAGAGTATAGTTTCTGTAGAAGTATTCATTCTGTTATCCAAATTCACAGTTCGAGTATTAACACACACAATTCCGTGATCCAAATTGACAAATCGATGGTCCACAATCACAATTCAGTGATTCACATTTACAATTCGGCGATTCCTTATAACACCGTGCAGATGAGAAAGAATAAACTAGACAAACCGCTGGAAGGATTCATCACTGATAAGCAAAAATGTCTACTTGCTATATTTTTAATTATTTTTCAAATGTGAACGCTACCCAGAAGACCAAGGTGTTGACCGAGGGAAAGGTTCCCGTTTAGCCAGGAGGTGGTACACAGCCCATTGTTTCCGGTGTTTGCTCGCTTGGAACCGACATGGGGAGCAAAGTGGCTCTACACTTGGCCTCGGTTTTTAAAAACCTTTTATCTAACAAAATACTTCGTTTAAATAAGTATGTACACTATTTTAAAGTGTTTATTTATCTTATTTAGATATTTGTACATTTTATTGTATTAATTCTAAGGATTTAGAAATTTTAATGATAGCATTTTTTTAAACATAGAAATACATTTTAGAAAGAAACATGAAAATTTGGCCTGGATGATATAAGCATTTTTAGCAAAATTTTGTACAATCATTCACCTTCGTTAGTATCGATATAAATTATTTCAGCATTCAAGTTTGCTAAGCTAAACTAAACATTTGCTCTTTATTTTCTCTTTTCAATGTTATTTCTGGAAAACCTAATGGATAAATCTGCTTACACCGCCACCCAATGAATTCGACCTTCATTTGTCTTGTGAATAAAATAATAAAGACTTAAATAAGGCAATTCGAGGAGTGGGGACGTCTGCACTCTCCAATGAACTTGCTGGGTTAACAAAATTAACAATGATTAATGACAAACCTATCTTGGAATATTTATTTTATTTATATCTTTATATATATTTCGACATGACTGAACGCCCATTTTCTTCTAGGAGCAGGTCTGATAGTATTTTAAATATTTATTTTCTATCAAAATATACTTACTAAAACCTTTTAGAATTCGATCCCGGGTCGTGGCAGTCGAAACTTGAGTTTTTACCGCTCTTCCACTACCCCCCCCCCCCCCCCCCCCTTAAAAAAAAAAGTGACTTAGTATTTAGGCTTAAATAAAAAATGATGTGGAGATAAGTGGTAGGATGATAATTTCCTGCTTCTGATCTTGATGAATCAATTCAAGAAGACAGTCATCATGTCCAAGCCGAAGTTCTCCACAAAGACAAGACGCCTGTCCCTACATTTAAGATGAAGACAAGCTGGATGGGACTTAATAATATGGCAGAAGATTCTTTGAAATTTCCAAAACCGCTTCACGATCTTCAAGACCGCATTAAAGCTGCTTCAAGAGATTCGAGTTCGGCAAGCTGTAAGACGCATATATTAAAGGAAAGGAGTTTTATGATATATTTATTGCTTAATTATTTTTCCTGTAATAGATTTTATTAGAAGAATTAAACGGAGTAAGCGTATCATCACATATCATGCGTTTTCCTTTGTTTCAGTTTTCTTTGAAAATCTTATAACCCAGCAACTCAGAAAATTCTTCCAATAAGTAAACTTTTGCCGAAAGCTCATGAAGTTGAATCTCCACTCGTCTGGTAAAGTAAAACAAAACATCCCGGATACTGACGGAATTTGTACGCGTTAAAGGAATACGATGGTTTAACCATATGAATAATAATTATTCCGAAAAAAAAACTGCTTGGCCCACTTCGTGATTTCAACCTTTATTTGCCTTAAAAATAAAGAAGACTATGATTCAAAGGACAACTTCGGTAGTTGGAGACATCCGTACTTAGCTCCAGGAACCTAGGTTAACTGAAGACATAATAAAGCTTCAAAAAATATATATAATAATAATCCTGCTAGACACTTTTAAGTGAAATAGATTTTCACTCTTCTTGTAAATAAAACAAAGAAGACTTAGGTCTAAATTATATCACGGTAAGTTACCGACATCTGTACTTTGCTTCAGGAACTTATAGGTTACCTTGTATAAATAGTAATAAGTATATTTAGACATCAAAAATAATATACTGTAATATTACTATTAATTGTTTATTTTTATCTTAATTTCGGTGCAATAGTTCATCTTCAATGTACTAATACATTTAGGTGGCATTCTGATATTGAATTCACACGTTGAATTGAAGTTGGACGAACACGCATCTAACTTGCTTGACCCAGAAAGTTTTAATACCCTCTACTCTGATAAATGTTTATTGCTCTCCAGATATTGGGAAATATCCAAGGTTTGTTGTTGTTGCTCTGGTGGAATGTACTCTAGGAATTTCTTGGATTGACTAGAATGTCCTCTGCTCTGTATTGTATAAAGGACAACATTCAAGTTATTATTTATATTATGTTTTTCAGAGCGAGAGAGGTATTTCTCGTCGACCCACCGTCGCCTTTTACAAGTACCCTTTGATAGTGGTTACACACTGAAAGAGAAGAGTATTTGAAATTATATTTGAATAAAAATATCCCAACTTTATTATAAAGGCGACGCGTTCCTTCATTGTTAACTGGCGAGCTGGCAATCCAGGATTTTGTTTTAGGCCCGTCGAAGATATTTGTATATTTTGTTTTGTTTACCTTGTGGCTTCTTTATTTCTTCTAGAGTAAATATATCTTCTGTTCATGAAAATATTGTCTAAATACACGGAAAAGCGTAGAATAGATTAATATCTCAATAGAGGACGACATAACAATAGCTAGATTTGTGCTTTAGCTAGTGTGAATAGTATTCAATTATAAAATGTATTAGGAAATAACAGTTACAAGCCACATAATCAGAATGGACCCATAAAAATTCCCCATGGTTGATTTTTTATACCAGAGCCCAAGATATCTTGTGAGCTTATGTTAGCATAAGCCTGTCTTTGTGAACGATTTGGTGCGGTGTAGGGAAGGGCGGTTTATCAGAGCAGTCTCTAGAATAGTTTATTTAGCCGGGCCGTGGCATAAAAAAACCTCGCGCCTGTTTGTTATAAGGAGGTATGAAGAAATCCGGAGCAATTAATGAATTCTGGCAGAAAAATGCCGACCGCACCTCTCCTCTGCGGCTTTTATTACCTCAAGTAATATTAGGATAATGAATTAAATAGAAATTTCATCGAGAATTTCATAACAGCGGAGCATTTTTTCCTACTCCCTTACAACGGCTTTGACGTCGAATGTTTTCCCATGGCCCTATGCCCGAAGGGGATGGAAAATAAATATACTCTACAAGCGACAAAAGGGTTGTTCTTACATTTCAAACTGATTGTCTCCATTCTCTTATATACATGGTGAACATTGTAAATTCAATTTGAGGAAATTCTAATGTGGGCGTTTATAATATCATATACATTCATACACATATTGAATATAATTATCATATAAGCACTATATGCAAAATTCAACTTCTTTTTATCCCATTTTTCGGTTGGAGAATCGGATAAAAACTCAAGGTCTTAATAAAGACATATTTATGCATGTACCATATGTAAATAAACCTATTTGTTTTTCTCCTTTTATTTAATTTCTATCTTTATGGTTTTTCTTTGGTTTATCATATAAATCTATGAATGAGACTAATTACCTTGATCAGTCTTTGCGTTTAACATATGAATTATTAATATTATTAAGTTTAAATATGGAGCTTTTAGGTTTTTTTTACTTACACACTTGGAGATGAATCCAGGTCTAAGACTAAAGGTGCGTGTGTGTCTTCATTTTTTCTTTGGTCGTTTAACATTTTCATTTTGACGTACATCTACAGAAAATTTATGGGATGGTTTTGAAAGAAGCAGTAAAAAAACTTCCTATATAACAAACTTTATCAAAAGCTAATTTATCCTATATTATCACAAACATAAAGAAAATCTTAGGACAAATAGTATTCTATAAAATAATCCCTTGTATCATTATTGAGTAAAATTAATCATGCCTCCAGGGAAAAATGCCTTTTCAAAACATTTTATTATTCTTTAGCTATCGGACACGGACACCCTTCTACAGGAGAAAACCTGGTATAATAATTCGCCAATAGAACACGAGTTAAATATAATCTGATACTATTTTAAACAATTTTATAAAATTCTATAGATATAATTTTTTATATTAAATATTATACAAATTGAGACAAAATATTCTAAAAATATATGTCTCTAATAAGAGTACAAACAAATAAATAAATATAGGCTACTAGAAAATAACTAAGAAAGAAAGGAATACATATTAGTCTGTAGATATATACAGCCTAATACCGAGCTCATCAAGCCTGCCACCCCCGCTCCAGCTGCTGTCCCTGTGCCAGCACCTGCTCCCAAGAAGCCAGATCCTGCTCTAACCAAGAGGAAGCAGTCAGAGGCGTCAAACCCGCCCGCTAAGAGGACCAAACCACTGGTTCCAGCCAAGTCTGCATCTTCCCGCGCCCCCAAGCCTGCCGTTGCCAAAGGCTCCCTCAATGGGGAGAAACCTGCGGCCCACATCGTAGTTAATGCAGATAAGACGCAGGCTGACCCACGGGACATCCTCAAAGCTGTCCGCGCTGCCCACACTCTGCCCCAAGGCGTCTGGGCGTCTCTACGCACCAGGGGAAAACTGGTGCTGCACTCCAGCACTCCAGAGGTCATTCCTGCCGTCAGCTCTGCCCTGGACAACAAGCTCCAAGGCCTGAAAGTCCGGGAACTGAGGCAATTCCTCCCAAGAATCTGCCTCTTCAACGTGGAGGCGGAAACCGCGGATGAGGACACTGCCAAGGCCTTTCTCTCCACCGATGCCCTCAGCCAGCTTCCTGGAGACAAGTCTGTCCGAGTAGCGCACAGACCTCCAACCAGAAATGGCACCTGCACGGCCTTTATTGAGCTGGACTTGGCTTCCTACAAGGCCATTGTGGACCAAGTAATCCTGAACTACGAGGAGTCTGTCCGCGTCCGCGTCTGCTACCGCTGCTGTGGCTATGGCCACAACGCCGATAGGTGCACCAAGGCAACGGCACCTGCTTCCACTGCGCTTCTGGTGACCACCAAGGTCGAAGCTGTCCAACTCTTGCCAACCCGGGCACAGCCAAGTGCGCCAACCTGCTCAGCCAAGGGCCTCTCTGCCGACCACGAGGCAAGATCAATGTCTTGCCCAACTGCCAGAGCTAAAGCTGAAAAATTCTAGTCCTCCCGCCCTCTTCCTGCCTCCTGAACTCCGCGGACCCAATCCGGCCTAACCTGCCTCTTCCCTAACGGAGATCCTGTCCCTAGCCTCTCCAGCCTTGTCATAGTGGTTTTATATATTCCGCTTTACGCGGCCATTGGAGCTCAAAATCATTTATCTTGGTTAGCAGCCCCGTAAATTAAGATATTTTCTCTCTTTCCCGATGGCCTCCCAGTAATATTCCTGCCCTTTTCTTCCACGTGGCATACTATACAGATGGTTCCAAAACAAGAGATGGAGTTGGCGCCGGCGTGTACAGGTTATCTTGTCTCAATTGTGCACCTGAAATACGTGAATCTCATGTGCTGTCCCCTCATTGTTCTGTCTTTCAGGCGGAAGCCCTTGGATTGGTTAAGACACTTGAAAATGCAACCACTTTACCAAATCATCTAACCTTAGGATTTTTCCTGGACAACCTCTCAGTCGTGAAGTCAGTTCTGAACTCTAAAACTGGTAATTACCTTATCAACAGAGCTCTGCTACTGATTTCGCGCTTGAATCGCAATGGGAACAGATGCACCATACAATGGATCAAGGGCCAAAGTGGGATCGTGGGTAATAACATTGCGGACACACTCGCAAACCGGGGTGCTGAGTCTGCTGACCCAAGCTGTTATAAACTCGCTTCAACAGTGCTTTGTATATATTCCGCTTTATGGGTCCATCGGGGCTCAAAAATCATTCATTTTGGTTAGCAGCCCCGTAAATAAATATATTTCCGTTTCCCGATGACCGGCTCAAACCTTTTGTAAATTAGGTAAATAAGTATTTTTTTTTCTTACGCTTTAAGCCAGGCAGTACTTTTATCAAATTATATTTTTTATATATTCCTTTAGTTCAATTGAAGCAATCTCTGACCAAAACTTTTTTTTTTTACCACGACTGCATTAACATAGCATGATCCTCAAAAGATGATCAAAAATCAACAGAAATATCTTCATATACAGTGGACCCTCGGTTTACGAGCACCTTGGAGTACGAGCTTTTCGCAGTACGAGCAAAATTTTTTGAAAAATTTTACCTCGGATTACGAGTGAAATTTCGCATTACGAGCAACTCGTGATGGTTGCCCGTAATCGTGATGGATGAAAATTCACTGGGATCCCTCCCTTCAGATCAGATTAGGGAAATATGTAAAATGTGGGAAACTGTGCAATTGTTCGTAGCAAGAAGAATTGCCCGAGTTTCAATTATTAAAAATAAGAAATTAGTTTCGCACTACGAGCGTTTTGGAGTACGAGCATGGCTCTGGAACGGATTATGCTCGCAAACCGAGGGTCCACTGTATATGTAATATTGTTGCAAATATCGATGTAAGGATAAGCTGACAGTCGTGTACGTGAGGCGAGTGTTGATGGTCTTCCCGCACGCGAACAACAAGAAGCAGAGGCAGGGCTAGCTGTTAGCACAGAGAGTGATCGGGGATAGCCCACGGGACAGAGGTAGAGGCCATGACACCAACTAGGATGTTTATTCGCGAGACATGGAGGGAGAGACTGAAGTGAACTGCCGAGAAACCCACCCTAGAACCATCTGCTGACCCCTGCCAAAACTTATCCTGTTTACAGGGGATGTCTATAAAGAGTCCCTGGGGGCCCCACATGGGCTTTGGCATTTTTTCTCCCCTCTGTTTCCAGCTGCCACAAGCTGACCGGCCACTCTTTAGATCTTTATTTAGACGTCACCATTTTTAGTTTAAATACAAATAAGGATGTACAGGTTATATTAATAAAGATATAGCATATATACAAAATATGGGGGTGGTAGCAAATAGAAACTATACATTTTGATAGAAGGTAGGATATTTTAAAGCATCGGCTCTAACTATTTGGGAGATATGTGGCATATACTAAAAGTGTCATTATTATAGTTTCAAAATACAGTGGACCCTCAGTTTACGAGCACCTTGGAGTAAGAGCTTTTCGCAGTACGAGGAAAATATTTTGAAAAATTTTACCTCGGATTACGAGTGAAATTTCGCATTACGAGCAACTCGTGATGGTTGCCCCTCTTCTCCATTTCCATCTTTAGCGGCGGGATGAGGGCATATTTTTATATTAAATATTATTTTATTTATGGATTGTTATTAATCATTATAATATAAGTACAGTATATATATTTAATACATACTATAATGTATATATTCAAATCGATACATATATATATACATGTATATAGTATTTTAAAATTAAAGAAAACTTTTTTAATTTTTAAGATAACTTTTTCCATTTGTAAACAAAGGCTCGAAGGTGTTATTAAAATTTAAAAAGTTGCTATTAAAATTTAAAAAGTTGCTATTAAAGTTAAAAAGTTTTCTTTAATCTTAAAATACTCTGTCTATCATTTTGACTAATTTTAATTCAACGATAAAATTATCTCTCAATGATAAAGGAATAGCTTTTTTTAATTTCTTATTTATTTTTTAGATTATATATGTATTTTCAAAAATTGGTGACAATTTCTACCTCTCTTGCTATAAAAATCCTATAACCACTGCAAAATGGGCCCCGTGAAGAAATATGTTGAAAGAGAATTGGGTAAGAAGAAGGATATTATCACAATGGAGGCAAAGAGGAAAATGATTGAAAAGCACGAACGTGGCATGCGGGTGACAGAAATAGCGAGGTTTTATAAGAAGTCGACATCAACGATTTGCACAATATTGAATAAGAAAAAGGAATTAAGGGAGTTAGATGCAGCAAAAGGAGTCACAAGACTATCAAAACAGCGTCCACGTCTTCTAGAAGAAGTTGAAAAATTGATTCTTGTATGGATAAACGAGAAGCAATTAGCAGGTGATACCATAACCCAGAATTTAATATGTGAAAAGGCAAAGGCCTTGTACGCCGAACTCGGGAGTAAAATACCATGTACATCAATAGAGAACGAAGTACATGCAGACTTCAAAGCCAGCAAGGGGTGGTTCGAAAACTTTAAGAGGAGAAGTGGCATCCATAGTGTCACGAGGCATGGATGGGTGCAAGTTCGGATGCTAAAGCAGCTGAGACATTCACTGCCGAGTTCGAGAAGCTCGTTGTTACCGAGTGTTACCTCCCACAGCAAGTTTTTAACTGTGATGAAACAGGACTTTTTTGGAAAAAGATGCCGAAGAGAACCTACATTACAGCCGAAGCGAATACAATGCCCGGTCACAAGCCCATGAAAGACCGTCTCACCCTCTTGCTGTGTGCTAATGCAAGTGGGGATTTGAAAGTAAAGCCACTGCTCGTGTATCATTCTGAGAATCCACGGGCTTTCAAGAAACACAAAGTGCAAAAGAGCCAATTGAACGTTTTGTGGAAGTCGAATACTAAGGCTTGGGTCACTCGTTTGTTGTTTGTTGAGTGGATGAACGAAGCATTCGGTCCTGCAGTGAAGAAATAACTTTCGGAAAAAAACTGCCACTCAGAGCGTTGCTGGTTATGGACAATGCTCCTGCTCATCCACCAAGCCTTAAGGATCACTTACTGGATGAATTCAAGTTTATTGAGGTCAGGTTCCTCCCTCCTAACACCACCCCACTACTGCAGCCTATGGATCAGCAGGTCATTTCCAACTTTAAGAAATATATATCAAAGAACTTTTTCAGAGATGCTTCGAATTAACTGAAGAAACAAACCTTACTCTCCGAGAGTTTGGCAGAATCATTTCAACATTGTCCACTGCCTTAAGATCATTGATAAAGCATGGAATGGAGTCTCCCAGAGAACTCTCGTTTCTGCCTGGACAAAATTGTGGCCTCACATCGTCCATGCATATGATTTTAAGGGGTTGTCTGGTGAACAGGAGCCACCAATTATCGATGTTATTGTGTCTCTGGGGAAAACTTTAGGACTGGAGGTGAATGAGCCAATCATTCAAGAGCTTGTGGAGGAAGAAGATCAGGAGCTTACCACAAATAAACTGATCGATCTTCATCGCGAGCAACACCAAGAGGTTAAGGAGGTGATCTCGTCTGGGGAAGAGGAGGATGAAAATTCACTGGGATCCCTCCCTTCAGATCAGATTCGGGAAATATGTAAAATGTGGGAAACTGTGCAATTGTTCGTAGCAAAGCACCACCCGAATAAGCCGGCTGCTTTGCGAGCGACGGATCAGTTCAACGATAATGCGATGTCGCATTTCCGTGAAATTCTCAAAAAGAGGCAGAAGCAACGTCATTGGACCAGTTCTTCGATAAAATTGAAAGAAAAAAATAAAAATGTTATAAAATAACCCTTTTATGCCATTTTTCCCTCAAATAGTGGTTTTTTAACGCAATTGCATCAGCCATCCCAACATTATCTTTTATTTATGTTTATTTTATTTTTTTTATACATTTATTTATGCATTATATTTTTTTATTTACTTATCACTAGGTTTGAAATTCAGTAACTATCACGTGTAAAATTTTTCTTTCGAATCTTTCATTAAAAATATGATAGCTATGATTTCAAATATTGAATGGAGTACAAGCTTCTCTTATACTTATCACGAAGTGTTTACCGACTCTAATTAAACTAAAATTCATGGAAGAATTGCCCGAGTTTCAATTATTAAAAATAAGAAATTAGTTTCGCACTACGAGCGTTTTGGAGTACGAGCATGGCTCTGGAACGGATTATGCTCGCAAACCGAGGGTCCACTGTATACGATAGAATGTGCCCCCGGTGATGAAGGTTTGTTTGGGGGAAATGAAATAACATGAATGATGACCTAACAAACCTATTATAAAATCAAAAGAAATAATTTGGGCACAAATTAGTTAAAATTATCATAAATATAGGACAATAAATTAATGATCACGTCTCAATAAGATATAGAATATGATGAAAGAAAAAATACATAAGAATAAATGATAAAATTGAGAAAATATGCAAGATAAAATTAGAAATGCCGTAAAAGTAATTTACTTATAGAAAAAGAAAATTGAGAACCCATTGAATGAAAAAATAACTAAAAAAAACATTAAACTATTAAGTTGAACTAAGATTATAGGTTGACGCAGAGGGTTAATGAGGGTATATGGGATGCCTTAGTATGTCCCTGCAAAGAAATAGCTTAATGAGTTCTGCAATGCAGTACGAACTTGTGTTAGTGAGGTACTGTTCTCATTAACAGAACGTTCCTGATGTTTCGTTTGCATTATTAGTTCAGACTAGCAGGGAGAGGTATGTAGGTTGAAGAATGTGGAAAGGGAAAGGTAAACGCAAGAGATGTACTGCTGCCAATAATGATGATACCCAGCTTGTATGATGAAAAAAAAATGATAAAATGATAAAAATGATGAACCGGGTAAAAAAAGAAAGAAGAAAAAAAAAAAAAAGAATCTAGCTGGGTATCCTGAGCTCACTATTGGGAACGATATAGCGAGGAAGGGTGTTTCCAGTTGGATTAATTAAAAAAAAAAAAATCTGGCGAGCAAGAATCTCTTGAGGGGAATATATGAGATTGGGGAAAGAAGAAAGGGAAGGTAGTTGCAAGGGTTGTTCTGTTGCCAATGATGATTTCACTTGACTTGAATGGTAATAAAAAAAAAAAAAAAAATGATGAGTGGTAATGATGAGAATGATGAGCCGGGTGATAAGAAAAATAATCTAGCTGGGTATCCTGAACTCACTGTTGGGAATGATGTAGCGAGGAAGGATTTCTCAGTTGGATTAATCAATGAAAAAAAAAAATGTTTGGCGAACAGGAAGCCCTTGGGGCAAGGCATGAGAAGGTATGGGCAGGAGTGGTTAGGAGACGTCAACGATAAAATTAGAAACACGAAATTGAAAAATATATGAATTCAAAAAAATATCTTAAACATTAAAAATATTAGTAAATTAAATTAAATTTTATTGCCATCTATCGTTAATATTTTACACATATAAATTTACTGGCAATGCGTTTCTTTTAAATATAATCAAATGTTATCTCTACAGACCTTACTGCAATGATATGAGTTATTGAATGAGAGGGCTTGGCTCCAATCCAATACAATAGTAGAGCGGTCTAGAGATTAATTTGGCGAAACCGCTGAGAGGGTTCACTACTGATGAGCCAAGCCCTCTCATTCAATAACTCATATCATTGCAGTAAGGTCTGTAGAGATAACATTTGATTATATTTAAAAGAAACGCATTGCCAGTAAATTTATATGTGTAAAATATTAAAAATATTATTGACGTTGTCAATATATTAAAAGTTTTAAAATGATGAGAATGATGGTTGAAGATATAATATGTGTGTAATAGGCCTAGAGATGATGAAAATTACGATTTGAAAAAAAAAAAAAAGATAGTTTATTGTTGATGGCTGACGGAATTGCTAATGAAGGTTAAATGAAACACAAAATAATAATAAAGATTAATAAAATTGATTAATGTTAAAATGTTTTATACATATCTAAAGTCATATTAATTGGAATAGTAATGGGGCAGGTAAAATAATGAATTTGATGAATATATTATAAATATTGTAATACGCATAGAATCAAAAAGGATGAGTTTCTTTTATTGGGAAAAACGTTTCTAGCTTTCGGGCGTAAGCGGCCCTTCCACAGGAAAAATGGTACAATTTCAAGTAAAGATGTATATACATATATATAACAGGTAATTTTTTGCATATCTAGGATTAACTATGAAATATTATATTTTATTATTTAAGAGAAATTATTGTTATGTAAATTAGTTAATTTGCTGATATTATTAAATGCAAAATTGCAAAATGGTGTGATGAAGAGAAAACTGAAAATTCTATTTGAGTTTTTGGACCAGCCTATCATATGTCTCCGGAATATCTATATGTCTGTTTATACTATTATATTTTGATGATATCAATGCTTCTAGTATTAATCTTTTGTATTTACTGTTTATGTTTGTGTAATGAATATTGGGGTTTGCTAGATTGAATTCATGATCTGTGTGTCTGATATGTTGCACTATTAGAGATTTGGGGTCTTTGTTTTTAATGTTTCTTCTGTGTTCGTCTATTCTGTCTTTTATCTGTCTTCCTGTTTCACCTACATAGACATTATTACATTGGGTGCATTGTATGGAATATACTGCTTTGCTATTGTATAGTTTTGATATAGGAATACTGTTTCTGGTAATGGGGTTTCTTAAAATGGTTAATATACTCGGGTTGCTTTCATAATATGTTCTGATACCGTGTTTGTTTAAAATTCTGGCTATGTGGGAACTACTGTGGGAATATGGGATTGTACATATGGATTTATAGACCTGATTATTTCTTATGAGAGAGGGATTATAGAAATGTCTTAAAATGAAGTTTTATAAATATGCTATTGCCATAAATCGATTGAATAGTTAATTCAGTGCGGGAGGAAAAAAAAACAGAGAAAGTGTTACATTGATAGAGTTCTGTAGAGAAAATTCTCCTACCAGATGGATTGATTTCTTGGATGAGTCTTGTGGAGTGGGCTGCGATGAGGTTTGGTGATCACTTTTTGCGGTGGTTGCCGTGGGACATCGTCGATGCTGGTTGGCGAGGCAATGCCAGGATTCTTCGATGGATCATGTCTGCTTGTTCGAGCCGATGGAAGAAGGTCCTTGTGGCGCAGGAGTTGTCGATTGGGGCGATGATGACCTCCTCGGTGCGAGGTACGGCTAGTCCTCGCATGGCGTCTTTGAGATGGTCTACTGGATCGTCAAGGTGGAGGGCAAGTAGAAAGAGCATCCACACGATTGCGCCGTGGACCACAGGTGCCTCTGTCATCCTCTGCATGTCGATGTACTCAGTTATCCTGTCGACTTTCTGTAATATTGTTGCAAATGTCGATGTATGGATAAGCTGGCAGACGTGTACGTGAGGCGAGTGTTGATGGTCTTCCCGCACGCGGACAACAAGAAGCAGAGGCAGGGCTAGCTGTTAGCACAGAGAGTGATCGGGGATAACCCACGGGACAGAGGTAGAGGCCATGACACCAACTAGGATGTTTATTCCCGAGACATGGAGGAAGAGACTGAAGTGAACTGCCGAGAAACCCACCCTAGAACCATCTGCTGACCCCCTGCCAAAACTTATCCTGTGTACAGGGGATGTCTATAAAGAGTCCCTGGGGGCCCCACATGGGCTTTGGCATTTTTCCTCCCCTCTGTCCCCAGCTGCCACAAGCTGACCGGCCACTCTTTAGATCTTTATTTAGACGTCACCATTTTTAGTTTAAATACAAATAAGGGTGTACAGGTTATATTAATAAAGATATAGCATATATACAAAATATGGGGGTGGTAGCAAATAGAAACTATACATTTTAATAGAAGGAGGATATTTTAAGGCATCGGCTCTAACTATTTGGGAGATATGTGGCATATACTAAAAGTGTCATTATTATACAGTTTTAAAATATACGATATATATATATATATATATATATTAAAAACGAAAGAAAAAAATAAAAGATAAAAAAAATCAGGTGTTGAAATCAATATTAAAAATGGCATATCCTGACCAGGAGCACATGTGCTTTACAGAAGGGTTGTCCAAATATCAGGGAACAGGCTAAATCATTGTTTAGTTGATTTCTGTTCCACCAGATGGCGCTCTGCCTTCTGTAAAGCACATGTGCTCCTGGTCAGGATATGCCATTTTTAATATTAATATATATATATAGTGTAGAAACTATATAACAAAATTATAACAGTGATTCTAATTTTAAAAACTTAAGGAGCAAACTGATAATAATGATAACTTATATCAGTTAGATTTGATTAGATTAGCAAGCTAAATCTAAATTAATTATAATAATAAATAGTTATTTAATTTTATAGTCCAGTTTTGTATTAAGATTATCTTCACTATTATGATCATTTAAATACAAATTATAAAATTTGTAAAATGTTATTAATTTGTAGATAGAGAGAGAAAAAAAAAATCCTTTACTTCTATTACATCCTCAAGTTAATTATATATTTATAATTAATAACAATAAAAAAAATTAACAAAGTAACGTCTATTACATCGGCTTTTACACGTCATTCAGACATACTCTAATCCTATATATAGAATAATCGAAGAGATAATATATATAATAGTTAGAAAAAAGAGAGAAAGACAGAACCATGCACTTTTAATCAAACTAATAATAAGGAAAAAAAAAAAAAGAGTTTTATAAAGAAGGTAGATAAGATTGTTAGTATATATATATATATATTTTTTATGATTTTATATTTTATCCTTTTTTTTTTTTTTTAAAGATTTTTAAAGGTTTTTTTATTTTATAATATGATTATAAATAGTTGTATTTAGTAATATATCTATAGTATGAATTAACATTTGTTATAAGTTTGGATATTATGTTTTGAAACCCTAATGGTAGACCAGACATACACAAAAAACTTTAAATTGAAATAAATTGGAAAAAGAGATCTGCTGGAACGGGGATCATCAGATAAAATTCCAGCGACATTTCAACCCCTTCTTTATTATGTCATAGATCTCTTTTAAACCGGATTTTATGTGTTAATATTAAGTTGTTTCAGTGAAATATTTAAATGAACATATATAACAGATACAAGTGTTAACAAATTCAAACTGTAAACCTACCTCTGCCGTGGAGTCCTCCATTGTGAATATCTATTTCTGGCTAACACATGTCGCGGGAGGGGAATGTCCCCCCACATTTCAAATTTAGACCATTTATTCAGAATTTTTTTGAACAACAAGAAAATTAAAGAAGAAAGGAAAAATAGTTAAGGGAAGAAAGCTAAATTTCATAATCTTTACAGCTAGTTATATCAAAATAACTGATTTAACACTTATTCATCTTTTAATATTCCTTTAAAAAGGCAAATTATAATAGTTTAATAAAGCTATTAATTGTGTAAATTCAACTTTATTTAACTTCCATTTTCCTCCCCAGAAATTGGAGATTAAACAAAAATGAACTATATACTTTAACACTTTAAAAATCTTGTGAAAAAATCTTTTAATCAGTTATTTAATCAAAGTTTAATTAACTGTTAAAGATTATAAATTTGTATTAGTTAATATTAATAGAAATTATAGAAAGTTGAATTCATAAATGGATATTTCCATTTATTTTTTTTTAAATATTTTATAATTGATATACTGTTGAAATATTTTACTTGTTTGATACTAAATTTGTTTTTAATAAATTCCATGTTTAAATTTTTAACATCTTCTATGAAATTATCTAATATATTATTTATTCTATAAAATCTTAGAAACTGACCATAATATATACCTTTACAGCAATTTAATGATATATTAGAATTCATATTACAGTATTTTATAATATTGAAATTATAATTACTCTTTTTGTTATAAACTCTAACAGCACTATTTGTAAGGTCTATATTCAAGTCTAAAAAGTTAACTTTTTTGTTTCTATAAATTTTTTCATTGTTCTTAAGTTTCAAGTATTTAGGATATATTTCAGGTATTAATTTTTTAAACAGTGGATTATTAAATATTATTATGTCATCTACATATCGGAATATTTGCCAATTAATATTATTTTGTAGAAAGTATTCTCTTTCGTACCAGAACAATATTAAATTTGCTAATAACGGACTAGAAGAAGTACCCATGGGAACGCCTTCTGATTGAATATATATTTTATTTTTAAATTCTATATAGTTAAAATTTAAAAATGTTTCCAGTAGAGTTTTTGCTGTTTTAAGATCTAATTTAAATGTTTTATATCTGTTATGAATAATTTTAATGTAGAAAGTTTTGTCATTAATGAATTCATTAAATAAATTGGTTATTTTATTATTTAGATCTCTTAAATTTATTTTAGAATATAGGTCCTCAAAGTCAAATGTGTGTACTGTTTCAATGTTTGTCCAATTGTTCATTAAATAATTAATGATTTTTTTATTTGAGTCGATAAATTTATAATTATATTTATTAGTTAATTTATTTATAATAAATTGTAGTGTTGAGGCTAATTGTATATCAATATTTTTTATGACTGAATTTATACCAGATGTGATTGTTCTGAAAGAAATAGGTTTTTTGTGTAGTTTAGGAATTATATAGAACTTTGGTATGTTTGGATTTTTGTGGTTATTATAAATTTTTAGTGAATTTTCAACATTTTTGATGTCTTTTTTGATTTTTGTGCCTGTAGTTCTAGCAAAAGTGTATTTATGATTATTATCAATTTCCTTTTTTAGTATATCGTGGTATAGATTTTTACAAATTAAAGATAAATTATTGGAACATTTATCTATAGGAGTGATAATATAGTCCTTCTGTAAATTAATTATATTTTCTTTAAAAGAAGGAATGTCTGAATTGGGTTTTGTGTATTTAAGTGTATTATTATAATAATTTATAATTTCCTTTTTAATATTATGTTTCCATTCCAGAAAAGTAAATTCTGGAATACTGTATCTTATACTAGTTTTATTTAAAGAAAATATAATTAATATATAATTAATATTATTAATTAATATAATTAATTCTTTTAACGAAAATATAATTAATTTACAGAAGGACTATATTATCACTCCTATAGATAAATGTTCCAATAATTTATCTTTAATTTGTAAAAATCTATACCACGATATACTAAAAAAGGAAATTGATAATAATCATAAATACACTTTTGCTAGAACTACAGGCACAAAAATCAAAAAAGACATCAAAAATGTTGAAAATTCACTAAAAATTTATAATAACCACAAAAATCCAAACATACCAAAGTTCTATATAATTCCTAAACTACACAAAAAACCTATTTCTTTCAGAACAATCACATCTGGTATAAATTCAGTCATAAAAAATATTGATATACAATTAGCCTCAACACTACAATTTATTATAAATAAATTAACTAATAAATATAATTATAAATTTATCGACTCAAATAAAAAAATCATTAATTATTTAATGAACAATTGGACAAACATTGAAACAGTACACACATTTGACTTTGAGGACCTATATTCTAAAATAAATTTAAGAGATCTAAATAATAAAATAACCAATTTATTTAATGAATTCATTAATGACAAAACTTTCTACATTAAAATTATTCATAACAGATATAAAACATTTAAATTAGATCTTAAAACAGCAAAAACTCTACTGGAAACATTTTTAAATTTTAACTATATAGAATTTAAAAATAAAATATATATTCAATCAGAAGGCGTTCCCATGGGTACTTCTTCTAGTCCGTTATTAGCAAATTTAATATTGTTCTGGTACGAAAGAGAATACTTTCTACAAAATAATATTAATTGGCAAATATTCCGATATGTAGATGACATAATAATATTTAATAATCCACTGTTTAAAAAATTAATACCTGAAATATATCCTAAATACTTGAAACTTAAGAACAATGAAAAAATTTATAGAAACAAAAAAGTTAACTTTTTAGACTTGAATATAGACCTTACAAATAGTGCTGTTAGAGTTTATAACAAAAAGAGTAATTATAATTTCAATATTATAAAATACTGTAATATGAATTCTAATATATCATTAAATTGCTGTAAAGGTATATATTATGGTCAGTTTCTAAGATTTTATAGAATAAATAATATATTAGATAATTTCATAGAAGATGTTAAAAATTTAAACATGGAATTTATTAAAAACAAATTTAGTATCAAACAAGTAAAATATTTCAACAGTATATCAATTATAAAATATTTAAAAAAAAATAAATGGAAATATCCATTTATGAATTCAACTTTCTATAATTTCTATTAATATTAACTAATACAAATTTATAATCTTTAACAGTTAATTAAACTTTGATTAAATAACTGATTAAAAGATTTTTTCACAAGATTTTTAAAGTGTTAAAGTATATAGTTCATTTTTGTTTAATCTCCAATTTCTGGGGAGGAAAATGGAAGTTAAATAAAGTTGAATTTACACAATTAATAGCTTTATTAAACTATTATAATTTGCCTTTTTAAAGGAATATTAAAAGATGAATAAGTGTTAAATCAGTTATTTTGATATAACTAGCTGTAAAGATTATGAAATTTAGCTTTCTTCCCTTAACTATTTTTCCTTTCTTCTTTAATTTTCTTGTTGTTCAAAAAAATTCTGAATAAATGGTCTAAATTTGAAATGTGGGGGGACATTCCCCTCCCGCGACATGTGTTAGCCAGAAATAGATATTCACAATGGAGGACTCCACGGCAGAGGTAGGTTTACAGTTTGAATTTGTTAACACTTGTATCTGTTATATATGTTCATTTAAATATTTCACTGAAACAACTTAATATTAACACATAAAATCCGGTTTAAAAGAGATCTATGACATAATAAAGAAGGGGTTGAAATGTCGCTGGAATTTTATCTGATGATCCCCGTTCCAGCAGATCTCTTTTTCCAATTTATTTCAATTTAAAGTTTTTTGTGTATGTCTGGTCTACCATTAGGGTTTCAAAACATAATATCCAAACTTATAACAAATGTTAATTCATACTATAGATATATTACTAAATACAACTATTTATAATCATATTATAAAATAAAAAAACCTTTAAAAATCTTTAAAAAAAAAAAAAAAAAGGATAAAATATAAAATCATAAAAAATATATATATATATATACTAACAATCTTATCTACCTTCTTTATAAAACTCTTTTTTTTTTTTTTTTTTCCTTATTATTAGTTTGATTAAAAGTGCATGGTTCTGTCTTTCTCTCTTTTTTCTAACTATTATATATATTATCTCTTCGATTATTCTATATATAGGATTAGAGTATGTCTGAATGACGTGTAAAAGCCGATGTAATAGACGTTACTTTGTTAATTTTTTTTATTGTTATTAATTATAAATATATAATTAACTTGAGGATGTAATAGAAGTAAAGGATTTTTTTTTTCTCTCTCTATCTACAAATTAATAACATTTTACAAATTTTATAATTTGTATTTAAATGATCATAATAGTGAAGATAATCTTAATACAAAACTGGACTATAAAATTAAATAACTATTTATTATTATAATTAATTTAGATTTAGCTTGCTAATCTAATCAAATCTAACTGATATAAGTTATCATTATTATCAGTTTGCTCCTTAAGTTTTTAAAATTAGAATCACTGTTATAATTTTGTTATATAGTTTCTACACTATATTAATTCATATGAGCTTGCTCTATGATATATTTTTTTTATATATAACATAATATACAAATTAAATTATATTAGATATTCTAATATAAATAAATCTTCATACAAATTTTAATTATCTTTCATTGTTTGATTATTAAAAATTAAATTATAAAAGTAATTCTAGAAAAAAAAAATAATTTCAGAACTTTTGTTTTTTTCAGTGTTTTTGTTAGTTTAAAGATGTTTTTTTTATTAGTTATTCTTAAAAATATAACAGATAACAAACAGTAATATCTATATATTTATAGATTAATTATTCAATATATTACAAATTTTATCACCACAAAAACAATTAAGTAAAATATATTTAAAAAATTCATAAGAATAACAAACTAAAAAAACTAAAAAAAACTACAAACATATTAGTGTTAGCACCTCTTTTATGTTAATTTAAACTCGCTAAGAATTGCCTAAGAAAAAATTGTCAAACTTGTCCCTCTCTTAAGAACCATGACACTTTTCAAACAACTAGTTGTAAATTAGTGAATACTATTTATAAATTAACATGCCAAATTTGTCAACTATCATATATAGGACAAACTTGTAATCCATTAAATATACGAATAAACCTACATAGAAACCACGCTAAAAAATCAATTGGTAATATATATATGAAAGAACACAATCAATTACATACTTTTAACAACTTTAAGATAGAAATACTAGACATATGTCAAAACAAAAAACAACGACTATTATTAGAAAACAACTACATTTATAAACACAACACATTATTCCCTTATGGACTTAACGACGAATTAAACTACACATACAAACCACAAACAGAAGAAATTTCAACTTATGAAATCAGTTGCAAATATAAAAATGAATTTAAAACTAAACCTAATAAAACTAGAGGTAAAACTACAAAAAAATTAAATTAGGTTACATTGAATTTGAAGAATTACTGGACCCAAAACAAATGTACACTAACAACTTCGTCGATAAATTTATTAAAACATTATTTAAACTAAATAATAATAAATTTATCAAACTCATAGAATATATTAAAATTCATAATCTGACTAACAGATTAATAGATATCACACACGACATCTTTAAATACAGAAAAATTAAACAAAATACTAATAACATTAATATTATCATTAAATTTAATAACAATTTATTTAATCATATTAAATTTAATGATATTTTTAATAACCAAATCATCAATAATCTTTTCCCTATAAAAAATTTAAATTTTAAAACAATCTGGAGATACAATAAAAATATAGGTAATTTAGTTTGCAATTATAACCAATTTATTAATAATTTGGCAAATTTTAAAAAAATTAAATGTAATTGCAACAACTATATTGATAAATATAAGTTCTCAGGTCATATATTAACTAGCAACTTTTCTTTTTTAAATCCAGAATATCAAGAAATTTTAAATAAAGGGTATAAATATATACCTCAAATTAAACACAATTATAATAATACAATTAAATCTATATTAAAAGATATAGATATTTTCATAAATAAAACTAGTATAAGATACAGTATTCCAGAATTTACTTTTCTGGAATGGAAACATAATATTAAAAAGGAAATTATAAATTATTATAATAATACACTTAAATACACAAAACCCAATTCAGACATTCCTTCTTTTAAAGAAAATATAATTAATTTACAGAAGGACTATATTATCACTCCTATAGATAAATGTTCCAATAATTTATCTTTAATTTGTAAAAATCTATACCACGATATACTAAAAAAGGAAATTGATAATAATCATAAATACACTTTTGCTAGAACTACAGGCACAAAAATCAAAAAAGACATCAAAAATGTTGAAAATTCACTAAAAATTTATAATAACCACAAAAATCCAAACATACCAAAGTTCTATATAATTCCTAAACTACACAAAAAACCTATTTCTTTCAGAACAATCACATCTGGTATAAATTCAGTCATAAAAAATATTGATATACAATTAGCCTCAACACTACAATTTATTATAAATAAATTAACTAATAAATATAATTATAAATTTATCGACTCAAATAAAAAAATCATTAATTATTTAATGAACAATTGGACAAACATTGAAACAGTACACACATTTGACTTTGAGGACCTATATTCTAAAATAAATTTAAGAGATCTAAATAATAAAATAACCAATTTATTTAATGAATTCATTAATGACAAAACTTTCTACATTAAAATTATTCATAACAGATATAAAACATTTAAATTAGATCTTAAAACAGCAAAAACTCTACTGGAAACATTTTTAAATTTTAACTATATAGAATTTAAAAATAAAATATATATTCAATCAGAAGGCGTTCCCATGGGTACTTCTTCTAGTCCGTTATTAGCAAATTTAATATTGTTCTGGTACGAAAGAGAATACTTTCTACAAAATAATATTAATTGGCAAATATTCCGATATGTAGATGACATAATAATATTTAATAATCCACTGTTTAAAAAATTAATACCTGAAATATATCCTAAATACTTGAAACTTAAGAACAATGAAAAAATTTATAGAAACAAAAAAGTTAACTTTTTAGACTTGAATATAGACCTTACAAATAGTGCTGTTAGAGTTTATAACAAAAAGAGTAATTATAATTTCAATATTATAAAATACTGTAATATGAATTCTAATATATCATTAAATTGCTGTAAAGGTATATATTATGGTCAGTTTCTAAGATTTTATAGAATAAATAATATATTAGATAATTTCATAGAAGATGTTAAAAATTTAAACATGGAATTTATTAAAAACAAATTTAGTATCAAACAAGTAAAATATTTCAACAGTATATCAATTATAAAATATTTAAAAAAAAATAAATGGAAATATCCATTTATGAATTCAACTTTCTATAATTTCTATTAATATTAACTAATACAAATTTATAATCTTTAACAGTTAATTAAACTTTGATTAAATAACTGATTAAAAGATTTTTTCACAAGATTTTTAAAGTGTTAAAGTATATAGTTCATTTTTGTTTAATCTCCAATTTCTGAGGAGGAAAATGGAAGTTAAATAAAGTTGAATTTACACAATTAATAGCTTTATTAAACTATTATAATTTGCCTTTTTAAAGGAATATTAAAAGATGAATAAGTGTTAAATCAGTTATTTTGATATAACTAGCTGTAAAGATTATGAAATTTAGCTTTCTTCCCTTAACTATTTTTCCTTTCTTCTTTAATTTTCTTGTTGTTCAAAAAAATTCTGAATAAATGGTCTAAATTTGAAATGTGGGGGGACATTCCCCTCCCGCGACATGTGTTAGCCAGAAATAGATATTCACAATGGAGGACTCCACGGCAGAGGTAGGTTTACAGTTTGAATTTGTTAACACTTGTATCTGTTATATATGTTCATTTAAATATTTCACTGAAACAACTTAATATTAACACATAAAATCCGGTTTAAAAGAGATCTATGACATAATAAAGAAGGGGTTGAAATGTCGCTGGAATTTTATCTGATGATCCCCGTTCCAGCAGATCTCTTTTTCCAATTTATTTCAATTTAAAGTTTTTTGTGTATGTCTGGTCTACCATTAGGGTTTCAAAACATAATATCCAAACTTATAACAAATGTTAATTCATACTATAGATATATTACTAAATACAACTATTTATAATCATATTATAAAATAAAAAAACCTTTAAAAATCTTTAAAAAAAAAAAAAAAGGATAAAATATAAAATCATAAAAAAATATATATATATATACTAACAATCTTATCTACCTTCTTTATAAAACTCTTTTTTTTTTTTTTTTCCTTATTATTAGTTTGATTAAAAGTGCATGGTTCTGTCTTTCTCTCTTTTTTCTAACTATTATATATATTATCTCTTCGATTATTCTATATATAGGATTAGAGTATGTCTGAATGACGTGTAAAAGCCGATGTAATAGACGTTACTTTGTTAATTTTTTTTATTGTTATTAATTATAAATATATAATTAACTTGAGGATGTAATAGAAGTAAAGGATTTTTTTTTTTCTCTCTCTATCTACAAATTAATAACATTTTACAAATTTTATAATTTGTATTTAAATGATCATAATAGTGAAGATAATCTTAATACAAAACTGGACTATAAAATTAAATAACTATTTATTATATATATATATATATATATATATATTAATATGAAAAAAACAAAACAAAAAAAAAGATAAGTGGGTCAGGGGTTGATATTAAAATAATATAATAATAAAAGCACATGTGCTCGTGGTCAGGAGATGTCTTTTTTATTTTTAATATCAACACCTGACCCACTTATCATTTATTTTTGTTCTTTTGTTTTTTCATGTGTTAAGCGTCTTCACGCAAATTTGGCCTTAAATACCCATTTCTTGATTTTTCGGGAAGCCATTGGGACCAAAAAATATTTTTGGTCGCAGTGGTTACAGCCTTCTCCACGCTGACGAGCGCCAACAGCGCGAAACGCGTTTGTGGATAGCTTTTCTTGATTTATCAAGAAATTGGGTTGGCCAAATATCTCGGAGCAAGCTAAATAAACGTTTAGTTTATTTTTACTCCACTAGATGGCGCTCTGCCATCTAAAAAGCACATGTGCTCGTGGTCAGGAGATGCCTTTTTTATTTTTAATATATTAATATATTAAAATCAAAAAGTCATATACTGACCACATTCATATGAACCTTTTAGATGGCAGAGTGCCATCTAGTGGAACAGAAATCAACTAAATGTTGATTTAACCTGTTCCTTGATATTTGGCCACCCTTTTTATTGATAAATCAAGAGAAGCCAACCACGAACGCGTTTCGGGCTGTTGGCCTTCGTCATCGTGGTACAGGCTGTACCTCTACTACAGCCTGTACCACGATGACGATACACACATATTAAAAATAAAAAATGGCATATCCTGACCAGGAGCACATGTGCTTTTCAGAAGGCAGAGCGCCATCTGGTGGAACAGAAATCAACGAAGCATTGATTTTAGCATGTTTCCTGATATTTGCCCAACCCAATTTCTTGATAAATCAAGGAAAGTCATCCACAAACGCGTTTCGCGCTGTTGGCGCTCGTCAGCGTGGATTAGGCTGTACCACTGCGAGCAAAAATCTTTTTGGTTCCAGTGGTTTCTTGAGAAACCAAGAAATGGGTATTTAAGGCCAAACTAAGGCGTAAATACGTTAACATGTGAAAAAATAATAGGTGTTTATATTAAAAATAAAAAATATATATACAAGGTATGTCCCATAAGTTCCCGGACTGGGTCCATGAAAAAAATTAATGAAAAATGTAAATAAATTTGACTGTTTATTATAGAAAAAAGATCTGGCAACACGGTGGTACCAATATCGAGGCGGTACGTGCGCGCGTGCCAAGGTCATTCTAATTTATTTAAAGGTTACACCTAGCGCTGCGGCGATTTTACGATGGAACAAAAATCGAAGCAGAGGATTTGCATAGAATTTTGTGTGAAACTTCAAATATCAGCAACCTAAACTTTTGAAATGCTTAATAAAGCATTCACTAATGACGCCCCAAAGAGAACAACTGTTTTTGAATGGCATTCTAGATTTAAAGCTGGTAGAATTTCCATTGAAGATGATCTTCGTCAAGGACGCCCAAAATTTCAAAGGACTGATGAAAATGTGCAAAAAATTACCGATTTGATAAAATAAAATCCTCGAACCACTTTGCTGAAGCTAGAGCAAGACACAGGCATCTCTAAAACAACGATTGGAAGGATCGTAACCGAAGATTTGAAGCTCAAAAAGACTCCTGCAAAATTCATCCCAAGATTCCTCACTAAAGAGAAAAAACTGTGTCGGCTTGCAACCTGTGAGGACATGTTGGAAATGACAAAAACGGATCCGGAATGGAAAGACAAGATAATCACAGGCGACGAGACATGGGACCAAGCGTCAATCTGCCGAGTGGAGAGGTCAGGGTGAGCCTAGACCGAAAAAATTCAGGATATTGAAATCCCGAAATAAGGTGTTGCTGGTCGCTTATTTGGATAACAAGGGCATTGTTCATCACGAGTATCTTCCTGCAGGCCAAACAGTTATTAAGGAAATGTATTTGAGCATTCTTCGCCGTCTAAGGGAAGCGATTCGAAAAAAAAAAGACCAGAAAAATGGACTAATGGTGACTGGATCCTACACCATGACAATGCCCGCCCTCACACAGCACACTTGGTGACGAGTCTTTTGGCGAAAAACGGGACACAAATCCTACTTCAACCACCCTATTCCCCAGACATCGCACCAAATGACTTTTTCCTGCTCCCCAAACTTAAAGCAGTTCTAAAAGGAAGACATTTTGACACCAGGGATGACATATTAGAAAAATCGCTGTTGGCATTGAAGAGCATTCCCTAAGAGGCCTATAAAAACTGCTTCGACAATTGGGAGAAACGATGACGCTGGTGCGTTGAAGCAAGGGGGGATTACTTTAAAAAAATTTAATACATTTAAAAATATATATCTTACCTTTTTTATGGATAGTTCGTATTGGACATACCTTGTATAATTAAAATGTATTTCTACAACACCTTATCCTGCAAAGAATTAAAAATGGAAAGAGCGAGGGTATGGCTCATCAGTGGTAAACTCTTCACGATTTCGCTATTCTAATCTCCAGAACGTTTCACTATAAAATAGGACCGAGTTTCTAATATACCTTGCACTTGGTTTTTAATGCAGTAAAGTAGGGGTTTGAACAAACAATGGACATATGCTTCTAAGAGAGAGATACTGTATAAATCTATATCAAAATTAAAGATATAACGCATCGAGCACTACTCGTCCGCAAAATCACAAATAATCATCATCATCACAAAATGTCATCATCAATATATATTTCAAAAGAAAGTAACGCTGAAACTGTTTGCAATTTTCAGAAGCGCTAAATTAATGATTATATTTTAAATGTTGCCTATTCGGTTTATTTGCGATTTTTTTCGGAAGAGCAGTGCTCGATGCATTATATATTTGATTTAGACATACATTTCTACAGCCCCTCCCCCTTGAAGCATATGTCCATAGATTTTTAAAAAACACCAATTTACTATATTCAAAACTAAGTGCAAAGTATATTCGTAATTCAGTCCAATAAAATAGTGAAGAATTTGGAGATTAAAATGGTAAAACCGTTGGGAGGGTTCACCACTGATAAGACATACCCCTCCTTTCTCAATTTTGTATTCATAGATGGATAAGAGAGCTGTGGAAATAAATTTTAATTACATATCTTTTAGAGGAAATGAAGCGTTAAAATGTTTATAATTTTCAGCGATAGCTGGCACTAGTTAATGATGATATATTTTTGTATATTTGTATTGTTATTATCTTATATTTTATTTATTTAAAAATATGCATTTATTCTATAGGTTTTATATGTATGTGTGTGTGATTTGAAATTTTATAGAAGTCGTATAAGCACGTGAAGTGATAAGCAAGCCTCTCAAAATAGTCAGGTTCCCCTATGAAATAGGAGGAAGGGAAATAAAGATATTTAATCCAAAATGAGAATTTTATAATAAGTGAAATGTGTTTCGCTCAATATTCAAATACGCACATATAAACTAACAGTCCAATACAATAGTAGAGCGGTAAGATAGACTAAGCTGGCAAAACCACTTGGAAGGTTCACCACTGATGAGCCAGCCCTTCTCTATCTGTTTTCCCATCGCAATAAGGACAAGAGGAAGTTGCTTCATTTGAAATGAAAAAATCGCGCTAAGCCATTATAATAATATCTTGAATAGAGACTAAAGATTCATAGTCAACTAGCCACTACTGGAATATTTTAGTCTTTTAAACCCCAATATATTTTATAAATAGTCCTAAATAGAGTGCTCAACCTTTAGCAGTATTTTTATATTAAAACTAGTGATTTTATTTTTTGGTTTGGTTGAGTCCAGTGTTTTTCTCTACCCTCTCATTTAACTTACGGGAATCTATATCTAAAAAGGTGAGCAGGAGTTAGTGACTATCATTCGCAGCTCATCTAGTGACCTTCCGGTATATTTCTTGATCCCTTCTAGCCAACTCATTGCAGGTCTTCCTCTCTTTCTTTTTCCTTCAATTTCCCCAATCATATTTGAAATTTACTTTTGTAAATTTGAATTACATTATCCTTTATTTCCACTGCCTTTTCTGTATTTCTCAGGCGAAAAGCTATATATAAGACTAAAGGTTTTAATAAGGAGATTGGTAATTTACACAAGTAAAATTTATGCATAGGATGAATTAAAAAATACGTTATGAGATTAATTTAAATATATCATTAATTATTTCCACATTATAGTGACCAGTATATTGGCACCAGCGATCTTTAATCAGGTCTTTTACCCCGTACTCTATATGAGAATGACTTAATGAAAAAAATAATTGCTGAAAAAAAAAGCCTGTTTTTGAGTATTACACTCTTCCACGGCCTGTGGAAGTGAATAGAGCGTTTTTATCTCTACAGCATGTAGAGTATAGAGCGTTATATCTATATATCCTATAGAGGCATAGAGCGTTATATATCTTTACAACCTGTGAAGGTATAAAATGTTATATATCTGCAGCCTGTTGAGGTATAGAGAATTTTATCTCTACAGCATGCAGAGGTATAGAACGTTTTACCTCTATATCCTATAGAGGCATAGAGCGTTGTATATTTTCACAACCTGTGAAGGTATAGAGCGTTATATATCTACAGCCTGTTGCAGTATAGAGCGTTATATCTCTATATCCTGTTGAGGTATAGCGCCTTTTATCCCTACAGCATGTAGAAGTATATAGCATTATCCTGTAGAGGCATAGATCGAAAAATTACATTTTATTTTTCTTGTTTCTAATGGAAGTAGTTCTTATAAGAAGTTAAATCAGATTATGAAAAACTATTTATAAATAACAAGTGCGGAAGCTTAGGTAATTGCTGTTTCAACGATTAATTTGTTCATTGGAAGTTTCACTCTATTGAGCTCGGTTAAAATATTTTCTATCTTATTATTAGGCATAGAGCGTTATGTATTTCTAGATCTTATAGAAATATAGAGCGTTTTATTCTTTCTCTCTCTCTCTCTGTAGTCCTTAGAGGTATAGAGCGTTATATCTCTGTAGCCTGTAGAAGAGTGTCATGCTCGAAAGCTTTTCCACCAATAAAATATATTCTTAGCCCAAAGGCCGATCGTCTTTATTTCAGTTAATACTCTGGGTTATGGTTATTCTTCGTCTAAAAGATATACTGTAGAAATGAGGAATTGCGAATAAGTAAACTATTAAGACAACGTAGAAAGCAGCAGATATTAGGAAAGCGTACGCCCCGCTCCAGGGGAATGTTGCAGGAAGTGTCTAAATGGGCTAATTCTTCTCGGAAGAATACATTAAGACTTCCGTCCCATTGACAGACAGAGTGCTGGATTTGGTGTCCTAACAATGATGAATTAGAAGAAAATGATGGAGGAAGATACGGGATGATTGAAATAGACTCTGGATGATTGAAAGAGAAGTGGGCTGTGAAATTCAGCATTTTGTGAAGCCATTCTATATTTCCGGCAATGTTTATGATAGATCATAAGTGTAGTTTTATTGAAATGGAAACATCTCAATTGTTAATTATTTAAAACTATTTTTATGCAATATCTACTGCAATTAAAAATATAATGAATGGCTTGGCTCATCGGTAGAGATTCCTACCAGCAGTTTCGGCATAATAATGCCGTAATCTACCAGACTGCTCTAAAATGGCATTTGATTGTTCGATTTATATCGCCAGATAATTAAAGGATTTAATGATGAGATATATTTGGGCTTAAATTTCTGTTGAATAAAATATAAACAATGCGTTTTTTTTATAGTATATACATTTCTTATTCCGCGATTAATATATATTGTTAAGAAGCTCCATCCAGATGGGACACCTGTCAATCATCCATGGACCCCGGGGGGACCACAGGTGTTAGGGGTTCTCGGAAGCTGATCTGCAAATAAGGAAAACGGGACCCCTTGGTGGCTGGCGCGCCGCTCATTATTATTATCTTTACCTGGGGATAAGTTGTTTTTATCATCTGACTCTCTCTCCTTCTTAAATATCTCTTGTAAATAATTTTATTGAAGAACTAAAAGGTAAATACCCTTTATAATAAATTAATTATCCCCAAATTTGCCCTTGCTTTATTTATCTCCGCGACTAATTGTTGAACCTTTGCCACAACGAATAAAAATGGAAGACGACCACAGACCTACTGTTAGCGGATCCTACCTCCCTTGTCAGCGCCAACGAGATCCTTCTACCTTTTCTGGAGATGGAAATAAAACCCTGGACAGTGGTTGAAAGAGTACGAGAGAGTGTCGATGTACAACAGATGGGACGAGACCATGAAGCTTGCCAACGTCGTCTTTTACTTGAACGGAACTGCTGGAAGGTGGTTTTATATAATAACGAAGAATCACTCAACTCGTGGAGAAGCTTTGAAGACGCATTCCGCGGTGTGTTCGGACTGTAGGAGGATTCTGCTCGACGCGCCGAGGAAGTTCTGAAGTCAAGAGCACAGAAGGCCGAGGAATCCAGCGAGTCATACATCCAGGAGATTCTTAGTCTCTGCCACCAGGTGAACCCTCGCATGGAAGAAGGTGAGATAGTTGCTCACATTATAAAGGGAATTTTGGAGGACATATACCAGGTATTGGTGGCGAAAGACATACAGACGGTAGATGAGATCCTGAAGTTTCGCCGTCATCTGGCAACAGTCAAGCAGCGCAGGATCGGCCGTACGAAATTCGCCAGGTTGTCAAACGTAATGCCTTTTTCCTGTGTCGACGACTCAGACGACTTGGCCGGATTAATTCGCCGCATCGTTAGAGAAGAAATTAAAAATGTATTCTCACCACCTGAAGTGGTCAATCCTCTCCGAGAAGTGAACGCCCTGGAACAGACTGTGAGGGAAGAAGTCATCCGTGCTCTCCAACCTACCAGACCACAAGTCAACGTGGTACAACAACAACCACGCACGCCCTATTATAACAACGACCGACCAACCCAACCCAGGAAGACAGAACATTGGAGAACCTACGACGACAAATCAATCTGCTTCCACTGCGGACGACCCGGACATGTCGTCCGTTATTGTAGAGAACGACGTCAGGTCTTCGCTGAAGCCAGGTCAAGGAATAGCGGAGAAGGAAGAAATGGTGGATTTTCGAGTCGACCCCCGAGATATGACGACGACAACGACTATGTATCGCCCCAAACCTCGACGTACTTCTACCGGAGCTCTTCCCCACATCCAAGCCGCGCAAGGTCGCCCGCCCGAAGACAATCCCAGTCGCCAGCCGTCGTTTCAGCCGTTCTCCCAAGCCTTAGAATGTGAAAAACTCAGTGGAGCGGCTTCTAACGGGGGTGAGGTCGCCATTGAGGAAAATCCTCCAGGGTATATCGCCGCTAAATTAAAAGAAAATTGTATTATGGTCGAAATAAATGGACGCAAAATTAAAGCATTGATGGATTCAGGAGCAGACTTTTCTGTTATTTCAGACAAATTTCGACGCGAACTAAAGACACCTCTCTTCAAAGAATCAGGTCCCATTCTTTTAAAGCCTAAACAAAAATTTAATAGACACTCTAGGAAAATGTGCCCTGAACATAGAAGTTAATGGTCTGAAGATATCCTTTGAATTTGTTGTTATGGTGGAATGCAGCCATGACATCATATTCGGATGGGACTTCTTCAAGGCCACAGAAGCCGTCATTGATTGTGGCAGAAATGAACTCCATCTCGGGGAAACCTCCGTCCTGGAATCTCGAGAGGAGGAAAACCAGAGATTGTTTGCTTCCGACGACTCTCTTTGTCATACCGCCTAAATCAAAAAGAAGATCAGTGTGATAAACGAAGAAATATGCGGTGTTAGAGATGTTTTAGTCTCAACTTCTAAGGACTTATTATTAAGAAAGGAAGTTCTTATACCAAACTCATTGGTTACATTTCGACACGGCCGAGGTAGCATTTGGGTTGCGAATGGAGCGTCTTGGCCGCAACTGATTCCATCAGGAATGAATATGTGCACTATGGAAAGTTATGAGAATGGAAATATCTGCAGTCTTATTGAATCCAGCGATAAGTAAAAGAAACGCAGCTAAAGTTACGTGAATGGTCACAGAAGATAAACCTTACTCTAAATCCAGGGCTGTCTGAAATTCAAAGGTTACAGCTTGTTTCATGCCTTGACGAGTTTATTGACCTATTTGACTTTGGAGGAACTCCTATTAAGCCCACCAGTACTAAACACACAAACAACCAGATAAACACAGGAGACCACTCTCCTATCAAACAGCGGCCCTATAGAGTAGCACCAAGTGAACGACGACTAATTCAAGACGAAGTGAACAAGATGATTGAAAATCACATCGTGAAGCCCTCTGAAAGTCCTTAGTCATCTCCAGTTATTCTAGTTCGAAAGAAAGATGGGACCTGGAGATTCTGCGTAGATTATCGTCGATTAAATAAGATAACAAAAAAAAAAAAAGATGTTTACCCGCTGCCACGCATTGACGATGCTTTGGACAGTTTAGCCGGCTCTAGTTACTTCTCCATGATGGTTCTTCGGTCCGGGTATTGGCAGATTAAAGTGGACGAAAAAGACAGGGAGAAAACTGCCTTCATCACTCCAGATGGGCTGTATGAATTCCGAGTAATGCCTTTCGGTCTATGCAACGCTCCAGCAACGTTTAAAAAGATGATAAATTGTGTTCTGGGCAGTCTTAAATGGAACATGTGCCTTTGCTACCTGGACGACATCGTAGTTTACGCACCTACCTTTGAGGAACATCTACGTCGTCTACAACTTGTATTAAGGAGCATCCAGAAAGCTGGACTAAGCTTGAACCACAAAAAGTGTCTTTTTGGAACAAGGAGGATAAAGATTTTAGGGCACCTTGTTGACGCCAATGGAATTCATCCAGATCCAGATAAAGTTGAAGCCGTCTCTAAATTTCCGAGGCCTAGGAATATCTCTGAACTGAGGAGCTTTCTTGGATTATGTCCCTATTACCGAAGATTTATTGAAAACTTTGCCGACAAAGCTAGATCTTTGCATGACCTACTGACGACTGAAAAACAATTCTATTGGGATGCAGCTCAAGAGAAAGCGTTTGAAGTCCTTAAAACAGCTCTAATTTCAGAGCCTGTCTTGGGACACTTTGGTGAATCCGCATATACCCATCTACACACGGATGCAAGCGGACATGGTATTGGAGCTGTTCTTCTACAAATACAAGGTGGAAAGGAGCGGCCTATAGCTTATGCATCTAGAAGCTTGACAAAGGCTGAACATAACTATTCTACAACAGAAAAAGAATGCCTTGCTGTAGTCTGGTCTATTAGCAAATTCCGTCCATATTTGTTTGGTCGACCATTCACGGTTCTCACTGACCATCATTCTCTATGCTGGTTGGTAGGGCAGAAAGATCCTTCTGGCCGTTTGGCAAGATGGGCGCTGAAGTTGCAAGAATTTGACGTGACCGTTATCTACAAGAGCGGACGCAAACATAAGGATGCCGATTGTCTGTCAAGGAGCCCGCTTGAGAACGATCAACCAAGTGCTGTGATGTCGCTAACCAACGTCGATAGAGAGCAGACTAAAGACCCGGATTTAGGTAAAATAATCGATAATTTAAACTCGGGCTACACCAGAAATGAATACAGCATTTTCGACAGCATCTTATATAAGAAAAACTATAGCACAACTGGAAGTACTGGCTTATGATGATTCCTAAGAACTTAAGATCAGAAGTTATGGCAGATTTACATGATGCTCCTACAGCTGGGCATTTGGGTTTCGCCCGAACGTATAACAAAGTGAAGAAACGATTCTATTGGCATGGCCTTTATAGAACTGTTAGCCAATATGTAAGCCATTGTCGGAAGTGTCAACGAAGGAAGAAATTACCTCGACGTCCGGCTGGACAACTTGTATCCATACCGCCCGTAGAAAAGCCATTCTATAAGGTCGCGGTTGATCTCCTTGGAAGATTTCCAGTTTCTGAAGATGGAAACCGTTGGATCATTGTGTGCTCCGATTATATGACAAGGTATGCCATAACGAAAGCGATCCCAGACGGAGGAGCAATCGAAACAGCTAAGTTCCTGGTTGAAGACGTAATCTTGAAGCATGGAGCTCCTAGAGAAATGATAACAGATCGCGGAAGAAATTTCTCTGTGCGGAATTGTGCACAGATTCACAACAGCCTAACCTCCCCAGACCAACGGCCTGACTGAAAGGTTCAACAAAACTCTGGGAGATATGTTGTCCATGTACACAGGTGTTGAGCAGAAGGACTGGGGCCAAGTTTTACCCTACGTAACTTTTGCTTACAACACTGCTAAACAGGAGTCGACCGGCTACACTCCGTTCTTTCTTATCCACGCCCGCGAGGCCGAAACCTATATCGATGCCGTACTACTTTACCTACCAGATGAGATCTCTGACGACTACGTTGGAGAACTTGTGACCAGAGCTGAGGAAACGCGTCAACTCTCCCGATCACGCCTTCTACAATCACAGGCGAAACACCGTAGACTTTACGACCAGAAACATACTCCAGTCTATTACCAGAAGGATGATCTTGTGTGGGTTTTTACTCCAATCCGAAAAGTAGAACTCTCAGAAAAGCTACTGAAGAGATACTTCGGTCCCTACAAGGTGACCATGAAGCTTTCAGAAGTTACGTATGAAGTAGAGTCCGTGGACCCGTCTCCCCGATCACGGAAAGCCAAGGATATCGTCCATGTCATTCGGATGAAGCCCTACCTAGACCCTGAAGAACAACATTCCATTCTGCTAGGGAACACCAGCCGTGATAGATTTCCTTCCAGAACAAGGGCTGAGACAAGCTAATCAGCGGGTCGCTGTTTTATCTAAAGAGGGAGTAATGTCAAGAAGCTCCATCCAGATGGGACACCTGTCAATCATCCCTGGACCCCGGGGGGGACCACAGGTGTGAGGGGTTCTCGGAAGCTGATCTGCAAATATGGAAAACGGGACCCCTTGGTGGCTGGCGCCGCTCATTATTATTATCTTTACCTGGGGATAAGTTGTTTTTATCATCTGACTATCTCTCCCTTAAATATCTCTTGTAAATAATTTTATTGAAGAACTAAAAGGTAAATACCCTTTATAATAAATTAATTATCTCCAAATTTGCCCTTGATTTATTTATCTCCGCGACAATATATATATATATATGAATACAAGGTATGATCAAAAGTTCGGGATATTAGTAAAAAAATTCTGAAATAGTTTTAGAAAAATAAATATTATCATCATAATTACGAGACCTCATTTTACTAGAAAATATCTATATATTTTCGATATCTCAAAAAATAAGAATTTTATAGGCATCTTTTAAAGAAAAGAAACAAAGGCGCGGCGCTTTTTTTTACAATGGATCTTAAAAGTGAACAAAGGGTAGGCATAAATATTTGTAAAAAATTAGGAAAAACGGCGTCAGAAACGTTTCAAATGTTGAAATTGGCGTTCGGGGAGGCAGCCTTATCACAATCAAAAACGTTTAAGTGGTTTGCCCGTTTCAAATCTGGTAGAGACAACCCAAGATGACACACACAAGGGAAGACCTCCTTCGGAAAATCATGAAGAACTGACCCAAAAAAATTGGTGCTTTTATAAGGGAAATCACTAGGACAACGATCAGATAACTAGTAGAAGAAACAGGGATTTCATATGGAACGTGTCACAAAAATATTGACCGAGGATCTTGAACTTGAAAGAAAATTTTCTAAATTTGTTCCAAAAATTCTGTCCGAGGCCCAAAAGGAGGAAAGGGTTAATTCCTGCGGAGATTGGCTATTGAACATCCATGAAGATCCAAACTTCCTCACGAAGGTGATTACTGGTGATGAAACCTGGGTCTATGGGTATGACTCATAGATAAAGCGACAATCGGGCCAGTGGCTCCCGAAAAATGCCCCCGATCCGAAAAAAGCAAGAATGTCTAAGCCAAAAACAAAAGTTCTCTTGGTGACTTTTTTCGATCATAAAGACATTGTGCATTATGAATTCCTCCCACAAGAGCAAACAATTAATCAACACGTATATCTAGCGATTTTACGCCGTTTACCTGAATCAAAACGGAAGAAACGACCAGAAAAGTGGATCTCGGGCGAATGGATGCTTCATCACGATAACGCCCCAGCACACAGAGCTCTTTCCGTGGGCGATTATTTAACTAAAAATAGCATGTTGACAATGCCTCATCCCCCGTACTCGCCTGATATAGCACCAAATGACTTCTTTCTCTTTCCTAGAATGAAGTCAGTTATAAAAGGATATATATTTGATACCGGTAATGCCATAAAGAAAAAATCGATGAGCGTTTTGAGGGGCATTACTTCTGACAAATATTCTAGGTGCTTCCGAAACTGGGAAAAAATAATGAAACACTGTATAGATTCCCTCGGACATATTTTGAGGAATATTAGCCATTTATTTGTATATATTCATATAATAAACCTTTTATGACCCAATGTCGCATACCTCGAGATATTTGCATAGTATTGTTCTGTTTTATATATTTTTACATTTTATTTCTTATGAAAGGATGATATATTTGCATGTCCGCGAGAAGCGCGATGTATATATATAGGTAGGAAAAATAATAAAGTTAGAGTTTCTTTTGCTATGAAGCTTCTCATGTCTCGTAAAACTCGTTCTTCTAAAATAGAACATCACAATATGGCGCAGCCGACAGGATCCTCAAATTCGACCATTGAAAGCCTCATCAGGACGATGGTGAAGCAGCAACGCTTGATGATGGACTTACTTTTTGAAGAGAAGAATGAAATGGTAGATGAAGAGGATTTCTATGAACAAGATGAAGAAGAAGTTGAGGAAAAGTCTGTTGTGGAGGTTGAAGAAAGTCAAAAGCTCAAGTTGAAAAAAATTCAGTTGTAGAAACGGAAGAAAGTGAAAAAGCCGAAGTTGAGAAAAAATCCGTTGAAGCAGATGAAAGTGAAAAGGTTGAAGTTGAAAAAAAGTCTGTTGAAGTTGAGGAAAGTGAAAAAGCTCAAGTTGATAAAAAGTCAGTTCTAGAAACTGGAAGTTCAGAGCCTCTTACGAAAGAGGTAGATGTTATTGCTGATAGTGGAATGGAGCCTAAAGATTCTACAGAACCTGATAATGGTGCGGAAGAAAAAGAACCTACTAAGGAGTCTGTTACTGGGGAACAAGGGCCTACTGAGGAGTCTGGTACTGGCGAAATAGAACCTACTAAGGAGTCTGGTACTGGCGAAAAGGAACCAAAGCCTGGTACCGGCGAAGAAGCACCTCCAAAGGAGTTGAGCCTCTCCACCCCCTGGAATAACAGAATCACCATCACCGAGTGGCTGGAGGACAATTGCATCCCTTACACTATGGAGCCTCTTCAGAAACCTGATAAAGTGAATTCTAAAGACGGAGATAAAGAAGATGGTAAAATCCATATAATTGATGAAATTATTATAAAAGATGATGAACTTCTTCCTGCATCTTAAATTATTGATGGTCATGAATGTAGATGGGATGAAATCGAACGAAGCGATGCTTTTAAAAAGGAAATAAATATTTTTGATGCTTTAAGAACCTTACAAGGTAGTGCTCAAGCCAATCTTTGTTATCCTAAACATTTTTGGATTGTTCGTGATTTGGGATCTAAATGTTTTTCAAATGTTATTGAAGATAGTGAAAAGAATAATAATTTAGATTTGAATGATATGAATTTATCTCATTTTGTCTTTTTTTCATCCTGAATATGGAGGGAAATCTCTAAAGAAAGTATTGGAAAATGGAAAACTTTTGCCAGAACAATTATTGAGCATTCTTTGTCAGATTTGTATTTTGATGAGTCATGCTGAGAAAAACATCGGGTTGGTTCACAATGAAATAAGTCCCAGAAATATTCCGATACGACCGACTGCTCAAGGGGTTTTGAACTACGACATTGGAGGAGAGAATTATGAAATCCCAACCAACAACTGCATTGCCAAGTTGAAAGATTTTGAGATATTTCGACTTGTAGAGAATGATGGTCCTAATCCGAATGTTTTTTACGAGAATGTTTCTCAGCTAATTTGGACCCATAATGAAATGCGAGAATTTAACTCTGCTTGTGAAATACATACTGAATTCATTGAGGAGACAATTACGCAGGATATAACCATCACCAAGTGGCCGGAGGACAATTTCATCATAGACCACCAGGAGTCCCATCACAGGAGTGATGAGAGGTCATGGAGGGGGAGTCTGTCGCATACCTCGAGATATTTGCATAGTATTGTTCTGTTTTATATATTTTTACATTTTGTTTCTTATGAAAGGATGATATATTTGCATGTCCGCGAGAAGCGCGATGTATATATATAGGTAGGAAAAATAATAAAGTGAGAGTTTCTTTTGCTATGAAGCTTCTCATGTCTCGTAAAACTCGTTCTTCTAAAATAGAACATCACACCCAATTTACCGAATTTTATGATCATACCTTGTATTAGGATAAAATAAGTTCCTGTGGTTTTTATTCGAAACTTGGAGCTTTATTGTGAGATATTGATTAGACCTTCAATGTCCAAAGTATTTGTCCGTCGCTAGCCACCACCTTTTACTATATTTCTGGCAATTGACGGATCCCATCGCGGAAAATGCAGGCTCTTTGGCCGCTATCCATTCATCGATCCATTTTTTGATTTCTTCGTATTTGGAGAAGTGCTGGTCAGCCAGGCCATGTTGTATTGATCGGAAGAGATAATAATCGGAAGGAGCAATGCCTGTGCTATACTGCGGGTGGGGTAAGACTTCCTATTTGAGCGTTTCTAAGTACGTTTCAACGGGTGCTGCAGCATGTGGCCGAGCAGTGTCATATTGCAGAATAACTTTGTCGTGTCTATTGGTGTATTGCAGCCCTTTTTTTATCGCAATGCGCGGCTCAAACGCATCAATTCTCTTCAGTAGACCTCCTCTGTGATACATTTGTTCGGTTGTAGTAGCTCATAATATACCTCTCCTAGCTGGTCCCACCAAATACACAGCATAATCTTCTCGCCATAAATATTCGGCTTGGCCGTCGATACGGCCCGACGTTTTGGATAATCGTAATGGACTCACTTTTCATAACCAGTTACAATTCGATGCAAAAACCCCTTTCTTTTTTGACGTTGGAGCAGTTGTTCACACGTGAAAAAAATGGCGTTCGACGTCTCTTGGCTTCAGTTCATACGGCACCCAATTTCCGAACTTTCGGATCATTCCTATTTCTTTTAAGCGTTAAAACATGACTGGTTGAGTGACTCCGAGTGTTTTTGCGAGTTAATTTGCGTTTGTGTTGGATCTTCATCGAGCCTTGCCTCTTATTATTCACCCTCAAACTTTGGTGGAGTTCCGGGTCATTCTTCGTCTTCCAATTCAAAATTTCAAGCCGTGCAAACCACTTCTAACACGTTCAAAAAGCTATAGCATGGTCATCATGAACTACGATGACTCTCAGCAGATTTTTTAAAATTAATATTGAAGTAATAAAATAATTGCCAGATAGAGGAGAGTTTAGACATTCCTACACCACAAATTCATTATATTCTGCACGACCATCTAGAAGTAAGTAAAGTTTGTTCCCTATGTGTTGGAAATATATAATTTTAAATTTTGATTCAGAGGAAAACGGCTCGAGATGGCGTGCATCACGGGATGCGCCACAGAGTAAATCCACAGAGTCCGTCCACGTGACCCTTTATGCGACTATAAAAGTCGCGGCGAGAAAGAGGTCAAGGGGAGAAGAGAGGACAGGGCATAGGCGCGCGGCGAGGAGAAGGTATTAGATCGGAGTAAGGTGTGCGGCGGAAGGTGGAACAAAGGGTGAAGAGAGGACAGGGCATAGTCGTGGAGAGGAGAAGGTAACAGAGGGAGTAAGGTGTGCGACTGAGGATGGATCAGAGGTAAAGAATTAGAGAAGATAAAGTTAAAGGAGTTAAAGATAAAGAAGATAAACTCAAAGAAGTTAAAGATAAATTTAGAGAACTCATAGAAGTTAAAGATAAAGAAGATAAATTTAAAGAACTCAAAGAAGTTAAAGATAAAGTTAAAGAACTCAAAGAAGTTAAAGATAATTTTAAAGAACTCAAAGAAGTTAAAGATAAAGTTAAAGAACTCAAAGAAGTTAAAGATAAATTTAAAGAACTCAAAGAAGTTAAAGATAAAGTTAAAGAACTCAAAGAAATTAAAGATAAAGAAGATAAATTTAAAAGTCAAAGTTAAAGCTAGAGAATATAAAATTAGAGAAGTTAAAGTTGAATGTATATATGTAAATAAAACCTGTTAAAATCAAGATTTTGCAGATGGGCAAAATAAAAGTTATATTTTATATCAATTAGGTCTATTTTACATTTCCGCGGCTTGCGCGAACACCGCTGGTGAACCACTACCATTTTTTTAATTTTTTATTTTCAACACTATGGGTTCCTCATTCCTTAACTGATGAGTAGATGACTCGGCGTGTTTCATTGGCCCGAGAAATGCTCAAAAAGTTTGATAATGGATCATCTCGTTACGCAATAGTAAAACACAACTTTACTACCAGCTCCCACCCGCTAACGAATGGATTAATAGAACGTTCGAACAGAAAATTAACCAACATTTTACGCATGTATGTGAATGTGAATTAGAACAACTGGGATGAAAAACTACCATTCATTACCCATGCATGCAATTACACATTGCAAGAAACAATTGGAATCTCGCCATTCTTTCTTCTTCATGGTAGAGAGTCAATGTCTCTCATAGACAACATCCATGTCGAAATCGAGACTACGGTGATTACGATGAATATGTTAATGACCTACTGAGGAAAGTTCAGAATTGCAGAGAATTAGGCATCCAGAACACGAAAAAAAGTGCAAGAACGGATGAAGAAATATTACAATGAAAATCATTGCGATTGTAAATACAACATAAGAGATTTGGTAGCCATATGGACACCAAAAAGAAAAATAGGGAAATGCGAAAAACCTCTAAGAAAATACTTTGGACCATACACAATATCATGAAAACTATCAGAATTGAAATATCTAGTAACATCTAAAGATGAACTCGACATAGACCCACACGTCGTCTATATATCAAGAATGAAGCCCTACTTCCAGATAATTCAAAAAGGCTACGAGGACGTGGTGGAGCCTGAGGAAGGGGGTAGTGTCACAATAATCTGTGGCGGCACACTCGGTTTATCATCATTATTCACGTGACGCTAAGACAGCATTTAATTCGTAAAGATTTTGTATTTAGTAATTCTCTGGTTTTTATTTTTAAGATTGAAAATAATTGTAAATACTTTCCTTATTGAAATAAATTTGTTTATGATTACTCTCGTTCTGGTCTCACTTATAATATTGATATGGACTCATCGAACATTGACATGAAGCCAACCCCCCAGGACAGTGTAACAATATTTATATATAGAAATGTATTATTCATTTTTCCCAATATTCTTTATATTGCCAATTTATTTCTATTCAAGTCGCTAATTCTATACGTCTAAATTGTTTATAGAATTAACTTCTGATACATGATGGGAATACAGCAATATACTCTCTATATTTGACCTCACTCTTGTTTCCGTTTATTCCTTTTCTTGCTTTTAAATTCTGAATGGAGAATCTTAATGTGACTTAATAAAAATAAATTAGGGTGTTTGTGTGATTAACTTGACGAAACTTGTGGGAATGTACACCCTACTGGTGAACAATTTCTTTATATATTTTTACATCATTTATACAGTAATTGGCGAAATTCGTTTCGCAAGATTGTGAAATATCGCAAAAAAATGATCTTTAACTTCCGTCTTTGTTTTGTATCGGCCAGCTTGAATTTACAAAGGACGGAACCGGCCGACGTAAATGATTGCAGCGCGGTAGTGAAATACCAGTGACCTTGAGAATTCTTGACATGTCGCTTTCTGCAACTTCAACCAGGCAAATTTAAAGATTAAGATGAAAAAATAAACTATGTGCCACCACATAAAAAGCAAAAATTGGTTCATATACTATATGTAAATAGTTGGGATCAGGTTAACAAGTTTAGAAAAAAAAACTTCTGTGGAATAATTCAAAACAAAAATTAGAGTTTATATTCAATTCAACGGATGGCACAAGCCATCAGCAATTTTCATTTGAACGATCACAGAGGAGAAGCTTCCCTCTCTCTCTCTCTCTCTCTCCCATTAATATATAATCTTATTTATTCAATTTTGTATATTTAACCTCTTATAACCATATAGGAACGATGTGATACAGAATTTTCAGTAAATCTCTCTCTCCCTCGGCTGTGCGATTACACGTTGCGCGAGCTCCGCGTTCGTCGCTGCTTTGGGCCGGCAAGATGGATATAGCATGTTGGCTGAAAGCCCTAATTCTCCTCTGCGAGGGGAGATGAATATTATAGAGAACGAAAAGGTTTTTGCGTCAGAATCGGTTGAAAACCAAGTAATGGATATTGTCATTGATAATGGTACAAATACAACTTATGTAAAATCGCCCAATGTAAAGGACGGGCATGCAAATTTAGCAGCGGCTGCTGGCTTCTGTCTTTCAACTACGACTCCCAGCGCTGATGGCGGTCGGATCTTGAATTGGGCTGAGGCCAAGGAGAACCAGGTTACCACCAACGAGCCGGCTCTCTTCACCAAGATAGAGCGGAAAAGGCGAAGAACATCAGCTTCGCAGCGTGCTCCGACGGCGCAGTCAGGAACTGCCGCACCAGCTCAGAGGAGCACCTACGCCACCCGGGAAGGATTCTCAGCCAGGCGTCACCCATTCTCCCAGGAGATCAAGGCAACGCGGAAGAACATCGCCAAAGCAAGGGCACAGCCTCCACTATGACCGGAGCTGTATAAGCTGGTAGGAGGGAACAACATTATCCAGCTCACAAAGATGAACGGTCACGTCCTGATGGGCCTCGCCACCAAAGTCCTCGCGGAGCGTTTCATCGAGGAAGGCCTCGAAATCGAGGAGACCTTGCTCAAGACCTTCCCCTTCCGCAGACGGGCGAAGGGAGTCGTCGTTACCGACCTGCCTTTCTTCGCGGAGGATGCAGAGGTCATCGCCGCCCTGAGGCCTTACGGACGAGTCACATCTATCGCCCCGCTGATCGTCAACGTTGCGGGCTTCACAATGAACGATGGACGCCGAGAATTGTTCATCCTTATGAACAAGGGCGGTAGGCTGGAGAGGCTCCGAACGCGCCTCAACATCATCCACAAAGGGGAGATCCTTCCCGGCCTTCCTTGCGTAAGGAGTCAAGTGCTCGTGGTGCCAAAGGCAGAGGCACCGTAGGGCCAACTGCCACTTGACTCCCAAAAGGCCTCCAGATGCCTCTGAGCAGGCACCCTCAAGCACCGGCGCAGTCAACTCCGGCCTTGCGCTCACTACACCCACCGCGGATCCCCTGCTGCTCCCATTCCGGCAGCATCATCCGAGAATGCAGATGGCCCTTGCTCTATATCCTCAGCTTCTCCTCCCCCGACGGCCGCGAAGTATGTCGAGAAAAGCAGCCCTGACCCCAAGTTTTAAAACCTGCTGCAGGATCAGAATGACTCCATCAACCTCACTCATCCTGGAAAGCCCACCAAGACAATGAATGAGCTGAAAGCACTCTTCAAGCAGGTGCCGGGGTCTATCTTTTCAGAAATAGAGATGTTAGGGCTCGAGAAGGAACCAGTTCTAGAAGCCCTCCATTCCATCCCCGGCCTCAAGGGCCTCTTCGCCTCCATCTCAAACACCCAAAAGTCGGGGTTTAACAGACTGGTCAGGCACCTGATGGCGCGGATTCCCAGATCCAGATATCCATCTACATGCGTCTCGCGGACGTTAGAAACATTCGGCGATCTCAAAATGAACCACTGCGTCGTGACTCTGAACTCGCGAGGGCTCGCCGCTCGTGACAGAACTAAAGAGCTATGCTTTTTTCTGGCCCAACACCATGTTGACGTCGCCTTCTTCCCTCGGCTACAGCGCAATCGTTGCCCCGCCTGCCGGCTTCAGGGGCTCCGGCCTCGCTTTCCTCGTCGTGACGGGCGTCACCCTATTGCGACATCGCGTCCTGTGGCCAGGATGCATCGACGTAGTCCACCTCGATGTCTACGGCTAGAAGATGTCCGTCATCAACGGTCACCTGACCTACGTTAATCACGAGCGGCTCGAGCATATGAGGATCATCGCAAATCAACAGTTCTGGACAATGCCTGGGTCTTGGGCGACCTGAATATAGGACGGGGGTCCTGCCGGAGCAGCAGATTCGGCCCATGTAGAAGCCCTCTCCAATCTATTGGAGCAAGCCACGCTGGCAGATATCGCCACCTTCTTCGAGAGTGGCCGGCTTCGGGGCTCGGATCAACAGCAGCCGCCTGGATAGGATGCTCCTCCCTGCAGGCTAATGAATAGAGCAAGGAGCTACTGCACCTGCTTCTACTGTCTTTCGGACCACCTCGCCGTCCTCCTTCAGCTAGGCTCTCCTCATTCTGCGGGATCACCCGGTTTGGCTGTTGTGCTGAGGTCAGTGGCTGTTATTGAACATCTATATTCCTACAACGAGGACGTCGGGTGGCCCGTCGAGGACCTCGATGACGGAGATCTCTGGTCGAGATGGTAAAGTATGAAGGCTGGAATCTAGGCGTAGATAAGGTCATTCCACACTACTCACCCTGAGTCGAATGAAGAATACTTTACCCGAGCCAACCGTTATATCAGGGCCAGGTTCTAGGACTCGTCGACGGAGGCCGACTATCCATCGCTGCCAGACCTCGGACGTGCGCTCCGCCTCTACCGCCGTGTAGCGACCATCGACAGGGATGAAGAGGGCGATATTATGGGTGACCGTGAAGTACGATCTAGAGCGCTCTTCTTCTTCAGGCACCTCTTCGCTCACGACCCTGCCAAGGTAAACAACTTCATCGCGGAACCCCCCCCCCCCCCCATCATCGAAAAAGGCGATCCTCTTCACCGGTCAGATATTTCCAGGAGGATATCGCTGCACCCATCCGCACGTTTCCCACTGGAAAGGCCCCGGGATGGGACATATATTGGCGGCTGGGACTGCCATTATCTTCCAGACTTATACTATTCTCGGGAGGTCCCCTCCCGGAACAGCGCTCGGGTCACGGGAGAGGTCGATATGACAATTGCGGGGAGCTTGCCGCTGGTGATCTTATCTGTGGACCTGGAGTCCGCCTTTGACTTCCTGAACTGAGGATTCCTGCTGTTGCTCCTGGTCTCCTTGGGCATGCCGACAGCCTTCATTAGGAGGATCCAATTCTTTCACGCCGAGGCGTGACTGACTTCTCTTCCACCCGGGACCCGGATTCCAGCTCGACGTCGACGGCTGCTCGGAGTTGGGAGGCCGCCTCGGAGATCCTCGCCCTGAACCACATGGTGCTGCCGCGTAATCAGCTTTTAGACCTCATAATCATCGAAGGCTGCAGGTTTCTCCGTCTTCCTGATCTCCTTGTCGCCTCGCAGTGGGTGGAAACTCGGGTCGGAGAACTCACCGGCCATGGGTCCCCCCTTCTTCGCGTCACGCGCGCTACCCTCGCGGACGAAGCTGCTTTGATGCAGTTCACCTGCCGACTCATGGGCGAAAATTGCCTCGGATCCTACCGGCTCAACGGTTTCAGCGAGGCTATTGTGCTTCGCAGAACGTTTACGCGCTTTCAGAGACTGATCATTCGCACCGCCCGCCGCATGTTAGAACACCTACGCCTGATTTCTCTTCCCATCTTTCCTCTCCTGAGCCAATGGTAACCCCAGGTAGACCTGTCCGTCACCATCGCCTGATCATCGCTTAGCAGGTGCGCTTCTCCGTTCACAGGGCCGACGTAGCGGTACGACTGGCCCTGCATGCTCTTCCCCATCCAGCACATCAGGCCTCAGCCCAGGAGTCCTGCATCGCCTGTGGGTTCTGAGACCTGTCGCTGGCCTACCGCTACTGGTCCTGTAAGCGAATCAGGCCTATCATCGGGGAGGCCTTCACCATCATCCAGCAGCCCCCTGACCTGTAGGGCTGGATCTTCTGGCATTGGCTGGAGGACGACGCCCTGGCCATCCTCGCGTCTATCAAGACGCGTATATATAAGCATTCCCTTGCTCTGGAGTTGCGGGGTGTCCAAGAAGACCCCCTCCTGGTCTGGAGGAGGACCCTATCAATTCTTCCAATTATTATTTTTAATTAATTTTTTAAAAATGTATTATTGACTCTATGTCAATAAAAAAGTTTTCAAATGTCTCTCTCTCTTTCAGTTTATTTACTTTTAAAATAATTATAATACACACACACACACACAAAAGCCTTTATTAAGACACACAGGTCTTACAGAGGATTCTCCTTGGGGTTACAAGACGGAGAAACCTATGAAAGTGGGAAATAAAAATGGAGAAAGATTATATACATATGGTAAATATATACAGATTATAAGAAAGAATAAAAAAATAAGAAAAAAATGGAAATATGGATGGGAGAAGTGGAGAGCGAAAAGAGGAAAGAAAACAGGTAAAATAATTATAATACTATATAATTGTGGTTTGCTTATTCCAGTAAATATGTCGATTCAGGTAATTGAAGTATATTAAAGATAAGAAAAATACTTAGCACAATCATAGAAATCATCTAAGAATGTAGCTATTTAATCTATACAATTATCTTACTTTGTGATTTTTAATATTTCACATATAGACTTTGTTTTACTTCTCTTCTAAAATATATATAATAAGAGTTCTGTTATAAATCTGCACACAATGTTATTATTATTTATTAGGTTAACCAAGGTTCCTAATTTCTTCAACGACACGACCTTGCCTTTTCCTGAGACAGGATGACATAAATTTAAGTTAGTCAATGTTCCAAAATTATTTTTATTTTATTTTCACAGGATTTCTGACAGTCATCTAAAGTTTGAACTTAATAATATAAAATACAATATAACTACAGTATTACACGTATGAGCTCCCTGAAGAAGTTAGTTAATTATGTTTTCAATAAGTATCGATTCGAACAATTTATAATTACTCATATATATTGTTGAACCAAGTTGCAGCTTTGCAGGGTCGTCGACCTTGGTTTCTTCCTTCTTGGTGTTATACACGTTTCCCGAGCGGGTTTCCATACTCAAAGCAAATAAATAAAAGTAAATAAAAATAAATTACCTTTTAAAGTTATTGCGTTTATTTATTCGTTGTCTTCCTCGTAGGTCGCTGTCCGCAGTCTTGGTCTAGGTCCTCTCTCGCTCCAATAACCAATCAAGATATATGTACAATAAATATTACAAAAGGAAAAAACTATAAAAAGGAATGATGATATCATAAATAATCTGTTTTAAAAAAATATTAAATATATTATGGAATCTCAGAAATGGTTTTCAAGAAAACTATGCACATAAGTAGGGCCTCCAATCCCGGGATCCCGTTTCCCGGGATCCCGGAGCCAAATAATAATCCCGAAATCCTGGAATTCTGCTCGAAAAATCCCGGGATTACTGGTTTGTGCATGAAAACCTGCGCAAAAATATATTTTTCTTATATAGCGTTTTGGTAATCAAACAGATGATGAGATAGCACACTTTTGACGTTTTGTTTATACAGCTGCATTTTGGAGATACTTCTCAGTGTGAAGTCAGCGATTCAGAAGGCGCTAATAGATGTGAATGCAAATGTCCGTCTAACTGATGAAGATTTTGATATCATGACGCAAGTAATTTCCGCACTGAAACCATTTCGGGCAGCTGTGGCGGCTATCTGTAGACGCGACGCTACGCTTTTGACTGCAGAAGCAACAGTAAAGTTTCTTCTAGAGGAGCTGCAAGCACAATCTCATTCTCTCAGCAAAGATCTGCAAAAATATTTTCAAAAGAGAATTTTAGAAGAGCGATGCAATAAAACATCTTTAGTCCTCCAATATCTGCACAATCCGCAAGCACAGTTAGAAAAAAAGAAGATGGTCAAAGACTTTAGCGTGAAATTGCTTTTGCGTCTTAAACCGCTACAGGAACAAATGGCCGAAGTAAGAAAAAAATTCAGGCTGATAATTCGGAACTTCCTCGGGGTTTACAAGAACGCCATGAGCCATCACAATCGAATGACCATCTTACAATTGAGCGCCGATTGCAAGAAGCTATTGAGGCTGCCTCTTGAACTTCAATTGCAATACCTACACCAGACTCCGCATCCTACTCAACTATGATTTACCACGAACTTAATATTGCTGCTCAGTCAGGCAAACGAGGACCCCATTTAGAGAGTGTGAATCAATACTTGCTGACAATTCCTCCAACGTCTGTGGAATCGGAAAGAGTCTTTTCCTCCTCTGGATACCTATGCAATAAGATACGTTCTAGTTTGCATGATGACACTCTTGACAAATTATCTTTCCTACGCTCAAATCTTTCTCGAAATTGAATTTTTATCCTTAAAATAAAGTAATTCATGGTTTTTAAAACGGTGCTGTCTTCTTTCTAAACATTAATACATAGTTGGGCAAAATGCAATAATGATTACATTTTCTATAATCACAATTGCAAATAATCATGATTACATTTGCTATAATTATAATTACAAGTAATTTTAATCACAATTGCTATCATTATATATAGAATTACGAGTAATTATGTGTACATTCTAATGCAATTATTTTTTTTTGCAAAGTAATGCATTGCAAAGTAATCGTAATTACAAGGTAATGTATTACTTTGAATGGATTACTGCCCAACACTGCATTAAGAGATGTGATCTAAGAGTTCCAAGAAAAGCAATTTTTTTCCAGATGTGTGTACAGTAATTGACAGATAATTTCAAACTGTAACCCAAAAGCAATGATTTAGTTCATAAGCAGGCGCAAAATATATGGCTTTAAGGTTGTTTTCATCGAAGTAAGTGCCACGTCATTGGCACTATATAAAAGAAAAAATTAAAAATTTAACGAACGAAACGATATACCTCTTGGCGTAGAAAGACGAAAATGTTTCTCAATCCCGGGATTGAGAAAAAGCAATCCCGAATCCCGGGATTGAAAATATGTACCGGGATTGGAAGCCCTAAAAATAAGCTTATAGGACAGTAGAATTACATTCAAATATTTGCATCGACAAATGCTCTTCCGCAAACAGTAAAGACAATGCCAGTTAGGCATAAATTAATACTAAGCAATAACGTGCCATATATATAATATTTGGATATACGTAAAATAAAATGGCCTGTGTGGGAGTACAAGGAAAGAGGGAAGTTAGCCAGGTTAACAAACAACACCCTTGGTAAACAAGTATCACGACTTCATTCTACCCTAGGGGACTTATCTTACTTAAAGCGGCTTAAAAGCGGCTGGACGGGATGATCAAGGGTCAGTTCTCACCGAGGTGATCTCGACGCCAGTGTTCTAGGGGTTGTTCTGGGACCTTCTATCTTTCCTCCCCGATCTATTTCCTCACGGGTTTTTGCCTCTGGATTCTGTCTCCTGTGTGTCCTTACCACCCATCACTCAACAACCACGACTGCTTCTAACCAACATGCCACGCTGCATTCATCCAACAGCATACACTACTTAGAAAGAGGGGATCATATATATCGCCGCAACTCTTTTTATTAACGCGATTAAAGGAAGCTTTCGAGCAAGCCCTTTTTCAGCTAACTATAATGTGCAAACAAGGCAAGCGAGAGAGAGATTATATATCGTTTTTAAAGAGGAATCTATGTGAATATAGTACAAAATATCTCGAAGAAATTTACATAATTGAATAAATATAAAGAATCAACTATAAACAGTTCAAAGGATTTAGTGGAGAGAAAAATGGAATGGCTATTGTTTTATATGACTTTTGAAGATTTTTAAGATAGAAGATGAACGTACTGTGATGGCAACTGTATACTTTTGTTTAATGGTTTAGGGTGCTTTATGGTTTCTATTGCTTCAAGAATGAGTCTTTGGGTTTTAGTTTTGGCATTTTTATGGAGGATTCTGGTATTATTGAAGTCTGGAGTATGTCCGGTTTCTCTGACGTGGTCGACTATTAAAGGGTTTGGGTTAAGTTTAGAAATGTTTCTTTGGTGTTCTTTGATTCTGATTGAAAGATCTCTTGATGTTTCGCCGATGTAGACACTATTGCAGTTGAGGCAGGGAATTTGGCAAACTAAATATTTTTTCTGTTTCTGGTCGGTGCTTTTGGTGATTGGATTTCTTAGAATCGAGGCTATGGAACAGTCTGATGAACAGTGGGTGAAGGCTCTTTTCGTCAAGTTACGTACAACTGTTATTTTGTGGGAGATGGGAGAATTGGAGGCAAAATGTAGGTACTGCGTTGGGGAGGTAGGTTTTCTATAAACTTTTGTTGTAAAACCGGTTCTATTTCTGGTATTACATCTCCACCTGTTACTTACCATATACAGAATCTACAATTACAATAGCCCGCAAACTTAAAGGTTTTGGCATAAAAACCATCTTCAGAGGTTCACCTTCCATAGCCTCTATTCTAAGAAATCCAATCACCAAAAGCACCGACCAGAAACAGAAAAAATATTTAGTTTACCAAATTCCCTGCCTCAACTGCAATAGTGTCTACATCGGCGAAACATCAAGAGATCTTTCAATCAGAATCAAAGAACACCAAAGAAACATTTCTAAACTTAACCCAAACCCTTTAATAGTTGACCACGTCAGAGAAACCGGACATACTCCAGACTTCAATAATACCAGAATCCTCCATAAAAATGCCAAAACTAAAACCCAAAGACTCATTCTTGAAGCAATAGAAACCATAAAGCACCCTAAACCATTAAACAAAAGTATACAGTTGCCATCACAGTACGTTCCCCTTCTATCTTAAAAATCTTCAAAAGCCATATAAAACAATAGCCATTCTATTTTTCTCTCCACTAAATTCTTTGAACTGTTTATAGTTGATTCTTTATATTTATTCAATTATGTAAATTTCTTCAAGATATTTTGTACTATATTTACATAGATTCCTCTTTAAAAACGATATATAATCTCTCTCGCGCTTGCCTTGTTTGCACACTATAGTTAGCTGAAGAAGGGCTTGCCCGAAAGCTTCCTTTAATCGCGTTAATAAAAAGAGTTGCGGCGATATATATGATCCCCTCTTTCTAAATTGTCGAAATCCGCAATTCGTTTACCAAGCATAAACTACATTACTATACTATATATATAGTATATATATATACTATATATATATGTGTGCTTTTATACACAATAAAAATTCTACTGTCCATACTGCGATGAAAAAATATATTGGGAGGGCTTGGCTTATCAGTAGCCGCTGGGAGCTCCCAATATATTTTTTCATCGCAGTAAGGACAGTAGAAGTTTGTATTGTGTATAAAAGAAACAATTATGCTTCTAAATCCTTTCATTCTATATATATATAGATGGCGCGTTGTTGCTTAGTATCAATTAAATAATTGGCGCTTACAGGATATAAGGTCTTTAAATATGGCTTTAACAAATGTGAAATATTGCATGATAATAATATTATTATTATCATTAGCATACAATTTTATAATTTATATAGTGTATAAATAGTAATAGTGATCATAGAAAATCTTTAATATAACATTATTTTAAAATTTTATCAACCCAAAATAGGAAATCAGTTTGTTATTTTAGACTGATTTAAATTTTTATATATGGAGATTTAAAGTAGTAGGCCCTCATTTGTATATTATTTGAATAGCCTATGTGTCTAGCTATATTTTCAACTACCTATTTATGAAGTTTCTTAATTATTGATTAGGTAGTTTTGGCGGAGTAATAAACTTCGAATTAGGATTTTATATTTATATAGATAAGGTAGGATTGAGTATTTATCATTATCTTGCTTTTTATTAGACCAATTAATTGTAATCATTGTATGCAACAGAGATGGAAAAAATATTCTGTACCATAGACCGGAGATTGCACATTGTTGACTCAAGAAAACGTGTGAAGAGTTCATAATTCAGTATATAATTTACCAGAACGTGATGATATGCATCTCAGAACCTCTACTCTCAAGGGATGAGATATGGTGAAAGTTATCCACGAAGACTGTTACCCACTTCCCAAACTCTTCGTTTTATGTGAAACTATTACAATTCTGTTACTTTAATATATTGGGGTAGTTAATATATTTCAAAAATAAGATGATATAATAGTAATTACTATCGGTTTTTGGAAACCACAACCCGGGATCACTGTTTTTTGGGCGAGGCTTGGATAATGACTACCTCCAAGGCCATCCTTACGTCGGCTAAAACAATCAGCTATAACTATTTTTTGAACCTAAAGGTGAGAGAATTCAGGGAGACCCCCTCACTGTCTGAATCCACCGACATAATTCATCTATAGATTCTACACCTAAGAACAATAGAAAAATGTTCTATGAGCCTTTATTAGTTTTTTTTTTTAATTCACAATGTGATGATGTCTTATCTGTGATGTCATATCATAACTAAGTATCACTAAAAAACCTCTATTACTTCAAAGCAAACAGTGTTTCCTTTTAATATAACATATTGAAGCGATGCAGCAGAGAAATAGAAGAGAAGACGTGGGGAAGCGAAGAGAGAAGGGATCAGCCGGCGCGAGCCGCACGCAGTTCCTCGGGGTTCCGAAGAGGTAAACAAGGTGCCGGGTTAAAGCCTGGCCGAACATCCTGCCGAACGTCTTGGGCAGGGAGAACGGCGGGACAACAGACGCAGCAGGTGGGCTCCGAACGTGTGGCCGTATGGACTGACCGGGAAGACGGTAGCGGAGAAGGATCCCTCTAGTGGCGGGCATTGAAGGCAAGTTAATCTTCTACTGTATAGTTACTTATCTACTCTTTAAGCTCGTATAATAAATATACCGCACTAAGCTGTATCCTAAAGAATCCACATTGTTCTCTTAGAAACCTTGCACGCAAACATCGACGGCTGAGAAGCGTCGTAACAATTGTTGTCAGAAGTGGGATACAGCTTAGTTAATTTTAATTGAAGATTTTATTTTGCGCCAATTTAAAAAGAAAAATGGAAAAACTAACCGACCCCGAAATCGAAAAATTCACAAAATTGCTCAGTCTGATAAGTCAGAAATTAGATGTGCTCGGAGAAACCGTTAGATCGACTACTAAAGGGATTACTCCATTGGAATCTCGATTGAGCCGACTCGAGCATAATCGGAATGTCAAACGTTCTGCCACACCCATGTCTTGCGAAGTTAAGTTCAATGTACTACCGCCAGAAAATCCTGAATGCTTTTCAAAAACAATCACAGCAACCAATAGACCACGTATTCAATGTCTGAGGGGACAAAAGACGATCCCAGGTGATGAAGATCCCGACAAGACCATCACAACAAAGATCATCACGTCAGGAGACGTTGTAAGTGAACTGTCATAATCTACGCTAGAAGATTCTCCCGTGATCCAGAAGTCCGAAGAGTGTCGACAGCAGGAAATGATCCAGACTGGTCGTGTAGCGGAGGAGGGTGAACTGATCGCCTCCGACAACGGCTGTGGCACGAGTGTTTTGTATAAAATCAAGCGGACGGAAGGAGAATGCCCTCAAGGTGATATACAGAGCGAAAATTCAACCCCTGGGATTCTTTCTGAAATACTCCATGAGAACAGCAACGATCTTGGCGAGCTGCAGTGCGACAGCGTGGCTGACTTCAGCGACAGTGTCAGACTGTCAGGGACTGCAGCGGCGATCCAACTGGACGGGACGGAGCTGGATGCTCCGTGGAAGTGCGACAAGGCTAGATGGTCGAAGCACCCCGAAGTTGGAGCCGGCAACCCGACTGAACGGGATAGAGCATTGGACGCTCTGTGGAAGTCCGACGACAATGTCTGTGACGCGGAAGTCGCGCGCAATGTGTCAGCGCCGTCGTCTGCAATACAAGCTAAAAAGATGTGCCAAGAATGTGCACCATTCATCTTCGTTCCTTCGCCCGACAAGGTGCAGATCAAGCAGCCACCGCCTAGGAAAAGTTCTACCGACCTTGAGACTGCCACGGGATCCGACACCTCCAGAAGGTTTGAGAAATCCACAGCCCTGTGCGTGGTCGGCACTAAGGAGCCCAGGTTTGAAGGGTTAGGAAAAAGAGAGCCTGGGACAGCGTAGATGGACGTAGATCCACTGTAAAGATCGGCGATCTACAGCCCCGTCGTGGAAGGAAGCGGCGAAAGCGCAACACAAACGATCACAACCCTTTGTACATTGCGGCTACAGAGTGTTCACAAGGAGAATTCAAAATATCAGATGAAAGCATCGTTGGCAGTGAAATATGGCCGCCATCTTGTGGAGAACCACCGCCCTGTGCTAGACAGCGAGACCAATCAATGGCGTCGGCACTGGTTGAGAGTGGAAAGGAAGCCCGAGTTGAGATGTGGTTCTGCAAACAAGGGTTGGTGTTAACCCTGCCGTTACGCTTCCGGGAGGCTGACGACCCTCATGTGGCCAGGGACGTCAGGGAGATCAAAGGGCCGCCGATCAGCGCCTCTGGTGAAATCAGCCTTTTCGGGACGAAAAGGATTGAGAAGGGGGCAGTGAAGCGATGCAGCAGAGAAATAGAAGAGAAGACGTGGGGAAGCGAAGAGAGAAGGGATCAGCCGGCGCGAGCCGCACGCAGTTCCTCGGGGTTCCGAAGAGGTAAACAAGGTGCCGGGTTGAAGCCTGGCCGAACATCCTGCCGAACGTCTTGGGCAGGGAGAACGGCGGGACAACAGACGCAGCAGGTGGGCTCCGAACGTGTGGCCGTATGGACTGACCGGGAAGACTGTAGCGGAGAAGGATCCCTCTAGTGGCGGGCATTGAAGGCAAGTCAATCTTCTACTGTATAGTTACTTATCTACTCTTTAAGCTCGTATAATAAATATACCGCACTAAGCTGTATCCTAAAGAATCCACATTGTTCTCTTAGAAACCTTGCACGCAAACATTGACGGCTGAGAAGCGTCGTAACAATATTTTCGAAGGCTCTCAAACTTTGCTGTTCTTTTGCATGTACGAATCCTTTCCATAGCAAGAGAGTACCTATCGAAGGATGATAAATTCGAGAAAAAAAAAGAGCTTAAACAAATAACATTATATATTAAAATTAATTATTTCTCCTAATATAATAGCGATCGTTTATTGATTCTTAGTTAAGTTATTATCATTCTGGAAGCATTGCGCTCTTAAATATATTCACCTTTTAGAGTGATTTAAAATTATAAAGATTATTCCACACAGTAAGTATATTTTATATATGAAATGCCAGCTTTCTCAAGCGAAAATCCCTCTTCTACAGGTTTATATCAACAAACATCGATTTTTTTTATTTACACCCTATTCTCCTGAACTTGCTCCCAACGACTTTTTTCTTTACCCTAAAATTAAAAAAGTCTTAAAAGGACATTGATTTGACTCAATACATGAAATAAAGGAGAAAATTTGAAAAGCCTGAAAGATAAGGATTTTCAGAGGTGTTTTAATATCTGGAAAAAAAGATGGAACAAGTGTATAGATAGTGACTGTCATTATTTTGAGAAATTTCGAATAAAACTTTATCATACTTTTGTATTTCTTTAAATATTTGAATTACTGGAAATTATTGATCACAATATGTAGAATCGAGCCCGCCTCTATTCAGCTAATAGAAGTAGCAAGTCGTGACATTCCTAATGACGCAATTGTCGTGGCAGAATGTCGAAAAGAGCTATTGCTGGAAAGAGAACTAACGGCTCCCTCCTCTGTCATTTCACTTACCAGTAACCGAGGTAAACTTTGGGTGGTGAATTGGAGTCCATATCCGAAACTAATCTCACAGGGGATGCATGTAGCCGATAGTGTTGTCATCGAAGATAGTAAACTATGTACTCTAGCTGATTGTAACCAAGTTGAAACAGAGGCAAAACATTCTGAAGACCCAAAAATCTCAGAATTTTTCATAGATGATTCACTTGATGAATCTCAAAAAGAAAAATTAAGAAATTTGTTTAAAAAAACTATACGGATATTTTCGTATTCAGTAAAAGAAAAAGATTCAAGGACGTCAATGTAAAACACCGAATTAACACTGGAGACCACCTACCAACCAAACAAATACCATACCGAGTTGCACCAAGAGAAGGCCAAATTATTCAGGATGAGAGAGAGAGGTAAACAAAATGGAAAAACTTGACAACATTCAGCCCTCTGAAAGTCCGTGGGCCTCACCTGTAGTATTGACAAGTTGCCTTTGAAAAGGTAGGAATGGATCTCCTGGGGATATTTCCAATATCAGAAGGTGGCAACCGTTGGATTATTGTATGTACGGAATACCTAACGAAAAATAGCAATAACTAAAGCCCTACCCACAAGTGAATCCATAGAAGTTGCCAAATTCTTCATTGAAGATGTCATCTTAAAGCACGGCGCGCCGAGGGAATTAATCACGGATAGAGGAAGAACCTTCACATCTTCAAGTGCAGAATAACCCATCGGAAGACGACCGCCTATCACCCCCAGACAAATGGACTCACGGAGAGGTTGAATAGGACCATAGCAGACATGCTGTCCATGTATGTGGATGTCAACCAGAAAGATTGGGACAGGATTCTTCCATTCGTTACATTTGCCTACAACACAGCAAAACAAGAGTCTACTGGGTTCACCCCATTTTTCTTGTACACGGGCGTGAAGCCGAGACTCCACTGGACGTGTTATTCCCCAAGTTATTATCAGAAGAAGACGATTTCATCCAAACTCTAGGGGCAAGAGCCGAAGAAGCACAAAAACTGGCACGTATCCACTCCATGAGATCTCAAGAAAGCAATAAACATCGCTATGACGCCCATCACAGAAATATAATTTATCAGCCTGGAGATCTCGTATGGATCTTTATCCCTGTGCGTAAAGTGGAAAATTCGGAAAAACTAATAAGACGTTACTTCGGCCCATATAAAGTAACCCGAAAAATGTCCAATGTGAACTATGAAGTTGAGACATTTGGAAACCAGCAAGGTCGCCGTAAAACAAAATACTTAGTTCACCTTTGTAGAATGAAGCCTTATTTAAACCCAGAGGACCAGGACGAGCACCTAAAAGAGGACCCAGAAAACGACTCGCCAAGCGTCCAGGAAGAAGATATCCCCACTGAACGAACATAACAACCTCAGACCCGCGAAGAGATTTCAGGCCCTATCACCCGTTCTCGAGCCTTGAGACTGAGGATATAAGTCTTCTTCTGAGCATCGGGTCGATGCTCTTTTTAGGAGGAGGTTATGTGGCGAAGAAATAATTAATATTTTATATTTTAATTAAATTTTACAATGAAAATATTCAACAGATTATATAAATATATATTACTCTGTTTATGTAAAATAATGATCAAAATATTTCTTTGCTTGCTTGCTCAAGATTATCTAGCTGTAGTTTTGTTGAGTTGTAGATAATTGTCGACTAGTCGTGCTGACGTCATCAATAAATACGTTCACATATTAAGATATAAATTTTGAAATTAACTCTGAGTCAGATCAGCAAGCTAACTCTGTATCGAATAATACCGTTATGAGAATTTGAAAATTTATAAAAATTGTTATTTTGTTTAAACATGTAAGGTTTGTTTTTTTTATTTATGTAATAAATATTTCATAATAAAATATTCATAATGAAAATTTCAAAATCTGTATTTCTTAATATTTTAATTTCCCCTATTTCCAAAACAAAAAAAAAATACTATTAATATTTTGTTCATAGAAGGTTGCTTCATGACTTTCTCACCAATCTTCTGTTCTTACCAACAATTATCTAATAACATATTTGAGGTTGATGAAAAATTGAGAATATAGGTACTCGATGTAATTAAGTTCGAAAGATCATCCAAGATGATCATTCAAAAGTTTTTTTATTATTCATATTCAAAAATATATATATATATATTATTGGGGTTAGCTCCCCCATAAATGTTTTAACCCAAACTAGCTAACAAATGGTTAGTAAAAAATGTCTAACTTGCCCTAAAATTATGAACCATGATAAATTCCAAACAACTAGTTGTAAGTTAATATATAACTATATATAAGTTAATTATAAGTTCAATATCACTATAAAAGGAAGTTCCAAAAAAGCAATATCACAGAGGTATGGTAGATTAAACTGGCGAAACCGCTGGGAGGGTTCACCACTGATGAGCCAGGCCCTCCCTTTAATTTTTCCATTGCAGTAAGGGCAGTAGAAATTGTTTTATTTTAAAAAGAATATTACGCGTCTAAAATAGTTTTGTAATTTGATAAGTTAATATGTTGTAAATGCAACCTATTATACATATATACATATATATATATACAGGGTCCATTATAAAAGTAATGAGCATAATGTTATTGTGACGCGACGATAGATGGCAGCACGGTAAACCCCTGGGACATGTGGTGGAGGGATATGCCCTTTCAATCCATCCGGTCGTCAGTTGAGTTCGAGCAGTGTGAGGGGAGATACATGCCTCCGCTTGAAGTGTGTTTTCAACTTTTGTAACATAGCGCGATGGAGCGTTCGCTTAAACAACGATACGCAATAAAGTTTTGCGTGAGGATTGGAAAAAATGCAACCGAAACATTCCAGATGCTACAAAAAGTCTTCAAGGACGATTGATTTTCAAGATCACAGTCTGGGAAGTGGCACAAGGCGTTCAAGGAGGGCCGGGAGGAGGTCGCCGACGAACCCCGTTCAGGACGCCCAACAACGGCCAGAACTGACGAGAACGTGGATCGTGTGCTCGAAGTTTTGCGTACCGACCGTCGATTAAGCATCCAGCAAATTGCTGACACATTACGCATGTCTACATTTGTGGTACATGGGATAGTGACCGAGGATTTGCAAATGCGTAAGGTCTGTGCGAAGCTTGTGCCGAAAGTGTTGACGCAAGACCAGAATGAACTTAGAGTTTTGCGCTGTCAAGAATTGTTGGATTTGATTCAAAATTAACCGGACTTTATGAACTCTGTAGTAACCGGAGACGAATCCTGGATGTTTTAATACTATCCAGAGTCGAAAAGGCAGAGCTGTGCATGGCACACAAAATCATCCCCACGCCCCAAGAAAGCGCGAATGAGCAAGTCGCGCATCAAAACGATGATCATTGTCTTCTTTGACATCCGAGGAATAGTCCATTGTGAGTTTGTTCCGCAGGGACAAACTGTAAACTCAGCCTTTTACCTGGAGGTGCTCAGGAGATTGAAACGCCGGATCGCACGCGTGAGGACTGACATTAAAGACACGGTCAAGCTCCACCATGACAATGCCACCAGCCACACAACCTTCATCATTACCAACTTCCTGGCCCGGAGCAACACCCCGGTGATCCCTCACCCGCCTTACAGTCTCGACTTAGCTCCATGTGACTTCTTTTTGTTTCCGTGACTCAAGAGAGAGATGAAAGGAAACCATTGGGAAACCGTGGAAAATATCCAACACCATGTTACAACTTTCCTGAGAAGCATTCCTATCGAGGAGTTTCAGGGTGCCTTTCAGGCGTGGCAAACGCGTCTCCGCAAGTGTATTGATGCAGGAGGAATGTATTTTGAATAATATTGAACATTTGCACAAATTACGATCAATAAATGTATTTTGCCAGTAAATGCTCATTTCTTTCATAATGGACCCTGTATATATATATACACTGCGTGACATTGAAAATGGAACACCAAGAAATAGTGGCCAGAAAATTATGCAAATTTCAGGGTAGACGCGCCTAACCGAGTTATGCAACTGATGTAAAATGCGCAGCTCTCGTGCGCACATGGAGTAAGATATAAGGGAAGGAACTTGCAGAAAGAACAGTATTCGTGTCGTTATTTCTTCAAGGAAAATCATTGTAGAAATTTTGTTCTTGTGTCAAAAGACACGTGTAATAACAGAGAATGCCAGGTCATCGTAAACGGAGGCAGTTCAAGCAGACGGACGCTTTTACGAGGGGCATGGTGATCGGACTGAAAAGGGCAGGTTGGTCCATACGTCAAATCGCAGCTGATACACACCTTGGTGCGTCCACGGTGCACCGACTGTTGAGAAGATGGTTGGAACAAGGAAATGTGGCAATTTATAGGAATGTCGGTGCAACCAGAGTGACGTCAGCACGTGTGGATCGGCGTATCCTTCGACAAGCAGTGGCGGCCCCACAAGCCACTTGTACCGCCATCCTGCAACATGTGCAAGACACCCTAGATCATTCCATCTCGACCAGAACCATTTCTCGTCGATTGGTTGCTAATGGCTTGCACTCATGCCGTCCGCTAAGAAGACTGCCATTGACCCCACCGAATAGGCGCCAACGTTTGGAATGGTGCCGGGCTAGATCGACGTGGATGACGGAATGGCACAGGGTCGTGTTCTCTGATGAGTCGCGTTTCTGCTTGTCCAGTGATAGTCGCCGTGTACGCGTGTGGCGTCGACGTGGAGAAAGGTCCAATCCGGCAGCAATTGTGGAACGCCCCACCGTGCGACAACGTGGAATCATGGTTTGGGGCGAAATCGCGTATGATTATAGGTCACCTTTACTTCGTATTCAGGGCACTATGACGGCCCAACGATACGTTGATGATGTGCTGCGACCGGTGACACTCCCCTACCTTCAGGGGGTACCCAATGCCCTTTATCAGCAGGATAACGCCCGACCGCACACTGCTCGCATTAGCCGACAAGCTCTGCAAGATGTACAGATGCTTCCCTGGCCACCGTACTCTCCTGATCTCTCACCAATCGAGCACGCCTGGGACATCATTGGACACCGTTTGCATGCCTTGCCACAGCCGCGTTCAGAAGACGAACTGTGGCAAATGGTTGAGAGGGAATGGAGAGCCATCCCTCAGGACGCCATCCGTACTCTGATTGACTCTCTACCTAGACGTGTTGCTGCGTGCATCGCCGTCCGCGGTGGTCCTACTTGCTACTAAGCCGACGCCGTGCTCGCTCTGTATTATGACTATCATTTTGAAATAAAGATCACTTATTGTTCGTCCTTGTCTCTCTCTGTCTGCCGAGTTTCATCACTTTCTGGCGACTATTTCTTGGTGTTCCATTTTCAATGTCACGCAGTGTACATTGGTATATGCTATGGTATTATTCAACCTCTCCGTGAGTCCATTTGTCTGGGGGTGATAGGCGGTCGTCTTCCGATGAATTATTCTGCACTGGTTGTTCAGATCACCTATCATAGAAGATGTGAAGTTCCTTCCTCTATCCGTGATTAATTCCCTCGGCGCGCCGTGCTTTAAGATGACATCTTCAATGAAGAATTTGGCAACTTCCATGGATTCACTTGTGGGTAGGGCTTTAGTTATTGCATATTTCGTTAGGTATTCCGTACATACAATAATCCAACGATTGCCACCTTCTGATGTTGGAAATCTCCCCAGGAGATCCATTCCTACCTTTTCAAAGGCAACTTCTGGGACAGGTATTGGCTGTAAGGGCTCGTAAGTGCCCTGAGGGGGGTTGGGGCTGATGTTTACGTCTCTGACAATCTGAACAATGTGCCACATACCTACTAACCGTTCTATACATTCCCGGCCAGTAATACTTTTTTCTTATTAGGTCATAGGTTTTAGTAAATCCGAGGTGACTAGCCGTGGGTGAATCATGGAAATTATAACCCCCTAAATATTAGAATTAACCTTCATAGAAATCATGCGAAAAATCTTATAGGCAATAATTATATGATAGAACATCATAAGATTCACTCTTTTGATAACTATGACATAGAAATATTGGATATCTGTAAAAACAAAAAACGTCTAATATCAGAAAATCAATACACTCTAAAGCAAAATTCACTCTACCCTTAGGGTTTAAATAATGAATTAAATCATACTCATACAGTAATCGATCCAAATATCTCTGTCTATGAAAGTAGCTGTGCATACAAAAACAAAAAAATAATAATCCAAATAACAAAAGAGGCAAAAGCACAAACAAACTTGGTTATATAGACTTTGAACAGGTTCTAAAAATTATCAGGAATTCCAACCAAATTTTTCACAAAAATTCATTAGCTTCCTCTTCAAACTTAACAACAACAAAAAAAGGAAAAATTTATACAATATATTAGAATTAACAATCTATCTAATAGAATTACAGATATCTCTAAAGATATCTATACATTTAAGAAAATTGATACAGCATTTCTGTTAACATTGTTATAAAATTTACTAACAAAATATTTGAACATATCAAATTCAAAGATATATTCAACAACACTGATATCAAATATTTATTTCCATTACAAAGCTTAAATTTTAAAACTACATTTAAATACAACAAAAATCTAGGAAGTATGGTATGCAACTACAATACCGGCATAAAAAATTTAACATTTTTAATAGGATTAATTGTAATTGCAATACTATAAATATTCAACATAAATTCAAAGGTCATGTTTTAACTAGTGACTTTACATTCTTAAATAAAGAATTATAACTTATGCTTAACAACGGCTATAAATTTATACCTCCGATTAACCACAATTACAACAACACGTTATATTATAATAATACGTTATATTATTATAATACGTTATATTACAAAAACTAGTTATTTGTTGGCGAATTCTGTTTGTGTCATTTACCATAATACCACGGTTAATTCCATCAACCAAGACCTTGATCGCTTTATTAATAAAACAAGCCTAAAGTTCAAGATACCTGAATTTACTTTCTTCAATTGGAAATTTGAAATTATGAAACAAATCAAGGATTACTACCACAATACACTGAAAATAGCAAAAACGCCTCCCTCAAACATTGAACAATAACAGAACAATAAAAGAAAACATCAAAATTATCCAAGAAGAGTATATTATCACTCCAATTGATAAATGCTCCAACAACTTCTCAATTACCTGCAGAAATCTATATCATGACTTAATTATGGAAGAAATGTACAACACCGATAAATACAGCATATCGAATATAACCCCGAATCAAATTAAAAAGGAATTAGAGGTTAAGGGAAAAACTTTAAATATTTATAGCAAAAAAAAAAAAAAAAACACCACCCCTATTATACCTTAAATTTATATTATACCCAAAATACACAAAAATTCTCATAAAATCAGAACCATAACATCTGGAATAAATGCTAATTTAAGCAATTTAGACCCCTTCAACTAGCTTCAACCTTAAAATTATTGACAAAAAATATCTGCAATAAAGAAAAATACAATTTTATATAGACTCCAATAAAAATCTATTAAATTTTATTAACAAAAATCTTCCTAAACTCAAATCCGTTTATACTTTTGATTTTGAAGACCTTTTCTCTAAACTGGAGTTGGAGGATCTTAAATATCAAAATTATGAATCTATTTTCAGAATTTTTTATTGACAAGACATTCAATATTCCCTTAATTCACAATGGCAACAAAATTATTGTGATTAACTACAATAAATCAAAATTACTTTTGGAGACATTCCTTAAATTCAACTGTATCAAAATTAAAATCAAATATATAATCAAAAAGAAGGAGTACGTCATCTAGTCCATTATTGGCCAACCTCCTGTTATTGTGGTAAGAAAGGGAATTCTTCCCTCTTAACAAAGTTAACTGGTGGTTGTTCCGATATGTATATATAGATGAAATTATTATATTCAACAATAACAATTTTTCAAAGTTAATAGAAAATATCTATCCTCCGTATTTAAATCTAAAAAATAATGATAAAATCAAATTTAATCAAAAAGTCAACTTCCTCGATTTATACATAAATCTAAAAGAAAAAAAAAAATAGAAGTATATGACAAATATGATCAAATTTCGATTTCAACATGTTAAATATAATAGACAAGATTCAAATATCTTGAAAAATTGTACTAGAGGTATCTATTTTGGACATTTTTAAAGATTCTACAGAATTAACAACAAATTAAAAAACTTTATAAGTAAAATTAAAAACTTGAATAATGAATTTTAAAAAAATGGATTCAGCCAAAATTAACACATTTTAACAATCTGAAAATATCTCCACAAAAACAAATTTTCTTAAAATTTCAACTTCAATGACTTTAAAAATTCACTATGAGATTTTAATTAACTTTCGACCGGAAATTCAAACTAGTTTTCTCCGGTAAGTTAAAATTTTATTTATAAACATTAACCGTCTCTTTCTAGGTAAGCATAACTTACTTGTGATAATAATTATAACATACATATATCAATTTTAGGTTAAAAACATGAACCGTAATTAAATACATATAAATTAATGATCTACATTACTGATAACAGCGAAACTGACTTCAACTGGAAAAAGCAATCTAAATACTAGTTTTTCTTGATGACAATGACGCAACTAACTGGATTCACTATTACTAACTTCACTACCTTTAATCTAGGTAATACATATTTAATTATAGGTATATATTTTGAAATCATAACATTTATAAGAAATAATATCACATTAGTTAGGTATATTTATATGCTATTTCGAATATTTTCGAAGAAAACAAATTATTCCCTCTTCTTTTTCTCCTTTTTTCTTTATTATAATAGGACTTAGTACAAATAATAACTAAGCTTTAAAAAAAAAAATTCTGCCTACACAATGAGAAACTAATAAATTTAATATTCTGAGACACCAATACCATACCTTTTATTTCTGTATATTTCCCTAATTTTACTTTACTTGATCCTTTAAATTGATACGATTCTTTATTTCGGCTTAGAGCGCTATATCCCCCTAGGGACACTTGCGCTATAAAAATTAACAAAATTTTGAAGAAAAGAAAAAAATATATTTTAAATATGTACAGAATTAGTATATGCAAGTAAGTTAGAAGAAAATATGAAAAAATATATATATCAACACAATTGATAAATGTACAAAGGGTTGGTATGCAAATTTAGTTAAATGAAATCAAATTTATATTCGAGAAAAGCAATTTACAGATTTATTAAATTTTAAGGAGGATTTTATAATGAAAATATGCTAGATATTAGGGAATTATTAAATTAAAACAATACTAAAAAGAGTTAATTTCTAAATTAAAGCGTTCCAATGGAATATAGTAATTTATGTAAAACATATGGTTCTTTAATCAAAATAATGTCAGGTGGGTCATCTCTAGTGTTGGCCTGTAGCTCACTTATCGCAGTAAAACTTTTTCTCACATTTTGTTAATACATCTCTCATTTTCAATCATATAGGATATTAATATATTTAAGATTAAGCTTTAAATTGTATTTGATACATCATTTTCCTCGTATATTTGTGAATATTGTGTCCTTTGGATAATTCTGTCTATTTGTGATTTGTAAATCGGGCATTCACTTGAATTTGATTTGTGGTTGGTAGAAAAGTTTTTAAATTTAGGGTGCTTAGAGCAAATGTGACAATTTGGTGCTTCAGTACAGTTGTGGCTACCCTGTACACCTTTTAATATTTTGGCAGTCTTTTGTTTTGTGGTTCGGATTAAATTCAAAACAATTTTGGCATTGTCTTACAAATATTCTGTCTTGTGTAGAACATCGCTCAAAATCGGTGTATATCTCATTACCCATTTTTCTTAAAATTTGGTAAACTTTAGGAGTTACTCTTAATACTATATTGTGATATGGAGAGTTAGATCTCATTGTAAATATAACTTTTATTTTATTTTCCAACTTTTTTCTAGATCAGAATTCATTCTGCATATGGTTTGAACGAAGTTCGCCGTATCTGTAATTTTGGATACGTTTTTGACTACTATAGTTGGATCTCTTAGTGTCGGTATGTAAATTTTACTAATCAATTTCAAATCTTCTGATTTGTTTAACTCATCCAGTAGTATTTTATTATCAGTTTGGTTTGGAACCTTTATAATTACAGACTTTTTAGCGTTTATATTTCTATTCATCTTAATGTTTTTACCATTTTCTCCAACATTTTTAATATTATTAGAAATTTTTGAAGTGCATCAGAATTATGTACACCATCATTCAAAGCCACAATTAAAATAGATTCATCTTTGAATGACTGCTGTTTCATTTTGATTAGTTCTGCTTCCTGTCGCCCAACTTGAGCGTAAGAAGGTGTCTGTTTCGGAATCTCTTTATATATATAAGAACTTTATCTAGTTTATATTATCTATAACCTTTTCTATTGTGTCGGTCAAACTATCTATTGTATATTGTTTATTTGATTCAGATATAGATTCAATTCCATTTTTTGCTTGGTTAATCATTGAAGATAAGTGTTGGATTTAATTTCCAAGCTTATTATCATTGATGATATTTTATTGATATTGGACTACTCTGTGGTTTGTTGCTTTTGTTCGATAGCACTTATATATTTAGATTGCTGTATTTCCCATTATATATCTTTTTTATATTATATTATAATTGTAATGTTTGTATGATTAAATAAAATCATTATTTAAAAAACTCCTTCATTAACTAAAAACTTCCTTCAATGGTTATGGGCCCAGCACGCTTCCACTGCGCAAATAAAAAAGGCTTAACTCGAGCGTCAACATTCTTGAAAAATAAAACAAATTTACCGAAAAAGTAAGATATACACATCTTCAGAAAATGGAGAATAGTGTACAAGTTCCCAAATTTGACGGAAAAAACTTCGCTTCTTGGAAATTTAGGATCGTATCAATTTTAGAAGGCAAAGAATTGGACGACCTTTTGGAAGGTGATCCACCAGAAGATGAAGTTAAATTCAAAGAATGGAAGAAGAAAGATGCTCAAGCTAAGGGAATCATCACATGTGCAATGACTGACTCCTTAGTCGCCTTAATATTAAATTGCAAAACAAGCAAAGATATTTGGATAGCGCTACATGAAAGATATGAAGGAGATAAAAAGAAAAAGATCATTGAGGCCCGAAACGACGTTTCAAGATTGACAATGAAGAAAGAAGAAAATTGGGAAGAATATCTATACAGATCAGAGAAGCTATTGGAACAAGCAAGAAACCTTGGTGCAGAGATAGAAGATCAAGAATTCACCACTTCAGTGATCAGAGGACTACCCCAAAAGTACAACCTTGTTGCACTTCAACTGAATTGCCAAATGAAGGTAAGCATTTCTGATCTTAAAAATTGCTTAAAACTATACCATGAAAGATTCACTCATGAAGAAAAGGAAGGAAATTCCAAAGCATTCAATACAATACATAAAGAATCTTTCTCAAACAATAAGCATTTCCACAAAAATAGAAATAGTAATAAGCCTATTTGTTTCATTTGTGCTAAGCCTGGCCACAAGGCTATAGAATGTTGGCATAATCCTAAAAATAAAAGAGGGAGTGAAAATAAACAAACCTCAAAGAATAAACCTGAACATCAAAATAAGGCAAAATTTGTAAATTTGCAATCTGAGGAACATGTGTCCAACATCAAAGAATATGAAGCTACTCAACAACCTGAAGAATGGGTGGTTGATAGTGGGGCTAGCTGTCACATGACATCAAATAGAGATCTATTAAAGGAAGAAAGAGAGGTTCACAAAACAATAAAACTTGAAGGACAGAATAAGTTGATTAGGCTTAATGATGTCCTATATGTTGAAAAATTGTCAGGTAACTTAATGTCTGTTAACAAACTGGTAGATGACAATAAAAAAGTACTTTTTGATAAAGATGGAGGACATGTAATGGAGGAAGATGGAGAGGAAATTTTGATGGCCCAAAGAATAAATGATTTCTACATAATCAAAACATCAGCACCAGAAGAAATTCCATCACAGGCTTTAAAGGCTACTCTTCATACCTGGAATGATTAGCACAAAAGATTGGGACACCTAAATGAAGAATACATGAAGCAAATGTTGAAGAATAATTCAGCTCACAATTTCAATACCCAATCCCAGAATATGGACACTTGTCAAGTTTGTATTCAGGCCAAAAATCCTAGAACACCCTTCAAACCAGTCCTATATCCTCAATCTACTAGACCATTAGACTTAATACATATTGATTTGATTGGACCTATTCAAGAGGAATCAATTGGAGGTGCTAAATATGTATTAACACTTGTTGATGACTTTTCTAGAAAAATATTTGTAGAATTTCTCTCATCCAAATTGGAAACTTTTGACATCATCAGATCTTTCATTGAAGAAATTGAAAAGGAAAAAGAAATCAAAGTCAAACAATTAAGATCAGATAATGGAAAAGAATTCACAAATCATCAAATGACTCAATATTTAAAAGGTAAAGGCATAAAGCACCAACTGACAAATGTTTACACACCCCAACAAAATGGTATCTCAGAAAGGTATAACAGAACACTGATTGAAGGAACAAGAGCTTTGCTGATAGACTCACAACTTCCATTGAGATATTGGGCAGAAACAATGTCAACCTTTGCTTATTTGAAAAATAGAACACCTTGTAAAAAATTGGGATGGATAACTTCTGAAGAGAGATTTTCAAATAGAAAGCCAACTGTAGCTCATCTAAAGATATTTGGATGCATAGGTTACTACTTTGTACACAAGCACAAAAGAGGAAAATTTCAACCTACAGCCAAGGCTGGAATATTTGTTGGCTATTCAAGCACAAGAAAGGCTTGGAGACTAATTGATCCTGAAAATGAAAATGTAAATGAAACAAGAGATGTTAAATTTCTTGAAAATAAATTAGGAAAGGAAATACTAAACAAAAATGATTCAGATGACACTCAAAAATATTTCCTTTACAATTTTCCAGAAGAGACTTTCCCAGAAACTTCTGAAGAAGTAGAAAATCATGATGATCATTCTCATTCTGATCTTGAAAATCAAGATGAACATTCTGAACTTCCTTACAATCTCAGACCAAATTTGAAAGATAAACTTTACTATGAGCTTTCTTCAGATGATGAACCTTTTGAAGATAATGAAGACAAAGATCCCACCTATGATCCAGCTGTAGGAGCACTCAAGCTTTCCCATGGAAACTTGCTACCATCATCTTATGAAGAAGCAATTAATCATCCTGATTCACCTTTGTGGCAACAAGCAATGGATAAGGAAATTCATTCTCTTCAGAACCATCATGTATGGGACCTTACTGAATTACCTGAAGGTGCTAAAGCAATAAAATCCAAATGGATATTTTCAAATAAAATGGATCCTCAAACCAATCAGGAGATCTACAAAGCAAGACTTGTTGCTTTGGGCTGCTCTCAGGAATATGGAACAGACTACACAGAAACCTTTTCTCCAGTGATGAAAACAGATTCATTCAGAACTCTTCTAGCCTATGCTACAATGGCAGGATATGAATTTCACCACTTTGATGTTGAAACAGCATTCCTGTATGGAAAACTTTCAGAGACCATCTACATGACCCAACCTCCAGGCTACCAGGATGACAAGAAAAAGACCTCTGTATGTATACTAAATCAGGCATTGTATGGACTTAAACAGAGTGGTAGGGTATGGTATGAAACATTTACAGAATACCTTTTTGAAATAGGTTTAACACAACTTAAATCTGATAAATGTGTTTTTACTTTTAGAAATGGCAATTCACATTTACTTTTAGGACTGCATGTTGATGATATGATAATCATTAATTCTAATACTGAAATTTTGCATGATATAATACAAAAAATAAGACTTCACTTCAAAATAAAGGAAAGTTTAACAACTTGTAACATTTTAGGCATTGAAATCATTAAAGAGGATGTTAGACTGATTTTAAAACAGGAAAATTACATAAATAAAATTTTACAAAAATATAACATGCAAGATTGCAAGCATATTTCAACCCCATTAGATCCTAACACTAATTTAGATAATTTTAATAGCTCTAAGGAAGTCAATAAGACTCAATATCAAGAATTAATAGGTTCTTTGCTTTATCTCTCAACTAAATCTAGGCCTGATATTGCCTTTGCAGTTACTCTTTTAAGCAGATATAATCAAAACCCTAGAGAAATGCACATGAGTGCAGCTAAGAGAATTCTTAGGTTTTAAAAGGAAGTAAGCAGTATGGATTAATATATACTAAAGGAGATGTCGAATTAAAGGCTTACACAGATGCATCATGGAATTGTGGCAGATCCAATACAGCAAGATCAACTGCTGGATTAACCTTTTATATAGATAAAAATCTCATTTCTTGGTCAAGTAAGACTATTCATAACACATGTCTTTCAACTTGTGATAGCGAAATATGTGGATTACTTCAAACTGTAAAAAAGGCCATTTACATCCAATACTTTTTTGAAGAAATTACATATTTTTGACTAAGTCTGGTCAAACAACTGATAAATCTAATCATTTAGTTAGATCTATTGCTTTTTTACATGAGAAATTGAAAAATAATATTTTTGACATTCAATATGTAAAAACTGAAGACAATATTTCGGATTTTTTAACAAAGGCTTTATCAAAGGAAAAATTAATCCATTTGTTATCTTTATTTAATTATAGGACCAACTCAATGTAAAAAGATGTGTATATTGTTATTTTTATTTGATATCAATATGTGTATATAATATTACTTTGGTATTTAGGCCTAAATGTTAACACTTTTTCCGGTAAACAAAAGAAAGGCTGTAGCGCCATCACAAACCGTGACGTCACGTTGTGACGTAGCAGCTTAGCTATTCGCCTTCAAGATATTTAGCTTGAAATTAAAGGGGGGCTTTGTTGGATTTAATTTCCAAGCTTATTATCATTGATGATATTTTATTGATATTGGACTACTCTGTGGTTTGTTGCTTTTGTTCGATAGCACTTATATATTTAGATTGCTGTATTTCCCATTATATATATTTTTTTATATTATGTTATAATTGTAATGTTTGTATGATTAAATAAAATCATTATTTAAAAAACTCCTTCATTAACTAAAAACTTCCTTCAATAAGTTATATCATTTTTTGTTAGATTTTTTATTAGTTTTGCATTTGTTATCAAAATATATTAATATTCCATCGAGTTTAACATTTATTGATTTCAAAATACAATCCATGTCTTCTGTCCAAAAGAAAAAAAAGGGAAAAAAAAGTAAAATCTTATTGAAATGATATTAATACTATACTTATGATATAAATAATTTAGGACAGAAAGATATATAAGGTAATATTAAATTCAAAAGAGGAAAGAGTACTTAGCTTAACGAGAGGAGCGAAGCAAAACACGTCCGCACAGTTGGCTTCAGAAGCCATACTTGATACGATAATTTTAGTTTATTTAATTTTTTTCTCTCTCCTTTTAGCATACATATCAATTATCTGTGCTTAATCAATCTTTATAAGGGGGGGGGGGGGGGGGGGGGTGTATAGAGAATGAACAATCAATCTAATTGATATGAAGCACCAAACCTAAATCCTATACTTCCTTATTTAGCAGAAATAACAGGTATTGGTCCACATACGAGGTGTGCTCAAAAAGTATCACGACTTTTGAATTTTCGCGGGTTACGTATATTCGAATTTCGATCATTTTGTGGATTTATGTTGGTACTCATGTCTCTCACTTATGCCGACAAGCTCGGCCATTTTGAATATTCACTTAATTGTTGACAGCTGCTTTGCTTGCAGGTGTTTTGGATCGTCTTCGATTTTTACCTATTAAAAAAAAATGGATCAAAGAACCTGTATCAAATTTTGTGTGAAAAACGAAATTAAGTGCGCGGATGTATTCCGAATGTTGACTGTGGCATACGAAGAAGCTACCTTGGACCGAAGCAACGTTTATCGGTGGTACAAAATGTTCTCAGAAGGCCGAGAAGATGTGAACGACGAAGAGCGTGCCGGACGCCCGAGCACTTCAACAACAGACGAAAAAATTAATAAAGTGGAGAAAATGATATTGGCCAATCGTCGAATCACCGTTAGAGAAGTTGCTGAGGACCTAAACATATCGATTGGCTCGTGCCATTCGATTTTTATCAATGATTTGGGCATGAGACGGGTCGCCGCGAAATTCGTACCAAAATTGCTCAATTGCGACCAAAAACAGCATCGAATGAACATTGCTAATGAGATGTTGGACTCTGTCCGCGACGACCCAAATTTGCTCCAGAGGGTCATAACTGGTGATGAAGTGTGGGTTCATGGTTATGACGTGGAAACCAAAGCTCAATCATCTCAATGGAAGCTGCCGCACGAACCAAGACTGAAAAAAGCGCGCCAAGTTCGGTCGAATGTGAAAGTTTTGCTGACAGTTTTCTTCGATTGCAGGGGCGTGGTGCATCATGAGTTCTTGCCACAGGGTAGAACGGTCAATAAGTAATATTACCTGCAAGTTATGCGTAATTTGCGCGAAACAATCCGCCAGAAACGCCCGGATTTGTGGAAGAACAAAAATTGGCTTTTGCACCACGATAACGCCCCTGCTCACACATCGTTGTTTGTGCGCGACTTTTTGACCAAAAACAACACACTAATGATGCCGCAGCCACCGTATTCCCCAGATCTGGCCCCCTGTGACTTTTTCTTGTTCCCTAAACTGAAGAGGCCCATGAAAGGACGACGTTACGCTACGCTTGACGAGATAAAGACGGCATTGAAGGAGGAGCTGAAAAAGATTTTAAAAAATTATTTTTTGAAGTGCTTCTAAGATTGGAAAAACCGTTGGCACAAGTGTATAATATCTCATGGGGATTACTTTGACGGGGACAAAATAGGTATTCATGAATAAATAAATATTTTTTGAGAAAAAACACAAAAGTCGCGATACTTTCTGAACACATCTCGTATATAATACTTATATTGAAAAAGTACAAATAGGATTTTATATAGAAATTACAGAACCGTTAGGACTGATCCATGTAGATTGGTAATGTGAGTTATTACGGTACAGCTTTTTTACCATCTTCAGACAAGGGATTTAGTTCTTTGGATGATGAGGCTGACTTTTCTGTTTACGGGTTGACGCACACTGTTGACCTACTTGAATTTAGTCGTATATTCTTGCATTTCTAATAATTTATTATTCTCATGTACTTCTTATATCTTATTATTTTTCTGCAGTCCCATTATTTAGAGTAAATAAACACAATTTGGATTATATTTTGACCCTACCAACATCAGACAAAGGATCTACTTCTTAGTCCTTTGACGTTAGCTTTCCTGTTTCCAAGTTGATGCACATTGTTAATTTTTTTGAATAGGGTTATATTTTCTTGTATATATATATATATATATATATATATATATATAGTTTTAATAATTTATTAACTATACTTCAAATATTTTAATATTTTCTTGCAGTCCTAATATTTAAAAAGAATAAACACAATATGAATTATAGTCTGGCATTACAGGACCGTTAGGACTTATACATGTAGATTGGTGGACTGATTTATTATTTCCGTGTTGACGCACACTGTTTACTTATATGGATTGATTCGTATATTCTTGTAGTTCTAATAATGTACTATTCTCTAGCACTTCTAATTTCTTATTATTTTCCTGCAGTCCTAATATTTAGAGTGAAATAACACAATTTGGATTATTTTGAAAAAAGAGCAATCCATAAATAAATTTTTAATTAAAAAGGCATATATTGGATCAAAATATAATTTATTTTACAAATATTTCAGTTGGCTGAACGCCAAACTTTATCAAGGTGTTATATATGAAATATTGGTAAAATGAATGATATTTTGATCCATAATATGCCTTTTTAATAATAAAAAAAAGGATTATAGTTTGAACCTACCAACATCAGACAAAGGATCTATTTCTCTGTCCTTTGACGTTAGCTTTCCTGCTCCCTTGTCGACGCACATTGTTAATTTGTATGGATAGTGTCATATTTTCTTGTATTTGTAATAATCTATTAACTGTATTTCTAATATATTATTATTTTCTCGCAGTCCTAGTATCTAAAAAGAATGAATACAATTTGATTTATCGTTTGACACTAAGGAAAAAGTATGTCTTAATATGATTAGGTTTGTGGATCTGAATACATTGTAGTTAGCATTATCAGACAAAGGATCCAGCCCAAGGCCTATTGAGGAATACTTTTCTGTTTCTTTTTTATCACACACTGTTGATATATTTTCATTGAGTTATTTTATCTAATAGTTCTAGTAATTTATTATTATGGCTTCTGAAGCCAACTGTGCGGACGTGTTTTGCTTCGCTCGTCTCGTTAAGCTAAGTACTTTTTTCTTTCCTCTTTTAAATTTAATATTACCTTATATATATTTCTGTCCTAAATTATTTATACCATAAGTATAGTATTAATATCACTTCAATAAGATTTTACTTTTTTTTTTTGACAGAAGACATGGATTGTATTTGGAAATCAATAGATGTTAAACTCGATGGAATATTAATATATTTTGATAACAAATTTAAAACTAAAATTAAAAAAATCTGACAAAAAATGATATAACTTACTTATCTTAAACTAGACGAATGGCCCGGGCAACGCCCGGGTTTTACTCGAGTGCGCATATATTTTTAAAACGTTTTAATTCAAATACTATTCGTTACAATTATAAATTGGCGCCATGGATGTCACTCTTGTGAAACGTCCCGTTTCAAACTGTGTGTTTTTAAAATGTTTTAATTAAAATACTATTCGTTACAATTATAAATTGGCGCCGTGGATGTCTCTCTTGTGAAACGTCCCGCCCCAAACTGTGTGTGTCTTGAAAATATAAAAATAAAAATGTGAATTTTCATAAAGATTTCATCATGTCGATTTTTTTTTTTGCATTTCACCTACTAAATCGATAGAGATAATTACATTTGCAACATGAACTTAGGTATATTGACTAAATAGAAAACTGCATAGTAATAAAGATCATTTTTTAAAGGCACCATATCGGTTTTTTTTTCAATAAAATCGAAACAAAAATTAACGATAAATAACGATAATTGCCTTAAAAAGAAATTGCCTTAAAAAAAAGAAACATTCGCGGTGATTTTGTCTTGCATTCGTTTATACAATTATTATATACGAATGACCCGGGCAACGCCCGGGTTTTACCCGATTAAATGCTTTTATTCAAATACTATTCGTTACAATTATATATTGGCGCCGTGGATGTCATTCTTGTATAATATATAAATGTGTTTTAAAAATTGTAAAAAAAAAAAAAAAAATGCATCGGCCGGGAATCGAACCCGGGCCGCCCGCGTGGCAGGCGAGCATTCTACCACTGAACCACCGATGGTTATGAAAAATCCCATCCGTGAGCTTCAGACAGACAAACAAACAGGCAGAATAAGGCAAATATATAAGTAGATGACTAACCAAGCAAAAAATGGAATTGAATCTATATCTGATATAAATAAACAATATACAATAGATAGTTTGACCGACACAATAGAAAAGGCTATAGATAATAAACTAGATAAAGTTCTTAAAGAGATTCCGAAACGGACACCTTCCTATGCTCAAGTTGTGCGACGGGAAGCAGAACTAATTAAAATGAAACAGCAGTCACTCAAAGATGAATCTACTTTAATTGTGGCTTTAAATGATGGTGTACCTAATTCTGAGGCACTTCAAAAATTTTCTAATAATATTAAAAATGTCAGAGAAAATGGTAAAAACATTAAGATTAATTGAATTATAAACGCTAAAAAGTCTGTAATTATAAAGGTTCCAAACCAAACTGATAATAAAATACTACTGGATGAGTTAAACAAATCAGAAGATTTGAAATTGATTAGTAAAATTTACATACCGACACTAAGAGATCCAACTATAGTAGTCAAAAACGTATCCAAAATTACAGATACGGCGAACTTCGTTCAAACCATATTGTTACACCCGCCTCGACCGTAGGTGCTTCTAAAGGTTGCTGATCAGCGTTCGCCATCTCATAAAATAAACCAGACCGCGTTCTCATAAAACAAACAACTATGTTTTATTAATAATGAAAAGGTTATTATAGAATAATATATAATATATAAATAAGAATAATATTAACAACGAACTAAACTCAAAAAACAAAAGCAGCTATGCAGAGAACATAGAATGTTTTTCTCCGCACGTGACGCGGTGGAGCGTGACCCGTGCCTGCCCGGGTGAGTAGTCGTTGTTTGAACTCTGTATGTTACATATTTTACAAAATAACTATGCAGAATGTGACACTTCTCCCTCCTCCGAAATGGTCGCGTCCTCGTGACCGTTTTCAATTCTCGCAAAGTAAGGCTTGATTCTGCTTATGTGAACTGTTGTAGGTTGTGTGCGGTTCCCAGGGTTATCTTCTGGCACGATGGAGTAGTTCACATCGGAAATTATTTTCAGCACGATGTAGGGTCCGAAATAGCGTCTCAAAAGTTTCTCACATTTTCCAGGTTTTCTTATTGGAGTCCACAGCGCTACTAAATCACCTGGTTCATAACCAGTTTGCCGACTTTTCTCGGTATTAACTTTCACAATATCTCTCGTTCTCACGATTTTTTCCATCAACTTGCTCACGTACTCGTCATAATCCTCCGAATCGGGCTCAATGAAGATATTCGTGTCATCCAAAATCGAGACTGGTTCCCTTCCATACAAAAGGAAGAACGGGGAATATTTGGTTGTTTCTTGTATTGTCGTATTGTAAGCATGGGTTATGAATGGAAGTATCTCGTCCCAATTCCTTTGATCTACGTTCACGTACATGCTTATCATATTAATCAATGTTCTGTTTAATCGCTCTGTGAGGCCATTTGTCTGTGGGTGATAGCTTGTTGTGAGGCAATGTTGAATTTGACATATCTTGGTTATTTCTTTCACCAAATTTCTCGTGAATTGGCTTCCTCTATCGCTAATCAGATACCGTGGGGCTCCATGTTTCAAAATAACATTTTCTGTCAGAAATTTAGCAACCTCCCTCGCTGTGGCATCGATGACAGCCTTCGTTTCCGCATATTTTGTGTAATAGTCGGTCAATACTATCATCCACTTCTTTCTGTTCTTCGTAGATGGCAATGGTCCCAAAAAGTCGATCCCAACTCTCTCGAAGGGATAATTTGCAGCAGGGATCGGTTGAAGTAGGCCAGCAGGCAAATGATTAGAACCCTTCCTGCTTTGGCACAGATGGCAGGTCCTAACATACTCCACCACATCCTTCAGCATGGATGGCCAGAAATATTTATCCTTTAGACGGTGCATTGTTCTGGTCACACCTGAATGGCCACAGATCATATGATTGTGGTGCTCTTTTAAAATGTCCTTCCTTCTCACTCTGGGTACCACCAGCAGCCAGGCTCTTCCTTCTGGCCTCGGATTTCTTTTGTACAGACATCCGTTTTCTTCTTTAAAATTTTCAACAATCGATCGTTTGCCCTCCGTGTCACCGAGGCATCTCTTGATGTTTTCGATATATTCGTCGTAATCCTCGATGACTGGGTTGAAAAACAAACTATCATAGTTATCGTCAAAATCAGTTTTTGGTAATGGACCTCGTGAAAGACCATCTGCATCCAAATGTTTTTTCCCGGATTTATAAATTATTTCGAAGTCATATTCTTGTATTTTTAATGCCCATCTTGCAAGTCTACCCGTTGGATCCCTTAGATTTCTTAACCAACACAACGCGTGATGGTCTGTCATAACTTTGAAGCGCCTTCCATATAGATAAGGCCGTAACTTCGACATTGACCATACTAATGCCAAACATTCCTTCTCCGTTGTCGAATAATTACGTTCTGGCTTGCTTAATGATCGACTTATGTATGAAATTACTTTTTCTTGACCATTGATAGTTTGAACAAGGGTAGCACCTAGGCCAATATTTGATGCATCGGTGTGGATCTGGGTCGGTGCTTCTGGGTCAAAATGTGATAATATCGGGGGATTTGTTAGCAAATATTTCAGAGTTATAAATGCTTCTTCCTGAGATTCTGACCAGATGAATGGAGAATCCTTTCCTGTTAGTTTGAACAGTGGGTCAGCTATTCGCGAGAAGTTCTTAATGAATTTCCTGTAATATGAGCAAAGTCCTATGAATGACTGAATTTCTTTTGTCTTTGAAGGACGGGGAAAATCTCTAATCGCTTTAACATTATGATCTGCTGGTTTAATTCCATGTTTGCTTGTCACATGACCGAGTATTTCAATTTCTTCAAATCCAAATCGGCACTTTTTCCCATTAAGCCTCAGGTTCGATTCACGAAAGCACTTTAAAACAGCCTCAATCCTTCCGAGATGAGTGGTAAAGTCGGGACTGTATATAATAACGTCATCTAGGTAACAGAGGCAAAATTTCCATTTTATGTTTTTTAGTACATTGTCCATAATTCTTTCGAAAGTAGCTGGAGCATTGCACAAACCAAATGGCATAACATTAAATTCGTATAAACCGTGGGATGTTGTGAAGGCCGTCTTCTTCTTGTCTTGTTCCTCGATCTCTACCTGCCAGTATCCCGATCTGAGATCTATGGCCGTGAAATATCTAGATCCCTGAAGTGTGTCCATAACATCATCAATTCTGGGGATCGGATAAACATCCTTTACCGTTATGCTGTTCAGTTTCCTGTAGTCTACACAAAATCGCCAATTGCCATCTCTCTTTCTGACCAAAATAACCGGAAAAGCCCATGGACCAGAAGATGCCCTTATTACTCCCTCCTGGAGCATATCCTGAATTTGTTCTTTGATGATGTCTCGCTCCTTAGGGCTAACTCTGTACGGTTTGTGTTTTATCGGCTTCGCATTTTCTGTGTCAATTCTATGTTTGGCCAAATTCGTCTTGCCCAATTTTGATGAAAATAGATCACTGTATTTCGATAAAACTTGCCTTAATTCATTCTTTTGGCTTAATATCAGGTCCTCGTTTATTTGAATTTCCGTCACCTTATCTTCCTCATCATCTTCTATATTATTAACCATGGTGGGAGGACTTGCGTAGCCCAAGGTCTGATTCTTCATTATTTTTAATGTTCGAGGATAAGGATTAGTTATCCATAAATCCGCTAATTTGTTTCTTACTGTGATCAGACATCTAGCAATCCTAAGCCAATTTGTAAGAGTTAGCTTTTCATTTGGTTCAACCACGTATTCGCCATCATTGGCCTTCACGGTTACTCTGACTAGTTTAACACAAAGTTGAGGCACTACTTCATCCTGCTGATTGATTATTTTCCTGGGTGCTTCGTTCGAATCTTGACACTCGGTTACAATGTCATATTCCAAAATATCCTGTTTGCAATTTATTTTCGCATTTAAACGCCTGAGAAGATCTCTTCCAATTATTAATGATTTCATATTGGATTCCAGAACTACAAATCTATGATTCAATGACTTTTCGTCAATTTTTATATCCATTGAAATGCTTCCCAATATATTAAGCCTTTTACCATCTGGACCAATACAATTTCCATTATAGGTTTCAATACGAACGCCAGTTTCGAGAGCAGTTCTTAAATCTACAATCGAGAGATCCGCGCCTGTGTCAACCAAGGCTTCCAATATTCCAATTTTATCAACATTCACATTTATTCGGCTTTTTGAATCCATCTCTGTGATCGCGCCTATTTTCGACATGCCCTGGTTGACTGGAACAGGCGCGCTTTCTAGTTTAAATCCTCCAACACCTCGAATCTGTTGCGAGTTGGAATGTTAGGTCTCTCACACATATCGGCGTATACTTCTGGGCTCAGGTTCCGGGTTTTCAACGGTTTTTTGTCATCAGATGGGCTGTTTAGGCTAGGGGGAACTTCCTCAACCATGCGAACGTATTTTATTCTGCAATACTTTGCTACATGACCCGGTCTATTACATCTAAAGCAGATAGGTCGTCCGTCCTCGGTTCTACCTCTATCATTCCGAGGTTTTCTATCATAAGTGTTGCCAGAAGGAGTTCGTCTAGATGTATCCTTTTGAGTGGATCGGAGAAATGTACGAGTCTCCTGTGGGGGGAAGTAAGTTTGGTTTTGGCTTGGTGCTCCCATCATAGGCCTCGAATAATTTTCAGTTTTATATGATTGAAACTCTCTTGGTTGCCTGTTCCATCTGGCATGATTAGTTTCTTTTTGAGAAATCCGATTCATAAGAATTTTATTCTTCTCCTTTCGTTCCAGGTATTCCTTCTCGAACCCATCTATTCTCTTGCATGCCCCCAGAAGTTCGTCGATGGTTTTAGGGGGGTTGAGATATAGCGCCAGCGCGTACTCTTTCTTTAGACCTCCGATTACAAATTGTATTTTTTCCATCTCTTCCATATTGGGCTGGACTTTGCTGCATTGAAGCAATATATCTTCAGCAAATCGCATCGCGAGTTCATTCCACCCCTGCATTCTGTTCAGTTTGAGCATCATCTCGTCCTTGTTCTCCAGCGACGCGAAGTCCTGGATGAGGCGAGTCTTGAAAATTTCCCAGGTGGCAAGATTGACCTTGTGGAATTCATACCAAGTTTTAGCAGGTCCGACTAGGTTCATGGCGGCGTAGCGGGTGATGATGTAATCCGCCCAGCGGTAAAGAAACCCAACTTCTTCCAGAGAAGTGATCCATTGGCGTGGGTCTTCGTCTCCAGCATACTTCCTGATGTTCAAGCTTGGATTAAAGGGTATAGGGTCAAAACCGGCATCTCCACCAGTTGTTACACCCGCCTCGACCGTAGGTGCTTCTAAAGGTTGCTGATCAGCGTTCGCCATCTCATAAAATAAACCAGACCTGGTTCTCATAAAACAAGCAACTATATTTTATTAATAATGAAAAGGTTATTATAGAATAATATAAAATATATAAATAAGAATAATATTAACAATGAACTAAACTCAAAAAACAAAAGCAGCTATGCAGAGAACATAGAATGTTTTTCTCCGCACGTGACGCGGTGGAGCGTGACCCGTGCCTGCCCGGGTGAGTAGTCGTTGTTTGAACTCTGTATGTTACATATTTTACAACTATAGTAGTCAAAAACGTATCCAAAATTACAGATACGGCGAACTTCGTTCAAACCATATGCAGAATGAATTCTGATCTAGAAAAAAGTTGGAAAATGAAATAAAAGTTATATTTACAATGAGATCTAACTCTCTATATCACAATATAGTATTAAGAGTAACTCCTAAAGTTTACTAAATTTTAAGAAAAATGGGTAATGAGATATACACCGATTTTGAGCGATGTTCTACACAAGACAGAATATTTGTAAGACAATGCCAAAATTGTTTTGTATTTAATCCGAACCACAAAAACAAAAGACTGCCAAAGCATTAAAATATGCGGTGTACAGGGTAGCCACAACTATACTGAAGCACCAAATTGTCACAATTGCTCTAAGCACCCTAAATTTAAAAACCTTTCTACAAACCATAAATCAAATTCAAGTAAATGCCCGATTTACAAATCACAAATAGACAGAATTATCCAAAGGACACAATATTCACAAATATACGAGGGAAATGATGTATCAAATACAATTTGAAGCTCAATCTTAAATAGATTAATATCCTATAAGATTGAAAATGTGAGATGTATTCAACAAAATGTAAGAAAAAGTTTTACTGCGATAAGTGAACTACAGGCTAACACTAGAGATGAACCACCCTGACATTCTTTTGATTCAAGAACCATATGTTTTACATAAACTACTAAATTCCATTGGAACGGTTTTATTTAGTAATTAAATCTTTTTAGAATGGTTTTAACTGAATAATTCTCTAATATCTAGCATATATGTTCATTATAAAATATTCTTCAAAACCTTTTTCAATCTGTAAATTGCTTTTCTAGAATAAACACAATACTTTACAATTTGAATTCATTTAACTAAATTTTCACACCAACCCTTTGTACATATAATAATTGCGTTGATATATATATATTTTATCTTTTGTTCTAAATATCTTGCATACTAATTCTGTACATATTTAAAATATCTTTCTTTCTCTTCTTTAAACATTTTGTTTATTTTTAAAGTGCAAGTGTCCCTAGGGGGATATAGCGCTCTAAGTCGAAATATAGAAATAAAGAAATCACCCTCTTGTATTTCTAAAAATATTTTTCCCTCACCTGTTCTAATATGTAGAATAAGCAGATGCTAGATTATAAATAGTGAATACGGTAAAGGTAGACTTGATCCTATATGTTTTGTTTCTGTCTGCTTCGAATCCACTGAAGTTGCCATAATTAGACAAACATTTTAATCCTTGGTCTGTCGACGCTAACTTCATTAATTCATTATTGACATTATTGCATAGTTCAAAAAAAAAAATGGGGAGGAAAAGTACATCTTGGATTATAGTTTTGAACTACGTAAATTCAAGTTTAGATCCGATTAGGTTGATAGTTTTGTTGTTGTTGTTGTTGTTGTTTCAAAGACAGGTTGATTGACTTCATCAGACAAAGGATTTAGTCCTTTGTTCTAATAACTTTAACTTTCCTATTTCCATATTGACACACACAATTTTTTATTTGATTGCTTTAAAAATATTATCCTTTTCTTACAGTTCTAATATCTTATTTTCTTCCAGTTTTAACTTCCGAAATGAAAAAGCACATTTTAAATTTAGTTTGAAATTACGGAAAATGATACTTGATCTGGTTCAATTGTTGAATTGTGTTGTATCTGTAACATAGATTTTACCCCATTTCCATTCAAATGAAAATTTTCTTTCTATTTGTTCGAAGAGGTATGGTTTAGCAGTCATGAAGACGCGGCCAAAACTGCTTCTCAGGTCTTCATCTGAAGAGGCCCGCCTGAGTACCATCCTTTTTCCATTTGGTCTAAACTTTATGGTTTTCATTTGGTCTAACCTTTAAGGTTTTCACTCCTCCTAATTAGTTCATTAAATTAATATATTATCTTATATCGTGTCCTCCATTTTTACACCAGATTGTTTTTAAAATAAGCTAAATAACAAAAACAAATCTTCGCAAAAAAAAAAAAAAGAAAAAAATATCTATCTTCTTTCATCAAGAGAGAAAATAGGGAAAATACTTCTCTTTCTCTAATTAGCTTAATTTTTTTATTTTTGGAAAAATATTATTATGGTTCTGTCTTTGCTCTTTTCTATAAAACTTTCTCTTCGCTTATTTCTCTTTTTTTACCCAGCCTATGACGCTTAACCGCCGATGTTTTGCTGGTGTTACTTTTTTTTTCTCTTTATACTACTATATGCTAACTCTATTTATTTATTACATAAATAAAAAACAAACCTCAAATGTTTAAACTAAATAACAAATTTTATAAATTTCGAAATTCTCATAACGGGATAATTATATATATATGTTGTGTACAAATGTTTTCCAACTTGTAGTCTGTTAAATTAGGAAAGATGTCCATAGAAGATTTTTGGCTCGAAAGCTCGCTTTTCTAAAGGGCATAAAAAGATACTTGATGCAAAATATTTCATTTTCATAAAAAAATGAGTTCCTTCTAAACAAATTATTTCCAAAGGAGAACAGCCCAATTCGTTTTCAGAAATGTCTCCTAGATCATTTGGCGAAACCACTGGAAGTGTTTACCACTGATGAGCCAGGTCATTCCAATATTTTCCATTGCTGTAATAAAAAGTAGGAAGTGGTTTTATATTTTAAAAGAAGCGCTGAATACTTTATATTCCTACATAACAGATTACAGCCACAGGTTACATTGTAAGAAAAATTCCAGTCAGAAATGTGTGCAAAGAAGAAGCTAATTTATCTACTAGTCCCAGTATTCACAGAGTCCCGTGGCATTTTAGTTCCAACACAAAAACCAATCAATGAATATGATCTGAAAGTGTTAAAGCTTTTGCAACTGTTTGAAACAGATTAGGTTTGGTCTCTGAAAAAAAAAATTACTGCTACATTTACATTTCCACATGAAAGCCACAACCAATAAATATATTGAGAAAGTGTTGAAGATTTTGATATAGTCTAATGGATAAAAGTTTGATGTGTGCTAATTGTAAATATATTACACTGCTGTATTTACATTTCAAAAAGAAAATCAATTGAGGAATAAAAAACACAAGTAATGTATAATGAACTATATAGAGAACATAATGTTTTTCGATTAAAAATACATTATTAATTTCATATCTGCAAACAGAATAAATTCATCTTTTATATTTTTTCATATATGCAACCTGAAGTAAACACAAGAATCCGACAACGGTCTGTAACCCAACCTGTTTGAGTCTAGAGATATTTTCAGCCACTGCAATTTACTCGAAGATAAAGTCTGAGTATGGAAAAGAAGTCATGGATAAAAGCACAATACAAAGATGGTGATTTTGACAGTTCAAATACTGGTGATTTTGATATTAGTGATAAGGAAAAACCGGGTGAACCAACCTCTGTAGTAACGGACCAAAATGCAATCAATGCAATGGACCCATAAAACAGCCAGTAAAGAAAAAAACAAGGCTTTCCCAGGACAAAATCATGATATCTCTATTTTGGGACCAAGAAGTAATGATACTCATGAACCTATGATAACCTTGTAAGAAAATCTAAAAAAAAAAAACTAAAAAGAGCAATAGAAACAAAAATATATAATTTAAAACACGTCCAAATTAATTTTCATCAGGATAACGCTTGGTCTCACTCGGCGCACCTAACTGTGGCGAAGATTGCAGGGTATGGGGGGAGTTTAATGCCTCATCCTGTATGTATGAAAGGAGTTAAAATAAAATAGTTTTTTTGCGTGTTAAAAAATTGAAAGTTATTCAATATCACACTAAGTGATTAGAATGTGGTTCAGAGATTTGAATAAAGCGTTTTATCAAAGCGTTTTTGCAACAGCGCTGAATCAAATGTGTACAGAAGAAAGGTAGATATACTGTATTTAATGATTCAAAATATAGAAGACTTAGAAAATTTCTTATATACAGAGTGTCAGCTTTCTAGTTTTTCAATTAAAAAGTTATTACCGATTGTGCCTATTCATCGACCGAACCTCGTATAGAGAAAATGTCACTGCTTTGGCTACTGACAACAATACACAAAGTTTTCTCTCATGCGAAGAACACTCGCGTCGGCTAAATTTCAACTTGCCAGACAGCTACGAAATATGTTCAGAGGATGGTATTAAAGCTTTTGTTACAGGCGACAGCAAAATTTGACCTCAACCAAAGACCTCCAAGTTTAAAGTCAGTCAAAAAACTCATTCCTTAAGAATATATTCAAAGGATGTTTTACGACGGTGGAAAAAAAGTTTTGAGTCAACTGGAGAACTCATTCCATCAAGAATGTGTTCAGAGGATGTTCTATAACGGGAAAACAACAAAGTTTGGACTCAACCAAAGAAATGACTGCTCTAGTTCAATCCAATCGCACGATCTAATCACAACCAGATGGGTGGCCCCCTGTCATCAATCCAAACCTCCAGATAAGAGCCGCAAGACGACAACAATAAATTTGCAAGAGTTCCAAGGTCTCGTGCCCCAGAGTTCGCTCAGAATCTTTCCGCTGCGGAATTCCACTCCTTTCCTCTAAATATTATCTAATCATTCATTTTGATACACCAGGAAATAAATGCATTTGTAAGCTGTAAAGTTTACACAGAAAAATAAAGACATTCCGAATGTGGTTGTTTTTTATTTTCATTCTGTAATGGCGTCACTGGCCGTAATTATGAACAATAATTCATTCAAATAAGGCAGAATGTGGTATGCATAACCATTTTTCTCGCGATGTCATGAAAATAGTTTTATTTACATCTTTTAATCAAACTATATTATATGTTTGTTTATATAACCCCTTTCTTGCATAGACAAATACATATTTGGTTTTTTACAATTTTATTCAATACTTCAAAGGTAAACCAATATTTATTATATACTAGCGGATGTACCCGGCTTCACCCGGGTTTTACCCGAGTAAAGGTTTGTCTAACGAACATTTGTTAAAACAATTCTCTATAAACTTATAAAAAAATAATAGATAATTTTGATAATTTGAAACTCGCAAATTTGAATCTCTCGATAAAGTGAACATTTTTTCCCGGTCCCTGTGTGCCGTGTCATCCTGAATTTTTTCTTCCTAATTTTCTACATTACAAAATCATCGTTTTATCTAGTGAACATTTTTTCCCGGTCCCTTGAAAAATACTCGATAAGTTGAATAAAATCAATATTAATTGGTTCCCTCGGTAATTGGAAGTTAAAGGAATAGTATCTTGCCTTGGAATTGTATCATTATTCTTGTCTCGAATAAATTGCCGTGTCATCCTGAGATAAACTTACTTTTGATAAATAATCTTTAAGATAATAAACTTAGTGATAATAAAACTTATAGATTAAAAAACTTGTTATCATCGTCGCAATGGTGGCGCTGCTTGCGAGTTAAATCTACAAATCTGAAAATAACTCTAAGGATATTCAAAATATTCAAAATATTATTTTTTCAGAAACCTTCCCAGTTCTATACTAAATAACTTCCCAAAGTTTCATGGCGTTCCAATGAGTGGTTTGGTCAGGCATAAAGGACAGACACACACACACACATACATTCATTTATATATATATATAGATAATATATTTATTATACACTCAAATATAGCTTAAAGAATAAGAAATATTTATATATTCATTGTTCTTAAAATAGAGCAATTCATATTAAAATCATTAGATAATTCCAATCTTTTATTTAATACATTATATGCCTTTTTATCATCTAATATATATATATAACCATTAAGGTACTATTGTTTCTTCCTGCATGTATCCTACATTTCTGCTTGGAGAATCTGTATAAGACTAAAATATCTTAATAAAGCTTTTTGTTGTTGTTATATACATCTATTTTTTTTCTGATAATAAAATAGCTTGATCCAGATATCTACGGAGATGGTTTATATTATCAAGTAATTAAAGATTGTGAGATGAAAAATGCATAGAAATATCTTTATGATTAATTATCACTTCTGAGTTTTCATCCTTGACGAAAGCAGTCGCCAACATCTACCCACCATGATTATCATGGCCTGTACCACGTGTACTAGGAATAATAATAATAATAATAATAAAAACTCTGACGATCTTTGACGGTCATCATTGACTTTCTTTGATAGTTATCTTAGACGATCTTTGATGCTCATCTTGGAAAATCTTTGAAAATCATCTTGGAGGATATTCAAAAGACAATTTGATAATTCAAAACTATTATAGACGCGTATAATTCTTTTTAAAAATTAAACAATTTCTACTGCCTTTACTGCAATGGAAAAATTAATGGGAGGGCTTGGCTAATCAGTGGTTAACCCTCCCATATCATCCATATACCCTCCCATTAATTTTTCCATTGCAGTAAGGGCTGTAGAAATTGTTTAATTTTTAAAAAGAATCATACGCGTCTATAATAGTTTCGAATTTTCGTAACAGATGGCGCGCTAATGCATCATGATATAAAAGTCATTTTAGAAAATCTTAAATTATCTTTAATGGTAAGCTTGTGTGTGTGAAAAATTTTGTTGCTCATTTTGATGATCTTCAATGGTCAACTTAGGCAGTCAGCTTGGACAATCTTTGATGGTAATTTTGGACGATCTGGATGGTAAACTTGAGCCTATCTATCAAAAAGAACCATACGCGTCTATAATAGTTTAAAATTTTCGTAACAGATGGCGCGCTAATGCATCATGATATAAAAGTCATTTTAGAAAATCTTAAATTATCTTTAATGGTAAGCTTGTGTGTGTGAAAAATTTTGTTTCTCATTTTGATGATCTTTAATGGTCAACTTAGGCAGTTAACTTGGACAATCTTTGATGGTAATTTTGGACGATCTGGATGGTAAACTTGAGCCTATCTTTGATAATCATCTTGCAAGATCTTTGTTGGTGTGTCATATTGGTTGATCTCTGATGGAAGTTTTGGAATATCTTTAATGCTAATATTGGATACATTTTGATGGTTATCTTGTAAGATCTTTTTTGTTAATCTTGGATGATCTCTGATGGTAGTTTTGGAAATCTTTTATGCTAATCTTGAACTATTTTGATGGTTATCTAGGAATTTATTCGATGGTAATCTTTGGAATAATTGATCGTCGTACGACCAGCCTAGTCATTTCTTCTTTAAACACTAATGTTTTCAAATATGTAGCCAAAATAATATTCATGTTGAAATTTTATATAAAATCAAAAATATGAAACACTGAATCTGAAATTTGAACTAATTCAGAAAACTACGAGATCTCAACTATATTCCCAAAATATATTCAGTCTTTAGGCGTTTCCTGATCGGAATTGTTCGGGCATCACTGTTCAATCAAATCCATCAACAAGAACTATATATAGAAAAAGCTTTTTCCTCCATCTCTTTTTATTTAGAGGGTTACGTATTCATGGCATACCTTAGTCCTCATGTCTAACAAAATTAAGAATTTCATTGCTCATCTACAAGTATAGTGTAAGCGATTCAACTACTAAATTATTTTTATCTAATACCATTTTACATGAACATACATTTCTTAAAAACAGATATATATTAAAAATATAAAGATGGAAGCGAAAAAAAAAAAAAAACACTAGCAAAATCTCAGTCGCGTCGAATTCAATAGTTTTTCGAAAATACTTTTATCTCCCATGAATGACTCAGCAAGATATTAGAGCTATATATGCAAAATGTATTTTTCCTGGATATATGCAAATTTACCTCAAAGACTATAACAAGTTTAAAAATGTGTAGCCATTAGCATCAAAAAGGTTTCCGAGTCATGTTGATATTATTTTTAAAAATCGATTATTATGTGTATGAAGCTTGAATAGTAAAAAATCTTAAGGATAAAATTAGGCATGCGTAACCTTGATTAAATCTCTGCAGACGATTCATCAATCACTAGGGCAATTCCATATTTCACCTCGCGTCCACGGGGATATATATCTATATAGATATTTAAAACGTGTGCAAACGCGGCATGCTTCTGCGCATATTTTAACCAAGACCACCATTTATTTGGATCTCAACCCCCCCCCCCCCCCCGGATGTATGCGACGACCACTGCACAGTTGGGGGAGAAAGGAGTTTTAATATACCCCATAAATTTTTTAAAATTCCACAACTCGAGAGCATTATCGCACCCAGGTTGGTTATCTCTCAGAGGTTTACGAGTCCAGATGAAACTGATAGATGTTTCTTTTACATTCCCAGAAAGCGAGTGAAGCTGATGGCCCTTTTTTGGGGCGGCCTTGACCGCTATTCCATAAATTCTCCGGAATGTCCACGCAGGAAAAAATGTCATTTTATATAATAATAATGTTTGTGATTATACAGAAATAGACTATCCTCAGAAGATGCGGTTGATTGGCATTTAAAGCCGTTTCGGCAGCTTTATCGGGCGATTTTACTTTCTTTTCATTTAAAACAGTTTCCTACTATTCTTTATTGATATGCGAAAATATTTAGAAGGGCCTGACTCATCAGCGATGAAATCTCTAGTCTAATTTACCAGAGCGCTGTAAATATTATATTTGGTTATGTTTATATCGTTAATAAATTTGAGAAATACTTGGTAAAGGTATTTGAAGATATTATCGACATAATCTTGAAATTTCAAAAATATTAAAAATTAAATTAATAGAGAATATTTCTTGAAAACAGTCTCACAAATCCTATTAGAAGGCGTTATATAAGATCTTATATCTTCAAAGGCAATATATATAGCGTTCTCAATCCCTTACTCTACCCAGATTCATCTTCATAATCTGAATGAAAAAGTGTAATTAACGTTTACTCCTTTTCCATTACTGGAAGTTCGTGACATCTTCTGTATCAAGAGTTAGTGGAGTATGGTTCTGATCCTTCACTACTCGTAATATTGATCGAACTTGACCTATGGTGCTGTATCCATCTGTTGGATATTTTGGTGCCTTTTTATCTATTTGTCACTGTCATTTGATACTCCGCCAGAACACATCTCCAATTGCTGGGATTTCACCTATGCTCTGTTAATCATTTTCAGGGTTTTTTGTTGTTACTGAAGAGAACCGAGATACTCGAAGTTCCCACTATCAATATGTATTAACACACACACACATACAATTAAATTTCACTCTCTACCTCTATAATTAACACTACTCACCATCATACCATAAGCAAGCATTACACTTTACGCCTTCTATACGTCTCCGCCGAAAAATCGCCAAAATATTATGAAACGACTGAAAGTCATTCAGAATTAACTAATGGCAAAAATGCAAATACCAAGCCGACGGCGGACATGCAAATTTTTGCCGCAATTGGGCTGATTGCTCGGAACAGGAAGACCAGCTTATCAAAGACAAGATATGATCTTCACCAAAGTGGGCAGCTCCAAGAAGAGGTCACATGATCCTGACCACGCCAAGTCGGCGACCAAAAAGGGCTGCTTTCAGGAACCAGGAATCCCTCTGAACAGAAGCAGGCCACGAGCCACACCAAGACCCAGCAAGGTGCACGAGTGCCAGACCTCCAGGCAGAAGCAGGCTACCTTCCGAGCAAGGTTGGCAGCGGGGCAGGTGGACCAGTGTGTCTACCTGGAATTCTGCCCAGACTTCACACAAGAGGAGTATTTCCGGGCGTTGTAAACCAAGCTGGTTGAAGGTTTCATCTACCAACTGACAAAGATGGAAGGACACATCCTGGTCGGCCTCTCCAGCGTGCAACTCGCTGACAACCTGATAGAGGAGGGACTCAACATCGAAGACGTCACCCTGCGTGTTTCCCCCTCAGGAAGAGGGCCGAGAGAATTGTCCTCGGCAACGTTCTCTTCTTCGTAGAAGACTCTGACCTCGTCACTGCGCTGCGGCCATAGGGACAGGTCACGTCCATCATCCAGAAGATGATGCAACTAGAGGATCGCTTCTCGGCCTTTTGGCTAAGATCAAAGTGAAGTGTTATCTAGAGGATTGCTGCTGGGCTGATGCTCGTCGGGAATATTTCATAACTCTGCGCGAATGAGTAAAACTCTCCCAGATTCCTGCCCGGCTGGACGTCAAGGCCAAGGGAGTAGTCACGCACGTCTACGTGACCTACGGCATCAAGTGTTCCCTGTGCTACAAGCAGGGACACAAGCGTGCCAACTGTCCTCGCAAGACTGGTCTCCAGGAGGACAACCTGGTGCTCCCTCGTGATGCTCCTGATGCATGCTTTAAAGCCTGGACCAAACCGCCCTCCACTTCGAACACCCCTCCTGTTGCAGGAGGGGTGTTCGAAGTGGAGGGCGGTTTAGTCCAGGCAACAGCAGCATCACCATTGCTGATTTGGTCGCAGATCCTCCTCTCAGCCACACAGTGAGAGCAGAAGAGGCGGTCGTCCTAACTCTTCCTACACCAGAAAATCAAAGTGAATCTCTGCCCGAATCTTCCCAAGAAAAGCGCTTTCTGGCTGAGAATCAGATGGACGATATTCTGAAGAACAAAAAGACTTCTGAAGCCATCGCTCGTGCCCAGAAGCTGGGCCTAGAGAGAGGAGAACTTCTTCAGGCCCTCACGCATTATGGGATAATGGACAGATTGATTAGGAAATCGAACAACGATCAGAGAAAGGCCATTGCCAACTTGGCCACCAAGCTTATGTCTTTGACAGTCGAAACGAGTAGTACCCTGTATAAGAAGCTATCGTGCGCCAGAACCTCTGCTCGCAGGTCCAAATGAACTTCTGAATTGCGACCCTGAACACGCGCGGCAAATCCAGCTCTGCTGCTTTCTCAAGGAGCATGAGATTAACGTCGGCTTCCTATAAGAGACGAACGTCATATCCCTGGACGACGCAGGAGATCTCTGCCATGGCTACATGATCGTGACGTGCGTCAACGCCCACGTCTCTCATGCTCCTGAAGAAATATCGGAAGACCTAGCAAATACTTCACCCTCGATGTAATGGGAACACTGGACCAGGAAGGCAGAACTGGTCGCGGAGATACGATTACTCGCACCTGCCGTCGCCGAGTCCAGGGGTGGATACATCGAGAGAGCAAGCCACTTCCTGAGGCGGAGACTGGAGGACGACATTGCCCGCTCCGACTATCCTTCCTTGTCGGACCTCGGGCGTTCCCTCCGAGCCAGACGTCGCTCTCCCTCCACCTTCACCGACGGCAACGTCATCTCCGGGGGCCAGCTAAGGTGTTTCCTTCTGGAGCGCTTGAGCAGTCGCTTCGCTCAGGCTCCGAACTCGGAAGAAGCCATCGCCGACTACCTAGCTGAAGTGATACTCCTGGAGTTCACCGAGTGGGACCAGCTCTTTCTCGCCGAAATCTCCCGCAACCAGATAGCGGCAGCCATCCACCGCCTGCAAAACGGCCGTGCATCGGAATGGGACGGTTTACTTTGCGAGTTTGTCAAAGCCTTCGAAGAATTCTTCGTCGAAGTTCTTTGACAAGTCTTCGAGTCTTCTCGACTCCGCGGGGCCTTGTCACCCTGCTGCCGGAATCGCACGGTGGTCCGGGTCTACAGGCATTCTGGCCAATCAGCCTACCAACGACCGACTACAGGGTTCTAAGCGGCGTGCTCATGGCCCGTCTGCGACGTCATCTGCCAGACCTGGTGCCCGACTGTCAGACCTACGCCATTCCAGGACGGTCATCCTCCTGTAACATTGCGCGAGTGACTGACGAAGCCGCCAGGGCATCCAGACATAACACGCCGCCGCTGGCTATCATCTCCCTGGACCTGAAGTCGGCGTTCGACAACCTGAGTAGGAGCTACCTGTTCGCCCTGCTGGAGAAGATGGGCCTATCATCTACCTTCTTAGGGTGGATTGCTGTCCTCTACGGGGAAGCAGACGCCTCCATCTGGGTCAGAGATGTCTAAATCAAGGCCTTCCCGCTTCTCAACGGGGTGAGGCAGGGCTGCCGTCTCAGCGCCGCGCACTTCAGCATCGGAGTTGAACTTCTGCTACGTCGCCACGAGAGGATCTGGGGCCGCGGCAGCGTCGTTGCCTATGCGGACGACATCGTACTCTTCATCAGGGACGACTCTCAGTTTGAGCTCGTGTCTCTGATCTTCGAACAGTTCCGCATGTCCTCCGGGGTGGCTGTCAACTTAAAGAAGAGCTGCGGGCTCTGTTGCGGTTCCTGGAAGCACCGGACGGATTCTCCTCTGGGAATCTCCTGGTCGTCCGAGTCGCTGACCGTCCTGGGCTGCACCATCACCACCAGGAACACCGTCGCCTCCCAGGCCTCACACCTGATGGGGCTACTGGAGCGAGCCATCGCGAGGTGGTCACCCTTCACCCGCAGCCTGTCGCTGTTGGGTCGTGCTCGCGCGGCCAACAGCCTGATCTTGGGTTCCATCCGTCGGCCGGCTGCAGGCGCGGTTGGCGCGCTTCGTGTGGGGTGCGAGTCGAGTTTCGTGGCTCTCCGGGCACATCTCCGATGATTGCGTCGACCTGCTTGATATCGCGGGCCAGCTTCGGCTCTCCTGCCTGAAGGGGGTCCAGGCCTCTCTTCGCGGCGCCGCCAACGGCTACTCTTGGCTGGTCCTCAGCCGGGCGTGGTTGACACCGCCGGCTTCTGACGTCTGGCTCTCGCCTAGGAGGAGGAGACTGCTGAGCCTCTGGGAGGCCGCGTCCAGCGTACCCGTACTTGACCACCGCGTTCATCATCCCGCCAGCCTGAGGTCCCTGCGTCTTCGAGGCGACAACAGGTTCCTGCGGCCGCCAGACCTGCTCGCTCCCGAGCGCTGGCTACGAGCGACTGTCGGTGACTTCTCCGATGGCGCCCCTGCACTAGCGCGATCAACGCAGGCCGCGCTCCTGGATGCGCAGCACCTGGGGGCTTTCTGTCAGCGTCTCCTACAGGAAAACGCCAACTCCAGCTTTCATGCGGTGTACGAGGCGGAGACCATCGTCCTGCGGGAATCGGCGACCCCCATCACCAGCCAGAGGGCCCGCCGGGCATTGGACTCGGCACGGCTGCAGGCACATCCTACTGCAGAGCTGGCTGCCCGGTGGACCTCCACCATGTATGTGCCCCGCTTCATTCCCTGGGCTGACCTGCGTCGGAACTGCTTCTCGGGTCACGACGCAGACAGCGACGGGTCGCTGGCCCACAGATATTGGAGATGCCGAGCCGTGCGACCCCTCCTCCTGGGTCGCCTCCTGCGAAGTGCCCCTGGATCTGCAGGCCTGGCTCTTCGACGTCGGCCTCCATCACGAGGCAGTGAAAATAGCAAGTGTGGCGAAGGCTACCATCTACAAGTACCATCTTGGTCTTGAGTTGGGTAATGCCAGCCATCACTTCGACCTGCCCACTCTGTGGGAAAGAACTCTCGCAGTCCACCGGTGGCGGAGTATTTGCCGCGGTGGGCGCCACCAATGAAGACCTTGTATATATTTATATATGTATATCTATCAATTATTTTCATCTATTTATATCTATTTTTTCCTATATTTATCATTATATAATCTTATTTATTCATATTTATTCTGTATTTACCCATATATAATCATATATGGACGTTGTAATAAATCAGTTTTAATCTCGGCTCTCTCTCTCTCTTTCTCTCTCTTTGTGACAGTGGCTCGAGTTATTTGAATGTATAGTATTTTTACATTATCGCGTTAAATATAACGCTGTTAGAGCAGAAACGTTCCACCCTCAACATAAACAGTGTAATATGTGTATTTTTTGTGCTGCATAAACATGTTTTTGAATTTGTTGTAATGTCCTTTAAGCGGAAGAGAACTGTGCTCTTGAAGCTAAAATATATTTGTAACATTTATACAATTACAAAATATTTTTTCCAAAGTTTCCTCAATCACCATCACTTAGAATAAACCTCCAAATGCATATGACACAAGCAGAATAAACATACAATATTTATAGTTATCTGGTGAGAAGTCACGAAAAATTGCTTGGAAGATTCAACAGTGATACCCTAACCTTCCCAATTGAAAAAAAATTTCAAAAATAAAATATTTGAATTTCATATTCAAAGCAATCTGTTAAGCCCGATACAACATGGATTTATCAATTCAAATTCAACTATCACTGCTTTGAATACTATAATCGAGGTATTAATGGAGAATAAACAAAAAATATTGTCGGGACTATTTACAATAGATATCTCGGGGTCTTTTGCCAATGTATAGTGGCAAGCGATCACCAAAAGAATAGACTTAAACAATTTACCAGAAAATTTGACCAAGCTTCTACAATCTTATTTATATTCCAGTAATATATATTTTAATTAAAACAATTTAACAATTTAAAGCCCATTACAAAGGGATGTCCTCAGGGTGGTACGCTTTCTCAACTTCTATGGAAAACTTGTTTGAATGATTTTACTGATGGATTTTAATGTGTCCAATTGTGATTTGATCTGTTATGCGAATGATGCAATCATTAATATGCTGGAATAAATATTTAACAGAACTGAAAATAGTAATTGAAAAAAATCACTAGTAGAGTTGTCTTGAACTGTCCAAACAAAACAAAAGGTTCACTAGCATATCCAATATCGTTCATTTATCTTCTAATAAATTGAAAATACATGTACATTGACTAGGAAACTGTCTTTAACGATGCTTCCTTTCACGTCAGTGAACAAGTGTAACAGGTGCAATCTTACTTTCCGATTTTCTAAAGAGAGATTTCCTAATTTAGTCACCTAAAACATTTTCAAAGGATTAGACATTTATAGCCTAATGGTATTTTCACCGTACAAAAATATATTTATTTATCACACACCATTATTGATTTATTAATTCATATAAAGTTTATTTTCAATAATAAAATACGAACCAGATTTTACAATATTGCAATTTAAACATTGAGGAATGTATATTTACAATAAACACAAATAGTAGTTTGTAAAATTCTAGCTTAATTTATATTTATATTATTTTATAACAGGGTTGTCCGGACTATTGGTCGGGCTATTGCCATATTTGTGTTGTCCGAGCTGTAGGTCGAGGCCACTGCTACAACGGTGTTGTCCGGAATGTAGGTCTTGCCGTTGTTACAGCGGTGTAATCCGGCCATCGATGGCTCTGGCAAATAAGACGACTGCATTCTCACGGCAACCCGGACCTTGAGCGAGATCCAGAAATACCCGGGACCGTCACGAACGCAAAAGATCGATCCGTAACACCGGCTTCTCCAACCTGCTGCAGCCCGGGGGTGTCCGATCGCCTCTAAATTTCAACGCAACTAACCTTCTTTTAGAGTAATTTTGCTCTAATAGCCAAATACTATGACAAGTTCAGTCCCACCAGTGAGTGCAAGTATCCAAACGAGCGTCTTGTAAACTCGAGCTGCTTCTACTCCACATGTGTTGCACTTGCAAACTTCACCAAATCTCAGTCATTATCAAGGTTGTCATGGATACTATAAAACCTTGTATATACACATGTATGCATATATATTGAATATATATGGTTAACATATAATTTTGACATTATATGAATACATAAAAATACATTTTTCTCCTAAATTTCAAATTCTTCATTTTATTTCTTCTCCTGAAGAATTTTTGCATAATACAAAAAGGTATTGATAAAGGTTAAAGTATGAAAATTATTGGTATATTATTAAATGTAGAAATGTTCATGTTTTCCAATTTTTTCCTTCACGAACTCCGTGATGAATCAATATTTAAGATATAATCCCCTAAAAAAAGTCAATAAGTAATGTATAACGACCCGTGTAGAAAAATATTTAAATAATTTTTAATAATGTATTTGATTAAATACATATTCCTAATTCCATATCTGCAAACATAGAATTGAGATATCTGATATATATTTTCAGATATGCAGCCTAAACACATGAATTCGACAATGGTCAACGAAGGGATTCCTTTCTAACTTCGGAGACATTTTCAGCCACTGTAATTCCCTCGAGGATAATATCTGTGATTGGAAACGAAACAATGAATAGAGGCACAGTACAAAGATGGATTAAACGCTTTCAGAGTGGTAATTTTCATATTAATGAAAAATGAAGGTCAGGTAAACCAACTTTGTCGTGACGGACCAACATTTGGTTCTAACGGAGGAAATGATCTAGAATAACCCGACCTTGACGACTTATCAAATGTTGGAAAACAACTTTCCCTGTATAAATAAAGTGTAATTAAACTTATTAATTATCTTGTATATCGAAAATTATACTCAAAATGGGTACCAAAACATGTAACACGAGAAATTATGCAAATTCGTAAATAGATTTGTTCAGACATCATTGAGACTTTTTCTGAAAATCCTTCTCGGGTGTTTGAAGGTGTGATAGCATGTGAAGAGACTGGATTTATCATTATCATCCTTCTTCAAAGCGACAATCAATGCAACGGACCATAAAGCATCGTCATCAAAGGAAAAAAAACTCAGTTTCGGAACAGAGGAGGGCTAATATTCATGGACAATCTTGAAAAAACTCTATCAACAAGGAAAGGTATTATTTGAAAAAAAAAATCGTTCAGGGATAAGTTTCTTTAAAATAATTTTATTATATCTAGCTTTCTGGATGTTTTTGCCCTTCTACAGGAGTAATTTAAGCGATAACGCCGCATATTATTATAGTTGAAAATACTTTTGTAGAAGGGCGAGAAAGCCTGAAAGTTTTTAATAGTAAATGTAATATATATTATGTACAAGGTGTGTCCAATAAATAATAAGACTGGTCAAAAATAAAGAAAAAATAGAATGATTAAAAAAATTTCAATAGTATTTTTCAAAATAGTCCCCTCCCGCATCTTTACAAAATTTCCATCTCTTCTCCCATGATTTAAAACATTTAGAAAAGGCATCTTTCGGGATGTTCTTCAATACCTTTTTCGAATCCGCTATGATGGACTCTCTAGTGTCAAATCTCCTTCCTTTTAGAGCCATTTTGAGTTTTGGAGAGAGAAAAAAATCATTTGGAGCTAGGTCTGGGGAATAGGGAGGTTGTTGAAGTATTTGGATGTCGTGTTTAGCCATATAAGTCAGTACAGATGTAGCGGTGTGTGGTGGTGCATTATCATGATGGATAATCCAATTTTTGGAACTCCACATTTCACTTCTTTTCAGACGAATTGATTCACGTACACGTCTCATAATGTTTAAATAAAACTCCTTATTGATTGTTTGACCTTCCTCTAGATATTCATAATTCACAATTCCCTTTATGTCAAAGAACGTGACCAATAAGACTTTGTTTTTTGACTTGCAAAGTCGAGATTTCTTCTTTTTTGGTTCATCTTTTTCTTTCCACTCCATGGATTGCGTTTTGTTTCCGGGTCATACCCGTAAACACATGTCTCGTCTCCAGTTATTACTTTTTCCTTCCAATTAGGGATTTCTTCCACCATTTCAAGCATTATTTTGGTAACTTCAACGCGATTCTCTTTTTGTTGGATTGTGAGCATTTCAGGGACAAAACTTGAAGGTGTCTTCTTTAACTGCAAGTCTTCTTTAATTATCGATCCGACTAATGATTTTGATATTCCTGTTTCTTCCTCAATGTCCCGTAACCCTATTCGTGAATTTTCCTTTATCAAATTTGAAATTTGGCTCACCTTTGCAGGGTTCCTGTGCAGAATTGGACGTTCCACACGCTTCTCATCTTTCACCGATTCCATTCCATTTTTAAATCGTGAAAACCATCTAAATGTGGTGGGCTTATTTACATTTTAATTTCCAAATGCCAATTTCAACAAATCTAAAGTTTCTGAAGCCGATTTCCCAATTTTGTAACAAAATTTAATACAAATTCGTTTTTCGAATTTTCTATCCATTACAAATTAGAAGTTGTTATGCAAGGTGTTCTTTTTACAAGCTTACAATTTATCGACTGCGCGCGAAATCACGTGATGTGATATACCGCAGTGTAGTTGAAGCTTTCTATTTTTTAAATATACTTTTAAAAATAAATTATCATTTCATTTTTTCTTTGTTTTTGAACGGTCTCATTATTTATTGGACACACCTTGTATATATAGTTTTGACCAAGGACTTGGTTGTTGTTGTGTGATGTAATCAATATATAGCGTGAGATATTCATATTTTTAGATCTTATGATAATTCTGTAAAAGTAAAATATTATGAAAATATATATCTTTTCAGTAGCATACAATCTCTTTTGATGAAAAACTACACTACCTAAGATTATTGAATATTAGGTAGAAGAGTACATAACAGTAAAGAACATATCCCTGAAATAATTTTTTTGCCAAATGTTTAATTGCGCAAGGGATTCTATTTTTCTAAAGAAAATGAATTGTAAATTATTATAAAAGCTAAAAAGAGAAATTGAAACAAAATTATACAACTTAAAAACACCGAAATCAAATTGCATCAGGGTAATGCGAGACCTCACACGGCGCACCTGACTATGGCGAAGATTACAGCGTAAAGGTGAACTTTGATGTCTCGCCCTGCGTACAGCCCTGACTTGACTTCTTGTACTTCTACTTGTTTTGAATATTAAAGACGTGGTAAAATTTTTTAAGTTGTCAACAAATATGGATATAATGTGTACAAAAGTAAGGGGGATATATTGAATTAATCTAATGTATAGAGGACTGTGTTAGGAGTTCTTAGAATATCAGTTTATTGTTGGTCAATAAAAATGCTATTACTGATTGTGTATTATTTATTGACCGGAACTTGTGTTGTATATATTATGTGTACGTGGAATAAGTAATGCAGAAGAAATGGCATATTTTCAATTATAAAAATTATGGAATTCCATTTAAAAAAAAAAGAGCTATACAATAATGAAGTCATCTCCATGGATTAAATAAACACATTCTTTAGTTGATATTCTTAATTTGTAGGCTAAGATGGGAATTTTTGTCCAAGAAGATTCAATAATGATTTAAAAAGATCATATCCAAGAGCGATCACTTTTTAAAATCAAAAACGATTTATATGAATCTGAACCAACCTCCAATGAATGACCATTTTCTGGAGATGCCAGAAGTATCTATTGTCTTCCATCTACTATGCATTTTGAGTATTTACTTAAATAATGGAATGTTAGAATGAACCCTTTTCGTTTCATCACGAACAAATATCAACATAGCTATGAGAGTTTCAAGACTAAAGAGTACAAATATAGACTAAATAAAATCAAGCCAATCTAAACTTTATACAATGCAAGTCCTTCGATCAAAAATGAAAAATTTAACTACCTGGGCGATTTAAACTCTTGGTGAATATTGACACCTTTCCACAAAATTTGGGATTCTGTATATGTAAAATAATCATTTTTGATTTCTTAAACAGTAGTTATATTGCAACAGGATCATCGGTTTAACCAAACGATCGATTATATACGATCATCCAAGATGACACAGAATGTGATGCTTTGGTGGAATATTTACCTGGCTGTTTTTCTAGATTCAAATTTGAGATTCAAAAAAATGTAAGAGTTTTTGTAAAATATATTTTATATACGTACTTACAGAAACAAAGCCATGTCTACATTAAAATTTGAAGAAACCTCTTAAACTTGGAAAATAATTTTAATATAAATATTTCTTGACCTAAAGAAAGAAGTTGTTCCCTGAAATTTCGCCAAGTTTTATTGAGAAAAAATATTGGAACCTTAAACTTCCGTTCGGTCTCTGCGGTCAGTGTCGCTTCCCATCGCAATTATTTAAACTTAGAAAAATGGCCGCGCGTTATTTGAAGTGACAATTTGCGATATGTGAAATTGCATATAAATCATGTTATCTAATAAATCGTTACAGCTAACAAGATGTCGCAATAATTTACAGTTTTACAGAAAATCTTGGATAATAAGTTCATCCCTCCATCTCTGATATGAAAGACCCAGTGAGAAATCTCAAACTTAGAAAATCTCATCATTCACTTTTCAGACGTTACTACCTACGGCGACACCTGAGTTCCTTGTAGCTTCGACCACGAGGAGGAAATGTACTTCCTAAGAGGATTTATCCCTCTTTTAAAAGGTAAATTAATTATTCCCTCACATCGTGAGTAGGTCATGGCGCTACGTCAACTGTACTCGTGGTGTGCTTACTAGATCTTCACTCTACTGTATTCTAAACTCTGCATTCGTGTAAATTAGTAGAAACTTAAATTCACGATTACATTTCTCCTGAAAATACGGGTTGATGCAGAGTTTATTCTTTTTTAGAACCCTCTGTGTAAATAACTATCAAATATATATATTTTAAATATGTCTTTCAGATTAAGCTATAAAATACGAACGCGCGAACACATGCAAAACCAACACTCCTAATTAATAAATAATAGATAGAGCTTTGTTTTAATCTTGTAGAAGAGCGATTTTCTTTAAAAGTCTGAATTTTATATTTGAAAAAAAATTACTCATTATGAACATTTCTTTTATGATTTTTTATCAACTCTGCAAGTCCCTCGACTGACAGCCCCTTATCTTATAGATTAACCAATTTATATAATTTTCCTTTAATGATGCCTTTGACACCAAACCTTAAAAAAATTGCATTGTATCTTTATGCGTTCACTCAGTCTTCTTTGAGAATTTTTGGCATATTTATATAATCATCTTCGTGCTTAAATTACTTTAAGATATACCAATTATTGTGATTTTTTTTAATGTTTAGCAAATATTTTTATGCTTTCTATATTATAATCTTTGGAATATATTTCAGAAAATATTTTTCCATATGTCTAGGTTATTTTTAATATCTTATTTGGATTCTCAGAATTAAGAGACAGTTCGGCTAGTAAATATTTTTTATTTGGAGGTACATATACTAAAATTAGAACGACACCGGAGATATTAGCATGGTACAACTACTACAATATGATGGATATATTGAAGATTAGCATGGTCTCTGCAATACCTGTTCGGCGATAAAACTTCTATGATCGGAAGTGAGAGAGGAGGTTAGCATGGCCTCTGCCCAAAGGTATAACGTTAAATCGCGCAACGTACCAAATATCTCTATTCCTCCTGTTATAAAGTGAATGCTCGTCTGTGTTCAAGTGCACTGAGTCACTATCGTGTTTGATTCACCCTCAGGAAATCCAATTTGAGATAAGTTAGTCGCCAAGGCTGTCACTCATCGTCCTGTCATTTTACAGCCTTGTGAGGAACTTCCTTTGTTGAATATGTGCCTTTTTCTTTTCAACTTGATTTTTTTCTCAAAAGCTCAAAATCTAACTGAAAAAATAATTTGTCAAAAAAAGGGTTTGGTTATAATTTTAGAGAAAAAAAAAACAATGTTTTTAGTCGTTATTTATTCCAATACACGGAGTAACCCATTAGCAATATTCGGTTGCAGGATCAAGAGATATATTTTTCTTATATTTGTTCGAAGAGTAGTGACGGAGGAGATTCATTAAAACTATATAACGCGTATAATTTTAGACCTTAATATTTTCAAATCGTAAAATATGATAAAACTTATGCGTTGGTTGAGAAATAGACATCGTCTTATTTCTCAAAGTGTATATTGCATTTTTACCATGTGAGCAATAGTTATTATTTATTGTTATAATTAGTTTGTGTGAAGATTAATAAGATATTGTGCATAGAGTATTAGCCCGTTGAAGAGCAGTATATTTTGCTCGAAAACTTGTAAATTCAAAATTAAAAGAACTTTTTACCTGATTTTTATTTTTCCTCTTTCAAATTTTTACCATGTAAGTGCTATAAAAAATGTCTGGAAATCAACAACAACATACACAACACAAGTAACACAACACGAAACTCAAAACTTAATAACATCACACATACAAAACAACACTCACCACTCAGCACACACATATATATAACAACAATACATAAAGACAACACATAACGCACACAGCATAACATACACACAACAGAGCACACAAAAACAAAGCACACAACACGCATAACACACACGACACAAACTCAACAAAAACACACACCCAACATAAAAATGCACAACAAACATAACACGCACAACGCATACAACACAAAACACCAAATAAAACACAGCCAAGATAACTCGCAACACGGCACATGAAAAACACACAAAAGGCAAAAAAAAAAAAAAAAAACACGCAACCCAATACACAATAAACACACAACACAAAGCAGCACACAAAAAAACCCACAATTTGATTCCTCTTCTTAAGATATCTCTTTTTGCTAAAGATTTATTATCTACGGTGAAAAGATATGTATTTCTGCCTTCTGCACTTGCAAGATCCTCTGTTAAATACAAATAGCGCGCGCGCGTTGTGTATTTAAATAATTATCCCGGCAGCTATTCCTAATATCTTTTGGCAATTAGGGCTATGGATCTAGCGGCTCGGAAGAAATATATTGTGATGGCACACAAAAGTCTTAATAATGATTAACTTGGAATATATAATATATTAATTCTCTAACGATCACTTATATAGAATAAATAGTGATTCAGCTAAACTAACTCAACTTCCATCGAGAGACTACCAACGGGAGGGAAAAGAAAAATCTATGTTTTCTGGATGAGGACTTCTAGTTTACTTTTTTTTTTCTGTATATTAAAAAAATAATTAAAATTTCTCTACGTTTTTTTTTCCTCACCATCTGTTGAGTGGAAAGGATTCTTATAACTACATAGGGGGGCCCATCACCTATTTATCTTTCTTAATTAATAACTGCAGGTGATTCAAATTATTGGACTACATTCAATAATTCAAAATTTTCCTTTGGTCCGAATCTCCATAACATCTAAAACTTCTAAAAGTATAACTATATTATTTGGATGCCTCTTAAGCCTATTTCTGATCTATATACAGGCTTTTTATTACTCTCAATAAAAATTAACATTAGGTATTTTCAAATTGAAAAACAAGCGAACTTTTGAGGAATTCTTCTATTGGCTTAGGAAATATATAGGTGGAACCGCGGGCTATTCATACAAATTTTAAGAAAACTCTAAAGTTCATAAAACACTTTTTAAAAACAATTTCACTCAAACTAATACGGATTTTATTTTTGTATTTCACTAAAAATATAAATCGGATTTTAATACACAAGTAGTATAACTCTGTAATTAAATTCTATTATCATTATTAAAATCAAAAATTGAAAAGTATTTAATTTTGAGTTGATTCAATAAAAGTATATATAATATATTAAATGTTTCATTTAAATATTCAAAATACAGTAGTCATTTATAGCGTTCGTCAAAATGAATAAATCAACATTTTATCTTTTTTTTTTTATCATTGTATTGAAGAGCAAAGCTCTTTTACATATTTTCAATTGCAGTGAAAAACAGTAGGAAATTGCTTTGTTTGAAAAATAATGGAAAAACAACCTCAAATCTTTTTAAAATTTTGATATAAAAATGCTTTAGATTATTTTAATTAATTCAACCTCGATTTATATTATTGAAAAAGGTGTTTTTAATTTAATTCTGTTTTTGCGGCAAAAAAGGAAAAATAACTGGTTCACAGAACACATAGAGATATCTCTTTATTAAATATGAATTCAATTGGCGAAATCTCGCTGGGAAGATTCCCCACTGATGAACTGAAACTTCCCAAATCTTTTAGTTTCAGTTTACTGTTTTCAGTTTTCTGTTATTTCAGTTTACTAATTGTTCACTTGATGATTAAAGGGAAAAATAGAAATTTTCATCTTTAATAACTGAACAATATCAATCATTAGAACCTTGATTAAGACCTTCAGTCTTAAATACAGAAGATTCTCTTTAGATATACATAGAAGGAGTGGGAGAAAAAGTTGAGAAATTATAATTTACAAAGTTATGTGCAAAATATATACGAGTACATCGTACATCTCTAGAGCTTAATAATTTTGATATAATGTTATATGCATTAAAGTACAACAACAACATGTAATACCATTCGTTGTTTCCTTTAAAAAAAAAACTAATTTTGATATTTCCAATCGACAATCTGAAGCAGCCATTGATACCACAATAGCAAAATGTTTTTACATCAGTTCGTCTCCATTCTCCAGCTAGGGCGTGCTTGTTACACCAAGTTCATTCTAAAACATGGCGTTTAAAAGAAGTGGTTGAAAATTTAAAAGGTGCCCTGTGTGTTTCTGGGGTGTTTCCTCCATTTGGAGGCTGAGGATGTAAACAAATATCCCCCCCATGCATGCCTCAGTAATTTGTTGCCAGCACTAGGTGGGATGATCCAATGGGTCAACAAGGGCAGCAGCTAGACAAACACCCAAAGGAGACAATTGACAATTCGAGAATATGTCCTCAAGTTGACGACGCTTCCAGTACTTGAAAGAAAGTATTGTTCAGGTAAATCCCTCTTCCCCCTGAGATTATAGTTTATTTTTAAAAGTGGTTCTCGCTTCGCCGATGTGTCATTATAGGTTTCAATACTTCTTCCCAGTGAATCCCTTCATGTGTGTGACACTGGGAAAGTTTCTTCCTCGAAACTTTCTATCTTTTTTTTTTATAATTTTAAATATTGTTCATTATTACATTTTTGCATGAGATCAATATTACTTCAGGGTGAAATGTTTATTTCAATACAAACTATTTGTACAGCTTTCGAACTTAATCGTCTTACTCATGTGTGTTCTCTAAATAAAATAAAATAAACAATGGACTATATATATAGACACAATTACGCAGGACCCGTTATTCTTGTGCCAATAATTTTGTTATTACTGATATAAAACTTCAAATTAAAAAAATATTAATATATTCATTTTAAAATTAATGCTTTTTTTATATTCCTCATTCTTATTATAATGTGTCATTTTTCTCATTTATTTTCCTATCTATTGGTCCACAACAAGCCAATATGATAATGGATACCAAACTTTCCTTTTCACTCTCTACCAATAATTTTATTATCATGTGTATTTGTATAATTTTCTCATTTTATTCCCTTATCAATTGGTTAACACGAAACCAATACGATAATGGAATACCACATATTTTCCACTCTCTACCAACATTTTATCATCATTCACACTATGTATCATTTTGCAATTTCCTATCTATAGTTTACCATCTAAAAACCAATATGATGTAGAATATCCCCCCTCACATTATTTTTCTTTCTCCGTGACCCCATCATCACTCTTTCTTATATTTTTCTTACTTTTCTCTGAAAGAACCCATATTATTTTCTTCACAGGGGGGAAATATTATATAAAAATGTTATTTTATTTTAAAATTATAATTCCCAGATCAAATTACTCTGTAAAAGTCCACCGCAAGATGTCGCGGCTTTCCCTATAAAAACTCATTGTTGTTGTTTCCCGTTTTGGCCGGCCGACGCTCTCCCGCCATGGAAACTGCAAGAAGAAGAAGAAGAAGAAAGCCAACCAGCCCTCTCAAACCTCGGTTGACATCGCAGATCTTGTTGAAGAAGACAACATGGTTATCTCCCGCCACTACCAAATCCTGCAATCCCTCGGCCAGCCCTCCCTAGCAGCTCTTCACCTGGACCTTGTTCGCTTCATTGAGCAGCGAACTGAAATAATCAAGTGCCTAGTTAGGGATGTGAAGAACCTCACGGGCACCGTGAATGACTTCATGGAGCTGGATGAAATCAAGGATACCCAAATGCCCAAGAAAACCTGCCAGACCACTCAAACTGGCCCTGCTCCCACCTTCAAGGACTCTAGCGCTCAGACCGAGCTCAACAAGCCTGCCACCCCCGCTCCAGCTGCTGTCCCTGTGGCAGCACCTGCTCCCAAGAAGCCAGATCCTCGGCTTGGGGGCGCGGGAAGATGCAGGCTTGGCTGGATCCAGTGGTTTGGTCCTCTTAGCGGGCGGGTTTGACGCCTCTGACTGCTTCCTCTTGGTTGGAGCAGGATCTGGCTTCTTAGGAGCAGGTGCCACCCCCGCTCCAGCTGCTGTCCCTGTGGCAGCACCTGCTCCCAAGAAGCCAGATCCTGCTCTTACCAAGAGGAAGCAGTCAGAGGCGTCAAACCCGCCAGCTAGGAGGACCAAACCACTGGTTCCAGCCAAGCCTGCATCTTCCCGCGCCCCCAAGCCTGCCGTTGCCAAAGTCTCCCTCAATGGGGAGAAATCTGCGGCCCACATCGTGGTTATTGCAGATAACCCGCAGGCTGACCCGCGGGACATCCTCAAAGCTGTCCGCGCTGCCCACACTCTGCCCCAAGGCGTCTGGGCGTCTCTGCGCACCAGGGGAAAACTGGTGCTGCACTCCAGCACTCCAGAGGTCATTCCTGCCGTCAGCTCTGCCCTGGACAACAAGCTCCAAGGCCTGAAAGTCCGGGAACTGAGGCAATTCCTCCCAAGAATCTGCCTCTTCAACGTGGAGGCGGAAACCGCGGATGAGGACACTGTCAAGGCCTTCCTCTCTACCGATGCCCTCAGCCAGCTTCCTGGAGACAAGTCTGTCCGAGTGGCACACAGATCTCCGACCAGAAATGGCACCTGCACGGCCTTCATTGAGCTGGACTTGGCTTCCTACAAGGCCATTGGATGACGCGGCAGGATCATTGTGGACCAAGTGATCCTGAACTACGAGGAGTCTGTCCGCGTCCGCGTCTGCTACCTCTGCTGTGGCTACGCCCACAACGCCGATAGGTGCACCAAGGCTACTGTCACCTGCTTCCACTGCGCTTCTGGTGACCACCAAGGCCGAAGCTGTCGAACTCTTGCCAACCCGCGCACGGCCAAGTGCGCCAACTGCTTAGCCAAGGGCCTCTCTGCCGACCACGAGGCAAGATCAATGTCTTGCCCAACTGCCAGAGCTAGAGCTGCAAAATTCTAGTCCTCCCGCCTTCTTCCTGCCTCTTGACCTCCGCGGACCCAATCCGGCCTAACCTGCCTCTTCCCTAACGGAGATCCTGTCCCTAGCCTCTCTAGCCTGGTCATAGTGGTTTTATATATTCCGCTTTACGCGGCCATTGGGGCTCAAAAATCATTTATTTTGGTTAGCAGCCCCGTAAATAAAGATATTTTCTCTTTCCCGTTTTGGTTAGCAGCCCCGTAAATAAGGATATTTCCGTTTCCTGTTGGCCGGCTCAAATCTTTTGTAGATATGTAAATAAGTCTTTTGTTTTCTTCATTCTTTACGCCTTAAGTAAGGTACACTTTCTCAAAATGATGTATTCTATACTTTATTAGCACAATTAAAGCAAATTGTGATTATAACATGTTCTATTATTTTACCACGACTGCAATTTAAATGCTCATGTATACCAACCTCAAGCAATTGCTTTCTTTTGTAACATATATATACAAAAGAGAGTGAAAATTAAATATATATTAATTCGAAGTTTTATATCAGCAATAACAAAATTCCTTGGCACAAGGATAACGGGACCTGCGCAATTATATTGGTTATGGGAATTATCTGTGTGGGATAAAAAAAAAATGTTGAGGTAGATGAGACCTATTATTCTAAAAAAATATCGATATTTTATTAATCTCTAGATATCGATTGAGGTGATAATTATACTTTAAATTATATGTTTGTGCGCGATATATCCTTACGCAAGCAATTGTTGGAAAAATGGAAGGAAGAAAGAGGAAAGCTGAGAATGAATTTCTTGGATAATTTCGAGAGAAGACCCTACGATAGCATCAAAATAGTAGCTATTAAAGGAACGCTCTGCAAAAAGAGGAATACAACCAGCTACCGAACATATGAAAATTGAGGAGTCATCTCTGCATCGTTCCAATTTTACTACAGAAAAACCTCCCATAAGCGACCATCTCCGAGAGCGATAATTTTTGTGAAATCAATAAATACTTGTAACCATACAAGGTGTGTCCAATAAATAATGCGACCGGTCAAAAACAAAGAAAAATGAAATGATATATATATTTTTAAGTCTATTAAAAAATAAAAAGCTTCAGCTACACTGCGGTATATCACATCACGTGATTTCGCGCGCAGTCGATAAATTGTAAGCTTGTAAAAAGAACGCCTTGCATAACAACTTCTAATTTGTAATGGATAGGAAATTCGAACAACGAATTTGTATTTAATTTTTCTACTAAATTGGGAAATCGGCTTCAGAAACTTTAGATTTGTTGAAATTGGCATTTGGAAATGAAAATGTAAATAAGCCCACCACATTTAGATGGTTTTTACGATTTAAAAATGGAATGGAATCGGTGAAAGATGAGAAGCGTGTTGGACGTCCAATTCTGCAAAGGAACCCTGAAAAGGTGAGCCAAATTTCAAATTTGATAAAAGAAAATCCACGAATAGGGTAACGGGACATTGAGGAAGAAACAGGGATATCAAAATCATTAGTTGGATCGATAATTAAAGAAGACTTGCAGTTAAAGAAGACACCTTCAAGTTTTGTCCCAAAAATGCTCACAATCCAACAAAAAGAGAATCGCGTTGAAGTTACCAAAATAATGCTTGAAATGGTGGGAGAAAACCCTAATTGGAAGGAAAAAGTAATAACTGGAGACGAGACATGGGTTTACGGGTATGACCCGGAAACAAAACGCAATCCATGGAGTGGAAAGGAAAAGATGAACCAAAAACGAAGAAATCTCGACTTTGCAAGTCAAAAAGCAAAGTCTTATTGGTCACGTTCTTTGACATAAAGGGAATTGTGAATTATGAATATCTAGAGGAAGGTCAAACAATCAATAAGGAGTCTTATTTAAACATTATGAGATGTGTACGTGAATCAATTCGTCTGAAAAGAAGTGGAATGTGGAGTTCCAAAAATTGGATTATCCATCATGATAATGCACCACCACACACCGCTAAATCTGTACTGACTTATTTGGCTAAACACGGCATCCAAATACTTCAACAACCTGCCTATTCCCCAGACCTAGCTCCAAATGATTTTTTTCTTTTTCCAAAACTCAAATGGCTCTAAAAGGTAGGAGATTTGACACTAGAGAGTCCATCATAGCGGATTCGAAAAATGTCTTGAAGAACATCCCGAAAGATACCTTTTCTAAATGTTTTAAATCATGGGAGAAGAGATGGAGATTATGTATAGATGCGGGAGGGGACTATTTTGAAAAATACTAATAAAATATTTTTAATCATTCTATTTTTTCTTTATTTTTGACCAATCTCATTATTTATTGGACACACCTTGTATATATGCCAACCTCCAATGAGAAGCTTCCATTTTAGGTAGTCTATTAAAGGAGAACTCCTTCATATTATATATACATTTGTTTAACTCAGCAACAGGTTCTCCTTGACACATCTACAAATGTCGTCCACTACCCGGATTATCCTACAGTCTTTAGTCTCCTTTTAAAAAAGTAAAATAAAAAGAAAAAATGTCAAATATGTTTCTTACTCTTATTATAAAAATGGCAAACGTTAAAGCGATAAGATCCGTATCAGGCTTATTATTAATTTGAAAGAAAATCGATATTAAGAATATGTGTACATGTTAATTATGATGATCTTATCAATATGATCATACCCTATCTTGAATCATTTTAAGGATATTTGGAAATTGAAGAAAACACATTTTGGCGTATATATTAAGCTAGCCAAATGGACCCGCTTGGGTATTATCCAGATGACATATTTCAGCCATGTTTTGCTAGGTCGTTTAATCGGTTTAGTTTTTGAAAAATATTGTAGAAAAATAGCAACCAATCGATTTTATTTATTAGTGTAGTGCTTCCCTTAGCGGAAAATATTAGAACTCAGAAATTTGCTTTCCGATTTATTGAAATCGTCACATTAAATATTCATAGTTTTCAAATAGTCTTATATGTTAATATATTTTGAGGATATTTCTTTTTAGCTTTATATATCTACATCCGATTTTTTATATATATTTTTTCACATGAACAGCGTTTAATGAAAATTTGGCCTCAAATACCCGTTTCTTAATTTCTCAGGAATCCTCTTGGACCAATATTTTTTGGTCTTTCAAGTACAGCCTGCACCACGCTAACGAGGGCCAACAGCACGAAACGCGTTCGAGGTTGGTTCTTCTTTAATTATCAAGAAAATGGGTTGGTCAAATATCACAGAGCAAGTTAAATCAACGCTTAGTTTATTTTTGTTCTATTAGATGGCACTTTGGTATCTAAAATGATCATGTGAGCGGTCAGGATATGCCTTTTTGTTTATAATATATATATTTATACGATAATAACAAGGCGAAGGAAGACGAGTATCTTTATTGGTGCATTGCTCTTATGCACCAATAAAGATACTCGTCTTCCTTCGCCTTGTTATTATCGTATAAGTTTACTCCAGGAAGAATTATTCTACTATAATATATATATAGATGGAAATTTTTCCGGAAGAAAATTGATCTTTAAAACCAAAGCTCGCTTCTCCCGTCAAAACGAATATCAAAATTAGACGCCATCTATTTGATCGTCGCCGCAAACTAGCGGTATCGGGTCGGTGAAAAAACCACAATACCAGCTTTGGCAAAATGAGAAGCGTCCACCTGGAGAACATGGTCTCGGGCTAATGGCCCTCTTCAGCCCGGGGCGAACTTTTTTCCATATATCAATTTATGAATCAAATTGATAATAGAGTTATGGAAGAAATACATCTCGATATGATATTATGAGAGCGATACATCGATGATATCTTAAGTATCAATGAAATCAATAGCATACCCAACGTTCTGAACTTCTTAAATAATTTAAAACCATTTTTATTTTTTACCAATGTAATAGAAGGAAATGGAACTTTAACTTTCTTAGATATAAAACTGACGAGGACGAGCTTAAATATTATTGGGCATGGACATCTATAGATGATCAAAACAGAATTTATAGAAAAATAGACATACCGCAATCATACCTACAGTTAAAACAAAACTAGTTAAATATAATATATATAGCATTTTATTTCTTATTATATATTTGATTCATTCAAAATGGTTCGGTCACTCCAACTTATATAAACAACTAGCCGAATGACCCGGGCAACGCCCGTGTTTTACCCGATTGAATGTTTTTATTCAAATACTATTTGTTACAATTATAAATTGGCGCCTTAAATAAATGCATATATTAGTTAATAACTATAGCCTATGTGCTTTTTCTGTCTATGTACTGTTGGCTTCCGTAGGCGTCTCATACTGGGAAAAAGAAAGAGAGGATTCCATTTAGTTATTAACTAATATATGCATCATTTATTTAAGGAGCGACCCGCTCCAACACAATAGTTACAAAAACGAAAAAGCGAGTGGGGGAGGCATGATGGGGGGGGCAAAGGTGGTGTGATCGTAGCCAACCAATAGGAGGCCGCCATTCCAAGAAAAAAACAAACGGTGACAGAGTTGATTAGGAGATGAAGAATGACGCTCGTAACTGTATATAGAATATTTCTCGTGCATCACGCGAATGATGGGCTTAGAAGGAGTTTTAATTTCTAGAGAAAGATAGGCGAACAGCCTTATCGAAATATCAGAAATATCTTTTAATAAATTATATGGATCCAAAATATGCCAATATATATATATTGAAAAAAAGCACTTCTCCGTCTAGTTTTGACGTCTATTTTGGCGGAAGAGGCGACCTTTGTTTTTATAGATCAATTTCTACCAGGCAAAAATTCCGTTTTATATATTTATAACGATATATCGTGTGTATCAAAAGGGACACCTCTCTTATATAAAACTTTTGTTTAAATTATAATTTAAAGAGAGGGAAAGAGGTGTACCTCTTTATGCATATGAATGCATCCTCCATCAACTTTGCCTTATTTTAAGAATATATATAAAAGTGTTCATTGAAATATATCATATTTTCAGCTATAGAGACCGATTATGATGATGATGATGCGTCTGAAGGCCATTTTTTAGTAATTCTTGATGCCTAACATCCACGACAAAGTGACTCGTGAGCTTTATGCTCGAATGGTACACTGTAAATTTGAGAGGAAATAAATAAATAAATAAATGATGATGATGTTGATATGGGATAAGATGGCTTATTGATACTTTTAAAAAAAAATTATCGATTACTTTTTGGCTAATATTCATTAAAATCCCTATATATATATCGTTGAGATTTCTAGGATCACTCTGCCTTCTATCCAGTACGGTATATTATATTAGAACCATGATATTTTTTAATAGGCAGCTTGATAAATTAACTATTTTGCATACATTATTGTTCCTATTTTTAATTCCTTTATTTAATGGATGGGGTTCAGCTTTATAATTGTCCAACATTGATTTTTCTATTTGTGACTTTTTTTCTTCTTCGTCTTTAACGATTCAAAAGATAGATTTTGGAGCCACTATCGCCATTACTTTTTATATTATTCATGACGGACCTGATTAAAATGTATGACAACTCAGATCTGACGAGTGTATACCTTCCGGAATTTGGTGATGTTCACCTGCTGATGTATGCAGACGATATTGCTATTATAGGGGAGTCGAGGATAAACCTCCAAAAAAGATTAATATATTGAAAGAATATCTTGGTGAGAACTATATGACACTGAACGAGTCCAAATCGAAGGTTATGGTATTTCGCAATGGTGGTAAACCCTCAAGAGAAGATAGATGGTACTGGAATGGTAAACCTCTGATGGTAACAAGAAGATATAATTACTTGGGATACCCTCTGGTCAGTACAACTAAAACCACTCAAGCCGCAAACTTTTTCAAAGGAAAAGCACTTGCGGCAATAAATGCTACAACCCCACAATATTGGCAAAATCAAAATTTAATTCATTAAACTCTGCAATGAAACTGTTTGACTCTATTGTGATGGCTGTTTTGATGTATGCTGCTCCAATTTGGGCAACAGAGTATAAAGATTTATTAGACCATATACAAGATACATTTATTCGTAGGTTTTTGAATTTGCCTAGATATACACCAGGATACATAATAAGACCAGAAACAGGCCGCGTCTCATTAATAATAACAGCTCTGAAATTGACCTTGAAATATTGGCTGAGGGTGCTGAGTATGGATACAAATAGACTGCCTCGAATATGTTTAAATAGAATGAGGCAATTATCCTGTGCTACAGGTGCGCCCATCGGGTTTATAAAACAATTAAGCAATTTACTCAATAATAACGGATCCTCGTGGCTTACTTATTGTAATGATCCTGATTCACTAAGGAATGCTATCCCAGGAATATTAAGAACTGCGATAGAGCAAACAATACAAAACGATTTAACAAGAATAACCCAATCAAAGTTATATTCCCACTATAGAGATATATATACAACGTTTACCACCGAAGAATATTTCTTAAATGAACTCCGTTTTCCTGTCATCAGATTAATCGCACAATTTAGAACCATTTCATTTTTTTTCAGAGAACACCATCTGATTTTATTGAGGCGTGAAGACCTGAAATGCACTTTCTGTGGATCAGGAATAACAACGGAGATGTTGCACTACTTATTTGACTGTGCTGCTCTGTCTGAGGAAAGACGAAAACTAAATGATAAAACGGGGCAACTTTGTCCTTCATTTCCGGCACTAATTAATGAAATATCAAAGAATAGGTATATAGCGATGGCGATATTTGGATTCCACAAGACTATAGCCCGGGAAAAGGCCACACAGTGTTCTCCCCATCCCTTGTGAACTGGCGAATCCTGTATAGGGCGAGAGGCCCTAAATAAAGTCTTTGTTGTTGTTGTTGTTGTAAGATAGATTTTGAATTCTCAAAATACCTGGTCCTCTGACTTTTTTCAATCCCAAGTGATAGAGAGATATGATTTCTGAAAGCTCCTCTGTGTTAATTTATATACGCATTAGTGTTAATAGAAAGTGTTGCCCTTAGAAGGGGTTAAAGAAGAACATTACATTTTCTTAAAGTAACTTTTTTCCTGTAACGTCTAATGAATGGATACACCTTTGAACGCAAACGTCTAAAAAAATTAAATTTAAATTCTTCGTATATATTTTGATCATTTGATATATGTAGTAGCTTGTAAATTCATGCTAAATTTCATGGCATTCCATCAATTATTTTTTGAGGTGTAATACTTTCTATTTGCACTAATATATCTTGGTCCTTTCTAGATTCTCTCTCTAGTTACTATTATAAATTCAGAAAATCCTTGAAGCCGAAATAGTGACACTTGACTGACCACCCAGTAGAAGTATATGGTTGGGTAGTTAAAGATGGGTTGAAATAGTTCAAAGATAACGATTGCTATTATATATGTAGACATGTGATAGTAAACGCAGTCGTTGCTCCTTACCATATACTTTAATCCCAACATAATATTTGAAAAAGTTCTTGCGCATGTTGATTCATTAAGAAAAAAACTCAATTCTCCCAGAAGCGTCTCGAATGAATGTCATGGAGTTTCTTTTCTCTAATGCTTTAGCAGCTAAGGTATTGGTGATTAAACGAGGTAAAAACAAAATGTTGTAATGTCTTGACGATTGAATTATGATACAAATGTGTTTTTGGAATGTAAAATTGACTATCGCCCGAGTTTATTTCAAAAGGTTCTCGACATATTTCAATCCAGGTTAGAGAAAACACGGGCAGGACCTGGTTCCAGCATTTCAATCCGGGCAAGGCGGAAACCAAGGCTCTATTTATAGAAAGGTGGTGCTATCTCGAGAGATAGCCATGCCAGGGGATCAGGACTGCACAGGGGCCATGTTCCCAGGTGGGGGTTGTAGGTCCTGGCGACTGCAGGGTCCAGACTGGGGGTTCCTGGGAGGTAACGCGGCTAAGTGTAGCAGCTGAAGTCCATTAAGTGACCCCCGACCTGGCGTGTCATCTTGTTGACCGTCGACCTGCTGACCTCTTCTTGATGGAACGGCTGGCTCTTCTTACTTATCCGGGCAACCAGTACCTGAAAGTAACGAACCCGGCCCTTTCTCATAGATTGGGCTGATTCTCCAGCTGGGACTTGACAAGCCATGATGCTCGTCCCAAACAGGATGTCAATCTATTCAAGAGAAGCGTTTTACGGAGCCACCAAATGATGAGGTGATCAGTGAAATACCTGCTTACGGTTCCCAGTATTATCTAGTAAAGCAATGCATTTATTAAAATTGCATCAAAACAATTCATTTTCACACCATCTCTGCTTAGAACGCATATATTTTGAAAATAAGATATCACAACAACAGCTTTGGCAGATTCAGACAAAGACCATCTTGTGTACCATAGTTTCTGGATATGGCGAACATTAGTATATAAGAGTGGCATACATTTGATAAAATCATACAAGAGGAGTTATGGTATATTATTTTCAACAGTATCTACGCAATCTACTCAGATGTGATGAAAAATGCATTTTTTGAGCAAATATAATAATTTTGATTTGAAAATTAAATAGAAAAGATAATTATTTCAATTGAGATACTAGGATTTGAATGAAACTTTTTTGCGCGTTCGGGACGTTAACATAACATGAGATACCGTAGCCCAAAAACATGAATAAACTCAGTCTTTCCCAGAGACGTTCTCTTATTAGAGAATATGTCATTTCAGGCCGAATTATGATGAGTCTTTCAACCTAAACAAAATGTCTTTAATAACAAGACATCTCCAGGAGAGCATTGGATATGGTTTTAGATAATCTCTATTGGGAGGTTCTACTGTATATAATAAATCGATCATGTTCGGATATATCACCGTGTATATTAATGTACTAATTAGGCCGAGTAGAAAGGAAGAAGTAACATCGCGTGAATTATCCAAATTCATAAGCATCAAAGAAGGGTGAATACATTTGACATCTGGTGCTTGGAGGGCAGAGCCTTGAACGGCGGAAGAAAGGAAACGGGGACATGCTATCTAAGTTCTGAAGGGTTATTAAAGAGATGATTTTTGGTACTGGCCTTTAAAATATTACGTAAGGGAATGTAGTTAAATAGGAAGGCCAAAAATAGGCGAATGTGGACCAATGACCAAAAGAACCGGGGTAAAGAAGAAGACCTAATATTGAGGAAACTCTGATTGCCAACCTTTGAATAGGAGACTGTACATGATGATGATAAGAGACGACGATGATATTTCCAATTGCATTATTTATTTTATTAACTCAGCGGTTTCCCGGAGCTAGTAACAATTGTCGTCAAGTATCCGGGTTATCTTTCAGATCTGAATCTTCTTTGTTTAATTTTTTTAAAGACAAGTGTAGGTCCAATTCATGAGGTAGCGCGAGCAGATTTATCTCTTGGAAGATTTTCTATTGTTTCCAGGCTTAGATTGGTGATTGAAAGGATGGACAGATGAACGCTTGCATTTATATTAAATTTAAATCACAAGACACGTGTTCTATATGGAGTTAAAAATATATTTCTCTAATATTATCTTTTTTTTTCTTTTATACAATATGTACGGCATATTCCAAAGGTAAGTAAATGGAGTGACCAGATGGAGTTTCAGATTAAACTTAAGAACGCAATCTAGATTAACTATCAATCATTTATCCCTTCACTTTCAATCGATGACGGTTTCACTAAAGGTTTTCGTTCAGAATACTGAATTATATAAGGTAAATTAAATTTCATGTTAAGCCAGATGAGCTAACCCCTCCCATTATTTTTATTGCGGTACGGGGAGTAGAAATTGTTTTTATTTTAAAAGAAACATACGCGTTAAAATTCACCATATTAATACACTGCGGAAGAGCAATGCTTGAATCATATTATATATTTATAATTATATGTATTTCTACTTCTCTCTCCCCTCAAAGCTTATGCCCATAGTTCATTTAAAATGTATTTTTCAAGAGTTTGGATTTCAGTATCGGTATAAAATTAAAACAGCCCAAATCAATATTACAGCGGTGGTAGATTAAGCTAGCGAAACCGCTAGGAGAGTTCATCACTGTTGAGCCAGGGCCTCCCTTTATTTTTTCATTGCAGTAAGGGCACTATAAAATTGTTTTAATTATAAAAGAAACATACGCGTCAAAATAGTTTGAATTTGTTATAAATTTCAGGTTATTTTACGATTATTCTTCTACTTTTGAAACGCACTGTATATTGTGCTAGTTGAAATTTTTTGGTCAAATTTTCGTTCTAAATTCATTGATGTAAACATCATATTATACATGTTTTTTTTTTTTTCAAATACTTTTTGTGGATAACTAATAGGGTTAAAGTTCTGAACAATATTCAATGCTATATTTTACACATACTTTAAAATTTTGAAGAAGTTAAAAAAATATATTATTCAAATATAATTCAATCTTTCTCCGAGAGCACGTGGGTGCAGATTATAGACAATCTTCAATCAAAGGTCAAAATCAATACCTTTGAATACGTGAGAAATGGGTGGAACCATTTGTCCTACTTGTTCCACCCCTTGTGACAATATTTTATTTGCCAACTAATTTTGTTTGTATATTCACATGTTTAAATAACCAAAGAAGTATTTTTTGAAATAGGAATTGATTATCCTATTTCTATAATCTCTAACGTGCACACTGTGCGGGAGCGCGTTTCTTGTCGACTCAGTGTTCATTCCTATAGGAGATTCAGAAATTTACATTTGAAAATATATATAGATTAATTTTATACACACAAACCCTATTTTGCGATAATTTGTCTCTTTGATTTGTGCCAAGAAGATATTTTTCAAATCATTCGGACTTCCACCGCAAAACGTTTATTTATTATTATATATTTTTTAATATCACAAGTTTCCAGACATAGTTATCCTTCAATACGACCTACTGAAGAGCTAGGCACGAAAGACGATCATTTTAAGCATCACCATAGAAAACCTTATTTGCTCGAAAAGTAAGCTATAACACACTTCTGAAAAGTGATCGTTATTGTAGAATGTGCACGGCCTTTGGCTTATAAGAAATAATATATGCTCGAAACCTTGCCAGTTATCAATTTGAAAATAAAGACAAGATTTCATCACTACTTATCTCATTTGAAATTATATCCACATAAGCCTTTATTAAGTAAAAATAAAATATTTTATTTCATCTTGAAGTCTGCAAAGGAAATAAAATGAAATACTTTTTTTTTACTCAATTATAATGATGCAGATTATATTTACACACGAAATTTAATTAAGACAATGAGTCGTTTCAACCCGAATTCGAATGATAATTCCAAATAAAATATAAATTATTTAAAATAAAAACGAACAAATATTTACATATGATACACATGGGCCTTTATTAAGCCTTTCGTTTTATACACGATTTTTCAACCGGTAAAAGGAGGTAGTAAGGTGTTGGAATTTGCAGTATATATACGTATATTTAGAAGCACCATATTGCGATCCTCGGAGTTATGAGAAAAGGAAGCGAGCAGAAAAGGGAACTTATTTAAAAATTTGAAACGGGGACTTTTATTCGAAATAATATACGTATATCAATATTTTTTTTTTTTTTTTTTAAATATATATATATACACAACAAAAACGGTACTTTATTTAAAAATCAAGATTACAGGGAAACGTGTTAGTGGGGGAGGGGATAGCAGTAATTAAGGAAAATCAAATTGTAGGTAGTATTTATAGATGTCATGTTTGGCGGCGTTGAGGATGTTCCTGACGGTTTCGGGCTCTCGGTTCATTATGTATTTCCCGCGGTCAAAGACGAAGTCGTTATGTATATCGCGGCATTTGGAGATGGCGTCGTTTAGAATAGGCTGAATAGAGTCGCAGGTTAGATATCGGTGTTCAACGTCTGGCGGTCCGTGGCATGTTGGACAGGCAGTCTTTCCGAAGCGTCGAGGGTAGGGGAGGGCACGAATCACGAGTCGCCATGCGATATCGTCGCGGATGTTGGTTTCGCGGTGCCAGGATGGTGTACACTCGAGCAGCCACCTTTCTGCCTTAGTATTTGCGTTATTAGCATCAAGATAGGTGTTTGTAATCAGGGTTCTCATATACGCGCTCTTTACCCCTGAGAAGGGTCGTTTTGTTGCCCTTGCTACGATGGGAAGGTAAACGCAGGAATTGTTGTCGCGGGTTAAAAATTTCGTCTCTTTGAGTTTGTCGTAAAGGGTCGTAAGATTCGCGAAATCCATAATAACGTTTCTCGTGGCGTGTGAAAAGAGGCAGTCAATAGGGCGAAAAGAGCCGTCGTCGTTAACGAGGTCTTTAAATCTTTTAAGATTCCGGACACTAAAAACGGCGGGGTTCTGCATTCTAAGATCTTGTAGAAAGCGGCATTTGAGAAGGACGAGGTGGAGGAAGTCTTTACGTGACAATTTTGTAAAGTCGATTTCGAACGAAGGCGCAATTTTCTTTAAGCTTTGTAAAATTTCTTTGTTTCGCGGCGATGATATGTGGTATAGGTCGTAATTAAATAAATTCTGGTAATTAGTCGTGTTTTTATTTTCGAATAGAAAGCCGTTTTCATTCGTATATCCGTTCACGTGTTTCTGTATCCTCTTGATGGTAAATAAGTCGCGTTGCGTAGGTAGGTGTAGCAGTCCAAGGCCTCCATTGGGGATGGGCAGGCAATTGATTGTGTAATTCGTCCATGTCTTGGATAGGTAGAGGGCGTCGTCCATTTCTGATTGTAGTTCGTTAAGTATTAGATCGTGAGGTAGAACGGAGTTGATGATGTAAGTAAATTTAGGAATAAAATATTTGTTTAGGTAACGGACTTTTGATGTTAAAGGCAAGGGTAGTATTTTTTGCTTCGCGATGGAGAGACATTGTTGAAAGTTCGATCGAAGTTCGTCAGTTTGAAGTTTAAAAGGTTTTCTGCTGTTTTCCAGGGTCAGTCCAAGTAGGTTGATACAGTCATTCCTCATCTTGATGTCGCTAGGTGCGTCTGTCCTCTTTTTCCAGCTCCCGCACCACAGTCCCGTACTCTTTCCATAGTTGACTTTTATTCTGGAAACGCTTCCAAAACGCGCGAAGCATTCGCGAATTGTTGTAAAGTCGCGGTCTTCTTTTATAAGAAATATAAAATCGTCGGCATAAGCGTAGATTGTCGTCGAAGGGTGTAAAGATTCCTTGAGGTCGTAGATAAGTGCCGTTGTCGCGATAGAGAAGAGAAGCGCAGAAAGTCCGCAGCCCTGCCTAACTCCCGTAGAGACCTTCAAAAACGGCGAGGTTTCGTTATTTATCTCAATTCTTATCTCGTTGTCTCGAAATATTATTTGTATCCATCGTATAAAAACGTCGGGGAGTCTCATTCTTTTTAAAATCGCTAAAATGTAATGACGGTCCACGGAGTCGAAAGCTTTTTCTAAGTCGAGCGCGACGAGAGCGAGAGGCGTATCCAGAAGGTTGGCGTTAAAGATGTGTTTTTCAATGTCGGGGATGATATCGTAGATCGACCTCCCTGGGACTGCGTACTTCTGTTCGACCGGAATTAACTTAGAGGCGTATGGCTTGATTTTGTTGAGTAAGGCCTTCGAAAGGATCTTATAGTCCGCGTTCATGGACGTGATTGGGCGCCAGTCGCGGATTGTTGTTGGTCGTGGTATTTTCGGGAGCAGCATCATTCTGCCTTGACGCAAGTAGAATGGGAGAGCGTTTTCCTCCTGGGCACGAGTAAAGACTTTGTATAAAGTTTCCGTGATCGTGTTCGAGTATTTTTTGTAGAATTCTCCGGGGACCTCGTCATCTCCCGCCATTTTCCCGTTTGGAATGTCTTTGATAGCTGTGACAATGTCTTCCCTCGAGATAAAGTTTTCATCACTTGCATCAAAGCCGACGTCTTTAGTTGGTATTCTATCGATGAAGTCGATGAAGTCTTGGGCGCGAGGACTCAAGATTTGCATGCATTTGTTGCGATAAAAGGTGTAAACGTAGTTCATGATGTTTTGGGTTCCGTGCAATAAGATTCCGTTTTCATTATATATCGATGTAATGGCAGGTCTCCGCCGTGGAATGCATGGTGTCCGGTAGCGTTGACATGTCTTCGCGATGTCTCGAATTAAAGTTTTCAGGCTATATAGTTTAGCATAATCTCCAAGTTCAGAAAAATTCGAATTGAAGAGGTTATGTTCGAAGTTAAAGATTGTGTGGAAAATGTATGAGGAGAAGATTCGCCTATCGATGAATTCGGGGTTCGTGTATTCATGGGCGGCTTTGCGCAAGGTAGAGACGATAGCATCGTGGTCGGATGGTGGGTATGGTCGGACGTCGCAAGCCTCGAATTCTCCGATAAAATTCGTAGTGCATAAAGTATAGTCGATTCGAGTGCGAACTTGTGCATTATTTTTCAAAGTAGCGTGTGTGGGTCCGTATTCGTTGGGGTGCAGTAAATGATATACATCGATTAACGAGTGTTTCCTCATTTCTGGGGGCAAAACACCTCTCTTTATAAAAGTTTTTAGATTAGAACTAAATCACGTGGATACGAGATTCACTCACGCTATGCAGGACCAAAGAAAGAAAAATACCATCTAATTGTTTACAAACATTTCTATTTGAAATTCAAAATTTAATTTGAAATTACTTCTTATATTCTTGAAGAAGGGCTATTTACGCCCGAAAGCTCGAAGTACTAATATTTTTGAAATAAAAGAAACTTATCCTCGGAATTTATTTATGTTTGCTGCTTATTTCCAAAATATATATTTACACTTTTCACCAATGCCTAAAGTTTCTCACCTGGAAGAAAAAAAACTCCGCCTTTGCCGGTCCCAAGCCAGGATGAAAAAGGAGGAGGGGGAGCAGTAACAAGCTCACTAAAAAAACCTGGGCTCAGCTGGGCCGGCTGAAAGTACCTTGTAAGGGCTCCTAATCCAGGGATACATTCTTTTGGAGCTAAGTCAGTGGCCTGCCACTGAGTAGTGCTCCCAGTCTTGATGACAAAGGTAGACGCATTCTATTTCACCCAAACATGATGGTTGTTAATTTCAAGCTTTACAAGCTTGACACTCTAATATGATTGAGTGAAGATAAGAAAGGAGAAAAAAATATTTTTTGTATTTTTTTTTGGCAATAATCTATTTATTATCAATTAATTTGATTTTGGTCTTTATTTATTATTCCCCTGCTCTATACAAACATTTTGTACATTTACAATGTCAGAAGTTTTCTCTGTAATACCTTTTTAGCAGTGAAGTTATATTTGAGCAACAAACAATTGTTGAAATTTAAAATGGTCGAATTATCGATAGTGTTGAATTACAGTTTGTTATATGATAGGCTGTAGGTCAGGACAACAAAACATGGTCGAATTATCGAGGTTATATTGTATATATAAAACTATAAATGTAATTTTAATGAGGTAATTTAAATGAATTCATTCCTTTTATATGTTGTCTTATCTGTGATATAGTAGTATTGTTTGCAATTTTATTTGCTGATTTGTGTCTTTTTTTTCCACTCAAAATATATATTTTTAAACTCTTGAATTACAGTTTGTAGGTAAGGACATTATTTTCTTTTATTAATTTGTTATAGTTTTTCATTTGAATTTAGCTCCATTTTTGTGTCTTATTTACTTTTTTGCAGTGTCTTTCATAATGCCTGATTTGATTACTTGATCTGTTATAGTTTTCATTTGAATTTAGCTTCATTTTTGTGTCTGATTTTCTTTTTTGCAGTATCTTTCATAATGCCTGATTTGATTACTTGATCTGTTATAGTTTTCATTTGAATTTAGCTCCATTTTTTGTCTGATTTTCTTTTTTGCAGTTTCTTTCATAATGCCTGATTTGATTACTTGATCTGTTATAGTTTTTCATTTGAATTTAGCTCCATTTTTGTGTCTGTCTTTTTTTTTCTTCTCATAAATAGGCTGATGCTGTATTTGTGTACTCAATTGTTGCTTTTTGTGTCTGGTTTCTTTTTTGCAGTATTTTTTTGGAATCCTTTTTTTTCATCAATTGTTTCCTCACATGCTTGGAATTTTCTTTTTATGCCTGTCCTGGCTTTCAGTTTTATAGTTTTCCTCTGTTTGGTTCTTATCTTACCTTTTTTTTTTCAGCGTCTTCTGTCATGCCTCGAAAAGGCCGTGGAAGACTCACTCCCCTAACCGCTAGGCGTGCTAATATGACTCGCCGCAGACACAAAACCCCAATTGCTATTTCTCTTGTTTACTTTTTTACCAATGCCTATAATTTTTCACCTGAAAGATTTTTTATTTTATTTGTTATTCAATAAACTATTATCACTTATTTTTGGTCTTCTTTTTATTTACTTATTTTACTGGGGGTTGGTGGAAGGATGGTCTAAGCCGTTGGTTTTCGACCGCTACGACCCGGGTTCGATTCCCGCATTGGGCTTTTTTTCTGAAAAAAAAAAATGCTCCAATGGCTTCTGATTCTTGCAAAAGTCCAACCCCACCAGCAAGCGCAAGTAATCAAACGGGGCTCTGGCACATTTGTACATGCAAAGTCGAACTGCTTTTCACATGTTTAGACATGTGGTGTACTTACAGTAAAAACAGTCGCCTACTCTACCCACCATGATTATCAAGGCCTGTACCACGTGTATTAGGGATAAGCAAAAAAAAATATTTTACTCATTGATCTATACATACAATTATTTGCATACAATTATATACATACAGTTTTCTACATTTTTGCGCTCTGCAGTCTAATATGTTGTTAATAATAGGGGTTTTAGACAAATATCAACTGTTGAAATTTGAATTTCCAAAATAGTTGAATTATCGAAAGTGTCGAATTAGTTTGTCATATGATAGGCCGTAGGTCGAGACATCAAAAATGGTCGAATTATCGTGTGTTGAATTAATTAGATTATATTGTATATATAAAAAAATAGAATTGTTGTTTTTAATGAGGTCTTTTAAATGAATTTATTCATTTAATATGTTGTCATATCTGCAATTTTTTTCATTTCCAAAATATTTATTTACACTTTCACCAATGCCTATAGGATCTTTGCGATGGAACAGGTATGGTGTTCTAGCGCATGTGCTCTCATGTCCTTGAAGCACATATACTGACAGTACCCAAAGTTGAACACACTGTATAATGTCTGAAATATCTTTGTCCCCTTCGGATACCAACTTTCGCTTCATTCTAGAGAGGCTTTATGTTTCACTAAGGTTGGCTTTTGCTATGACTATAAAGAGGGCTCAAGGCCAAACCTTTGCTACAAGAGCCTGAGTTTACGCACAGACGACTTTATGTGACTTTTTCAAGTGTGCGAACTTTGGATAGCATACATGTAAAGTTGAACCCAAGTATATATGAAATGTAGTTTTTAATGAGGTCATTTAAATGAATTCCTATTATAAATCGTCTCCTCTGAAATATAGTTTGTAAATTTATATTCTGATTTATTTTATCCTTTTTTTTTTTCATTTCCAAAATATATATTTACACTTTTCACCAATGCCTAAAGTTTCTCACCTGGAAGAAAAAAAACTCCGCCTTTGCCGGTCCCAAGCCAGGATGAAAAAGGAGGAGGGGGAGCAGTAACAAGCTCACTAAAAAAACCTGGGCTCAGCCGGGCCGGCTGAAAGTACCTTGTAAGGGCTCCTAATCCAGGGATACATTCTTTTGGAACTAAGTCAGTGGCCTGCCACTGAGTAGTGCTCCCAGTCTTGATGACAAAGGCAGACGCATTATACTTCACCCAATCATGATGGTTGTTAATTTCAAGCTTTACAAGCTTGACACTCTAATATGATTGAGTGAAGATAAGAAAGGAGAAAAAAATATTTTTTGTATTTTTTTTTGGCAATAATCTATTTATTATCAATTAATTTGATTTTGGTCTTTATTTATTATTCCCCTGCTCTATACAAACATTTTGTACATTTACAATGTCAGAAGTTTTCTCTGTAATACCTTTTTAGCAGTGAAGTTATATTTGAGCAACAAACAATTGTTGAAATTTAAAATGGTCGAATTATCGATAGTGTTGAATTACAGTTTGTTATATGATAGGCTGTAGGTCAGGACAACAAAACATGGTCGAATTATCGAGGTTATATTGTATATATAAAACTATAAATGTAATTCTAATGAGGTCATTTAAATGAATTCATTCCTTTTATATGTTGTCTTATCTGTGATATAGTAGTATTGTTTGCAATTTTATTTGCTGATTTGTGTCTTTTTTTTCCACTCAAAATTTATATTTTTAAACTCTTGAATTACAGTTTGTAGGTAAGGACATTATTTTCTTTTATTAATTTGTTATAGTTTTTCATTTGAATTTAGCTCCATTTTTGTGTCTTATTTACTTTTTTGCAGTGTCTTTCATAATGCCTGATTTGATTACTTGATCTGTTATAGTTTTCATTTGAATTTAGCTTCATTTTTGTGTCTGATTTTCTTTTTTGCAGTATCTTTCATAATGCCTGATTTGATTACTTGATCTGTTATAGTTTTCATTTGAATTTAGCTCCATTTTTGTGTCTGATTTTCTTTTTTGCAGTTTCTTTCATAATGCCTGATTTGATTACTTGATCTGTTATAGTTTTTCATTTGAATTTAGCTCCATTTTTGTGTCTGTCTTTTTTTTTCTTCTCATAAATAGGCTGATGCTGTATTTGTATACTCAATTGTTGCTTTTTGTGTCTGGTTTCTTCTTTGCAGTATTTTTTTGGAATCCTTTTTTTTCATCAATTGTTTCCTCACATGCTTGGAATTTTCTTTTTATGCCTGTCCTGGCTTTCAGTTTTATAGTTTTCCTCTGTTTGGTTCTTATCTTACCTTTTTTTTTTTTTCAGCGTCTTCTGTCATGCCTCGAAAAGGCCGTGGAAGACTCACTCCCCTAACCGCTAGGCGTGCTAATATGACTCGCCGCAGACACAAAACCCCAATTGCTATTTCTCTTGTTTACTTTTTTACCAATGCCTATAATTTTTCACCTGAAAGATTTTTTATTTTATTTGTTATTCAATAAACTATTATCACTTATTTTTGGTCTTCTTTTTATTTACTTATTTTACTGGGGGTTGGTGGAAGGATGGTCTAAGCCGTTGGTTTTCGACCGCTACGACCCGGGTTCGATTCCCGCATTGGGCACTTTTTTCTGAAAAAAAAAAAAATGCTCCAATGGCTTCTGATTCTTGCAAAAGTCCAACCCCACCAGCAAGCGCAAGTAATCAAACGGGGCTCTGGCACATTTGTACATGCAAAGTCGAACTGCTTTTCACATGTTTAGACATGTGGTGTACTTACAGTAAAAACAGTCGCCTACTCTACCCACCATGATTATCAAGGCCTGTACCACGTGTATTAGGGATAAGCAAAAAAATATTTTACTCATTGATCTATACATACAATTATTTGCATACAATTATATACATACAGTTTTCTACATTTTTGCGCTCTGCAGTCTAATATGTTGTTAATAATAGGGGTTTTAGACAAATATCAACTGTTGAAATTTGAATTTCCAAAATAGTTGAATTATCGAAAGTGTCGAATTAGTTTGTCATATGATAGGCCGTAGGTCGAGACATCAAAAATGGTCGAATTATCGTGTGTTGAATTAATTAGATTATATTGTATATATAAAAAAATAGAATTGTTGTTTTTAATGAGGTCTTTTAAATGAATTTATTCATTTAATATGTTGTCATATCTGCAATTTTTTTCATTTCCAAAATATTTATTTACACTTTCACCAATGCCTATAGGATCTTTGCGATGGAACAGGTAGGGTGTTCTAGCGCATGTGCTCTCATGTCCTTGAAGCACATATACTGACAGTACCCAAAGTTGAACACACTGTATAATGTCTGAAATATCTTTGTCCCCTTCGGATACCAACTTTCGCTTCATTCTAGAGAGGCTTTATGTTTCACTAAGGTTGGCTTTTGCTATGACTATAAAGAGGGCTCAAGGCCAAACCTTTGCTACAAGAGCCTGAGTTTACGCACAGACGACTTTATGTGACTTTTTCAAGTGTGCGAACTTTGGATAGCATACATGTAAAGTTGAACCCAAGTATATATGAAATGTAGTTTTTAATGAGGTCATTTAAATGAATTCCTATTATAAATCGTCTCCTCTGAAATATAGTTTGTAAATTTATATTCTGATTTATTTTATCCTTTTTTTTCATTTCCAAAATATATATTTACACTTTTCACCAATGCCTAAAGTTTCTCACCTGGAAGAAAAAAAACTCCGCCTTTGCCGGTCCCAAGCCAGGATGAAAAAGGAGGAGGGGGAGCAGTAACAAGCTCACTAAAAAAACCTGGGCTCAGCCGGCCCGGCTGAAAGTACCTTGTAAGGGCTCCTAATCCAGGGATACATTCTTTTGGAACTAAGTCAGTGGCCTGCCACTGAGTAGTGCTCCCAGTCTTGATGACAAAGGCAGACGCATTCTACTTCACCCAATCATGATGGTTGTTAATTTCAAGCTTTACAAGCTTGACACTCTAATATGATTGAGTGAAGATAAGAAAGGAGAAAAAAATATTTTTTGTATTTTTTTTTTGGCAATAATCTATTTATTATCAATTAATTTGATTTTGGTCTTTATTTATTATTCCCCTGCTCTATACAAACATTTTGTACATTTACAATGTCAGAAGTTTTCTCTGTAATACCTTTTTAGCAGTGAAGTTATATTTGAGCAACAAACAATTGTTGAAATTTAAAATGGTCGAATTATCGATAGTGTTGAATTACAGTTTGTTATATGATAGGCTGTAGGTCAGGACAACAAAACATGGTCGAATTATCGAGGTTATATTGTATATATAAAACTATAAATGTAATTTTAATGAGGTCATTTAAATGAATTCATTCCTTTTATATGTTGTCTTATCTGTGATATAGTAGTATTGTTTGCAATTTTATTTGCTGATTTGTGTCTTTTTTTTCCACTCAAAATTTATATTTTTAAACTCTTGAATTACAGTTTGTAGGTAAGGACATTATTTTCTTTTATTAATTTGTTATAGTTTTTCATTTGAATTTAGCTCCATTTTTGTGTCTTATTTACTTTTTTGCAGTGTCTTTCATAATGCCTGATTTGATTACTTGATCTGTTATAGTTTTCATTTGAATTTAGCTTCATTTTTGTGTCTGATTTTCTTTTTTGCAGTATCTTTCATAATGCCTGATTTGATTACTTGATCTGTTATAGTTTTCATTTGAATTTAGCTCCATTTTTGTGTCTGATTTTCTATTTTGCAGTTTCTTTCATAATGCCTGATTTGATTACTTGATCTGTTATAGTTTTTCATTTGAATTTAGCTCCATTTTTGTGTCTGTCTTTTTTTTTCTTCTCATAAATAGGCTGATGCTGTATTTGTGTACTCAATTGTTGCTTTTTGTGTCTGGTTTCTTTTTTGCTGTATTTTTTTGGAATCCTTTTTTTTTTTCATCAATTGTTTCCTCACATGCTTGGAATTTTCTTTTTATGCCTGTCCTGGCTTTCAGTTTTATAGTTTTCCTCTGTTTGGTTCTTATCTTACCTTTTTTTTTTTCAGCGTCTTCTGTCATGCCTCGAAAAGGCCGTGGAAGACTCACTCCCCTAACCGCTAGGCGTGCTAATATGACTCGCCGCAGACACAAAACCCCAATTGCTATTTCTCTTGTTTACTTTTTTACCAATGCCTATAATTTTTCACCTGAAAGATTTTTTATTTTATTTGTTATTCAATAAACTATTATCACTTATTTTTGGTCTTCTTTTTATTTACTTATTTTACTGGGGGTTGGTGGAAGGATGGTCTAAGCCGTTGGTTTTCGACCGCTACGACCCGGGTTCGATTCCCGCATTGGGCACTTTTTTCTGAAAAAAAAAAATGCTCCAATGGCTTCTGATTCTTGCAAAAGTCCAACCCCACCAGCAAGCGCAAGTAATCAAACGGGGCTCTGGCACATTTGTACATGCAAAGTCGAACTGCTTTTCACATGTTTAGACATGTGGTGTACTTACAGTAAAAACAGTCGCCTACTCTACCCACCATGATTATCAAGGCCTGTACCACGTGTATTAGGGATAAGCAAAAAAAAATATTTTACTCATTGATCTATACATACAATTATTTGCATACAATTATTTACATACAGTTTTCTACATTTTTGCGCTCTGCAGTCTAATATGTTGTTAATAATAGGGGTTTTAGACAAATATCAACTGTTGAAATTTGAATTTCCAAAATAGTTGAATTATCGAAAGTGTCGAATTAGTTTGTCATATGATAGGCCGTAGGTCGAGACATCAAAAATGGTCGAATTATCGTGTGTTGAATTAATTAGATTATATTGTATATATAAAAAAATAGAATTGTTGTTTTTAATGAGGTCTTTTAAATGAATTTATTCATTTAATATGTTGTCATATCTGCAATTTTTTTCATTTCCAAAATATTTATTTACACTTTCACCAATGCCTATAGGATCTTTGCGATGGAACAGGTATGGTGTTCTAGCGCATGTGCTCTCATGTCCTTGATGCACATATACTGACAGTACCCAAAGTTGAACACACTGTTTAATGTCTGAAATATCTTTGTCCCCTTCGGATACCAACTTTCGCTTCATTCTAGAGAGGCTTTATGTTTCACTGAAGTTGGCTTTTGCTATGACTATAATGAGGGCTCGAGGCCAAACCTTTGCTACAAGAGCCTGAGTTTACGCACAGACGACTTTATGTGACTTTTTCAAGTGTGCGAACTTTGGATAGCATACATGTAAAGTTGAACCCAAGTATATATGAAATGTAGTTTTTAATGAGGTCATTTAAATGAATTCCTATTATAAATCGTCTCCTCTGAAATATAGTTTGTAAATTTATATTCTGATTTATTTTATCCTTTTTTTTTTTCATTTCCAAAATATATATTTACACTTTTCACCAATGCCTAAAGTTTCTCACCTGGAAGAAAAAAAACTCCGCCTTTGCCGGTCCCAAGCCAGGATGAAAAAGGAGGAGGGGGAGCAGTAACAAGCTCACTAAAAAAACCTGGGCTCAGCCGGGCCGGCTGAAAGTTCCTTGTAAGGGCTCCTAATCCAGGGATACATTCTTTTGGAGCTAAGTCAGTGGCCTGCCACTGAGTAGTGCTCCCAGTCTTGATGACAAAGGCAGACGCATTCTACTTCACCCAATCATGATGGTTGTTAATTTCAAGCTTTACAAGCTTGACACTCTAATATGATTAAGTGAAGATAAGAAAGGAGAAAAAAATATTTTTTGTATTTTTTTTTTGGCAATAATCTATTTATTATCAATTAATTTGATTTTGGTCTTTATTTATTATTCCCCTGCTCTATACAAACATTTTGTACATTTACAATGTCAGAAGTTTTCTCTGTAATACCTTTTTAGCAGTGAAGTTATATTTGAGCAACAAACAATTGTTGAAATTTAAAATAGTCGAATTATCGATAGTGTTGAATTACAGTTTGTTATATGATAGGCTGTAGGTCAGGACAACAAAACATGGTCGAATTATCGAGGTTATATTGTATATATAAAACTATAAATGTAATTTTAATGAGGTCATTTAAATGAATTCATTCCTTTTATATGTTGTCCTATCTGTGATATAGTAGTATTGTTTGCAATTTTATTTGCTGATTTGTGTCTTTTTTTTCCACTCAAAATTTATATTTTTAAACTCTTGAATTACAGTTTGTAGGTAAGGACATTATTTTCTTTTATTAATTTGTTATAGTTTTTCATTTGAATTTAGCTCCATTTTTGTGTCTTATTTACTTTTTTGCAGTGTCTTTCATAATGCCTGATTTGATTACTTGATCTGTTATAGTTTTCATTTGAATTTAGCTTAATTTTTGTGTCTGATTTTCTTTTTTGCAGTATCTTTCATAATGCCTGATTTGATTACTTGATCTGTTATAGTTTTCATTTGAATTTAGCTCCATTTTTGTGTCTGATTTTCTTTTTTGCAGTTTCTTTCATAATGCCTGATTTGATTACTTGATCTGTTATAGTTTTTCATTTGAATTTAGCTCCATTTTTGTGTCTGTCTTTTTTTTTCTTCTCATAAATAGGCTGATGCTGTATTTGTGTACTCAATTGTTGCTTTTTGTGTCTGGTTTCTTTTTTGCAGTATTTTTTTGGAATCCTTTTTTTTTTCATCAATTGTTTCCTCACATGCTTGGAATTTTCTTTTTATGCCTGTCCTGGCTTTCAGTTTTATAGTTTTCCTCTGTTTGGTTCTTACCTTTTTTTTTTCAGCGTCTTCTGTCATGCCTCGAAAAGGCCGTGGAAGACTCACTCCCCTAACCGCTAGGCGTGCTAATATGAATCGCCGCAGACACAAAACCCCAATAAAATACGATTTGGCCAATTTATCAAAAGAAGAAATTAATGTATTCAGACCGCATGCCCCGACTATAATTCATAACTACATAGAATCAAGAATGGCTGAAACAATAGCTAACACTAATGAAACATTCAGAAAATTTTTCCCATTTGGAATTCCTTTTTATTTTCGTCCGAATTTTTATAACTCACAGTTCGTCACGGGTCATGGTAATTTTGGAGAATTTCTGTCGAAAATCGGGGCAACGGATGATCCTAGCTGTTTCTGTGGAAAAGAAAACCAAGACTCAATGCATTTATTGATGGAATGTCCGATATTCCACAGCTACAGAAGTAATCATTTTTATCCCATCGAAGAGGTTTGCGAATTTGTATATAACAAAGACACTTATGTAAAATTCAATAATTTTTGTAAGTCATTTTGGATTTTCTCTTCTGTTTAAGAAAACCATAGTTTCAGTTTTAATTGTGTTTTTAACCGGTTATTGTGCTGTATATACTGAATTGTATATAGGTTGCTAAAATAATTTATTTTGGATTTTCTCTTCTGTTTGAGAAAACCATCGTTTCAGTTTTAATTGTGTTTTTAGTCGGTTATTGAGTTGTATATAGGTTGATAAAATAATCCATTTTGGATTTTCTCTTCTGTTTTAGAGTGCCATCGTTTAAGTTTTAATTATGTTTTTAGTCCGATTATTAAATTGTATAAAATGAATTGTATATAATCTACTAAAATGTATTTAGGCGCAAGTATCCCGAGCTGGGATATCGCGTCCGATATGTCAAATAAAATGACGTATGAAAAGGTTGAATAAATTGCTATTTCTCTTGTTTACTTTTTTACCAATGCCTATAATTTTTCACCTGAAAGATTTTTTATTTTATTTGTTATTCAATAAACTATTATCACTTATTTTTGGTCTTCTTTTTATTTACTTATTTTACTGGGGGTTGGTGGAAGGATGGTCTAAGCCGTTGGTTTTCGACCGCTACGACCCGGGTTCGATTCCCGCATTGGGCACTTTTTTCTGAAAAAAAAAAATGCTCCAATGGCTTCTGATTCTTGCAAAAGTCCAACCCCACCAGCAAGCGCAAGTAATCAAACGGGGCTCTGGCACATTTGTACATGCAAAGTCGAACTGCTTTTCGCATGTTTAGACATGTGGTGTACTTACAGTAAAAACAGTCGCCTACTCTACCCACCATGATTATCACGGCCTGTACCACGTGTACTAGGGATAAGCAAAAAAAAAATATTTACTCATTGATCTATACATACAATTATTTGCATACAATTATATACATACAGTTTTCTACATTTTTGCGCTCTGCAGTATAATATGTTGTTAATAATAGAGGTTTTAGACAAATATCAACTGTTGAAATTTGAATTTCCAAAATAGTTGAATTATCGAAAGTGTCGAATTAGTTTGTCATATGATAGGCCGTAGGTCGAGACATCAAAAATGGTCGAATTATCGTGTGTTGAATTAATTAGATTATATTGTATATATAAAAAAATATAATTGTTGTTTTTAATGAGGTCTTTTAAATGAATTTATTCCTTTAATATGTTGTCATATCTGCAATTTTTTTTCATTTCCAAAATATTTATTTACACTTTCACCAATACCTATAGGATCTTTGCGATGGAACAGGTATGGTGTTCTAGCGCATGTGCTCTCATGTCCTTGAAGCACATATACTGACAGTACCCAAAGTTGAACACACTGTATAATGTCTGAAATATCTTTGTCCCCTTCGGATACCAACTTTCGCTTCATTCTAGAGAGGCTTTATGTTTCACTAAGGTTGGCTTTTGCTATGACTATAAAGAGGGTTCAAGGCCAAACCTTTGCTACAAGAGCCTGAGTTTACGCACAGACGACTTTATGTGACTTTTTCAAGTGTGCGAACTTTGGATAGCATACATGTAAAGTTGAACCCAAGTATATATAAAATGTAGTTTTTAATGAGGTCATTTAAATGAATTCCTATTATAAATAGTCTCCTCTGAAATATAGTTTGTAAATTTATATTCTGATTTATTTTATCCTTTTTTTTTCCAAAATATATATTTACACTTTTCACCAATGCCTAAAGTTTCTCACCTGGGAGAAAAAAAAACTCCGCCTTTGCCGGTCCCAAGCCAGGATGAAAAAGGAGGAGGGGGAGCAGTAACAAGCTCACTAAAAAAACCTGGGCTCAGCTGGCCCGGCTGATAGTACCTTATAAGGGCTCCTAATCCAGGGATACATTCTTTTGGAGCTAAGTCAGTGGCCTGCCACTGAGTAGTGCTCCCAGTCTTGATGACAAAGGCAGACGCATTCTACTTCACCCAATCATGATGGTTGTTAATTTCAAGCTTTACAAGCTTGACACTCTAATATGATTGAGTGAAGATAAGAAAGGAGAAAAAAATATTTTTGTATTTTTTTTTGGCAATAATCTATTTATTATCAATTAATTTGATTTTGGTCTTTATTTATTATTCCCCTGCTCTATACATACATTTTGTACATTTACAATGTCAGAAGTTTTCTCTGTAATACCTTTTTAGCAGTGAAGTTATATTTGAGCAACAAACAATTGTTGAAAATTAAAATGGTCGAATTATCGATAGTGTTGAATTACAGTTTGTTATATGATAGGCTGTAGGTCAGGACAACAAAACATGGTCGAATTATCGAGGTTTTATTGTATATATAAAACTATAAATGTAGTTTTAATGAGGTCATTTAAATGAATTCATTCCTTTTATATGTAGTCTTATCTGTGATATAGTAGTATTGTTTGCAATTTTATTTGCTGATTTGTGTCTTTTTTTTTCACTCAAAATATATATTTTTAAACTCTTGAATTACAGTTTTTTATATGATAGGCTGTAGGTCAGGACAACAAAACATGGTCGAATTATCGAGAGTGTCGAATTACAGTTTTTTTATATGATAGGCTGTAGGTCAGGACAACAAAACATGGTCGAATTATCAATAGTGTCAAATTAAATTTGTTATATAATAGGCTGTATGTAAGGACAACAAAACATGGTCGAATTATCGAGGTTATATTTTATATATAAAACTATAAATGTAGTTTTAATGAGGTCATTTAAATGAATTCATTCCTTTTATATGTTGTCTTATCTGTGATATAGTAGTATTGTTTGCAATTTTATTTGCTGATTTGTGTCTTTTTTTTTTCACTCAAAATATATATTTTTAAACTCTTCAACCAATACCTATAGTTTCTTTCTTTAAATTGCTTACCAAACACGAGTCAGTGTTTCCTCAGTGTTAACAGTGTGGAGTGTAAGATTGTGGAGGAGCAAAATAACTTCCTATTGAATTTTTCAATAGCCTTACTCCCAGAAGATTGCCTCCACACCAGTTATACTCTAGGTTGGTGCTATTGTTATGCTTCTGAGAAATTTTAATCTTAAGCAGGGTCTTTACAATGGTACATGTATGGTGATACAGTGCATGTGCTCTCATGTCCTTGAGGTACAAATACTGACAGGGGCCAATGTTGGACACACTTTATTGGTGTCAAAACATCTTTGGCTCCTTCAGATATCAACATTCCCTTCATTCTGAAGAGGCAAGAGTTTCCAATAGGGTTGGCTTTTCCTATGACTATAAATAAGGCTTAAGGCCAAACCTTTGCTAGAGTGAGTTTCTTGCTACAAGAGCCTGCATTTATGCATTGACAGCTCTATGTGGCTTTTTCACGTGTGTGAACTTTGGATGGCATACAAGTAAAGTTGAAGCACAAATACTGACCGGGACCAATGTTGGACACACTGTATTGGTGCCAAAAATATATTTTGCTCCTTCAGATATCAGCCTTCCCTTCATTCTTAAGAGGCATCAGTTTTCACTAAAGTAGGCTTTTGCTATGACTATAAATAATATTTGGGTTCTTGCTACATACGCATGGACAGCTCTATGCGGCTTTTTCACGTGTTTGAACTTTGGACAAAATACATATAAAGTTGAACCCATGTATGAATAAAAATAGAAATTAATTTTTAATGAGTCCTTTAGATTAATTCCTTTTATAAGTAGTCTCCTCTGCAATATAGTTGACAACCTCTTTTTTCTGATTTATTTTCATAAACTTTTTACTAATGTCTATAGTTTCTTACCTCAAAGGAATTTTTTTGTATTAGTTGTTTGTTAATACACTATTATCAATTATTTAGATTTTGGACTTTTCTTTATTCACTAAATTCTCCCATTTCTCTATACATAAATTTTGTACATTTTCAGTGGATGTCATCGCCTCTGTAATACCTTTTTACCGGTAAGGTTGTATTTAAACAACAATCGACTGTGTAAATTTGATTTTTAAAACGGTCGAATTATCGGAAGTGTCGAATTATTGATAGTGTCGAATTACAGTTTGTTATATGATAGGCTATAGTTCAGGACATCAAAACATGGTCAATCTATACTTTTAAAGTCTCTGCAGGCCCTTTGGGTAAACCCTGGGCGTTGCCCGGGTCACTCGGCTAGTATATATATACTGCAAATTCCAACCCTTACTACCTCCTTTTACCGGTTGAAAAAGCATGTATAAGACGAAAGGCTTAATAAAGGCCCATGTGTACCATATGTAAATATTTGTTCGTTTTTATTTTAATTAATTTATATTTTATTTGGAATTATCATTCGAATTCGGGTTGAAACGACTCATTGTCTTAATTAAATTTCGTGTGTATATATAATCTGCATCATTATAATTGAGTAAAAAAAAAGTATTTCATTTTATTTCCTTTGCAGACTTCAAGATGAAATAAAATATTTTATTTTTACTTAATAAAGGCTTATGTGGATATAATTTCAAATGAGATAAGTACTGATGAAATCTTGTCTTTATTTTCAAATTGATAACTGGAAAGGTTTCGAGCATATATTATTTCTTATAAGCCAAAGGCCGTGCACATTCTACAATAGCGATCACTTTTCAGAAGTGTGTTATAGCTTACTTTTCGAGCAAATAAGGTTTTCTATGGTGATGCTTAAAATGATCTTCTTTCGTACCTAGCTCTTCAGTAGGTCGTATTGAAGGATAACTATGTCTGGAAACTTGTGATATTGAGCTTAAAAAATAATAATAATAAATAAATAAACGTTTTGCGGTCGAAGTTCGAATGATTTGAAAAATATCTTTTTGGCACAAATCAAAGAGACAAATTATCGCAAAATAGGGTTTGTGTGTATAAAATTAATCTATATATTTTTTCAAATGTAAATTTCTGAATCTCCTATAGGAATGAACACTGAGTCGACAAGAAACGCGCTCCCGCACAGTGTGCACGTTAGAGATTATAGAAATGGGATAATCAATTCCTATTTCAAAAAAGACTTCTTTGGTTATTTAAACATGGGAATCTACAAACAAAATCAGTTGGCAAATAAAATTATATGAAATTATTGTATCAATAAGCTAGCTGACTCTTGAAATGTGTTCAATTGTCATAATTCCATCCATTTCTAACGCCATATCATTGTATAAAAAAGAAGAGTTCAATTGATTAGATCTCCCCATAGAAGCGTTAAAAGTGGAAGCATGATGCTCCAACAACCATTAAAAAAGGAGTCAGATATCGCAATAATCTATGACGGATGACGCGACCTTCCATTTGTCACATCGGCGAGTCAGTCGAAAAGACATTCCCTGGGCTCCACGTTATATCGTCCATCATTTATTTCTCTTGCGAATGTTTAATTTGAAACTCTCTAGTTGTTGAGGACGAAAAAGATGCTCAATCTCTTTTCACTTGTTGAGAATGGAATTTCAGGGGAATTTCTTCTTCATTTAATGGGAATATATATATATATATATATATATATATATATATATATATATGTAATATACTTTTATATAGGGCAAAATATCTTTATCTTTGATTATAATCAAATTATTATTCTAATTATCATTTTTTTATAGGGACATGGGTTAATTTTATCTATCTAAATATCTATTCTTATTTTTATCGCTTTGTTTTGCTTATTTTTTTAAACCCATCTTCTAAAACTTTTTATGCAAATTTATTATAAATAAATAATTTGGTCATCAAAGAGAGATACCGGATATAAGACTAACTTACGATGGTCTCCATAATAAATATGTGAGAGTAACAAGTTCCATGAACTTTAATCGAGCTGCTTATGTGAATATTGTGAATAATTTATTGGAAAATATTTTATTCGCTGTACATTGCCTCTTTTAATACTGATATCGTGTGGCCTTTGTCTTTGTGCGCATGGGAATAAAGATTATTGCTATTATATGTTAATAAAATTTATTAACTCTGGCATGTAAATATCGACAACTATGAATTATCCATATACAATCAGTTTAGTTTCTAGGTAGTCAGATTTCACTTGTAGGCCCGTGGCAAGCCTTTGACTTGAGTGCGCTTTCAAGCTATATAATTTAATTTTTTAAAATCTTAACGCTAGCCTTCAAATAAAGAATTATAAAATATGGAAATTTATAATTTGAATTTAGACCCGAAGTCTTAGAGATAATTATGTTATAAACTCAATATTTTGGATCTAATAACATGATACTTTTGAGTTATGTATAAGGAAACAGCTTTTATTATTTTTTAAAATTTAAAATCCAAAATATTTCGGCCATTCTCTCTCTCTCTCTCTGTTACCTTTCACAAAGAGATGTCTTGGTTTCGATTTTGGGTTCTTTTACAAATACCCTACTTCATAAAGTTGCGGAAGGTTGATAGTCATAATACCAAAAGAGGGACCTTTTCTTTTGAAAATTCATTAAAACAATGCACTTTGTTCATCACTACAGAACAAAACATAATGGTGGTGTAATAAAAATAATGTGTCTCTCTTACAACATCAGTTTTTCCATAACTCTTCTCTTTGGATATTAAGAAATCGAAGTCGCCACTGTACTGTGAGGTCCATAGTCGAAACTTAGGTATACAGGATGGCTTTCGTCTGAATTTCCTATTACTGGTGGTGGAGCACATTCTTTGTCACCACCATTACGTTTTTTTTATAGGAGATAATAAACGAAATACACTGTTTTATTAACTTTTAAATATACTTCATAATTTACTAAAAGGTATGCAAAATGATAGACTTTATATATTTGTAATATTAAAATATGAAAGTATGGATTAAGTGTGGTGTGGTGGAATATGAAACGGAATTGGGTTTTTATAAATACAAATATAAAGATTTTATTGAAATGTGACAATCACTCAAGAATATATTAAAGGCCAATAAAACGATCTCGTTCAAACTTTATGGCAAAGAGTACATATCCATACTAGCTTTCGAAATTTATCGTTCTTCTACATATGCCTTTGTATCGATATAGTAGAATTTTTGTTAAATAGCAAGTATCCGAGTAAGAGGGCACCGCTCCTTAGAGGACACTTTTTCATACTACGAGTACTAGGTGTTGTACTTTACAAAGTGGTTTTTCCACTCTAATACCTATAGAATAACAATAAAGTCACTGGGTCGGATCTTTTTTAATGAAGAGACACTTTTTTCCTGAAGTTTTAGCAATCGTTTATTGGAGTTTATTGAGTTTCTTGTTCTTTCTGACTTCCAATCTTCCAGTAACGTCTTGCATAGTGTAGTTTGTTTTTTAAACAATTGTAGTTATTAAAACATTTCTTTCGAGATAAATGAATATTTAGGCATATATGTGCTTACATTGTAACATATCTAATTTAATATATATTCTATATACAGTTACGAGCGTCATGCGTTCTTCATCTCTTAATTCTTCAGTTTTCATCTCTGTCACCGTTTGCTTTTTATTTGGAATGGCGCTCTCCTGTTGGTTGGCTACGATCACGCCACCTTTGCCCATCATGCCCCCCCCCCACTCGCTTTTTCGTTTTTGTAACTATTGTGTTGGAGCGGGTCGCTTCTTAAATAAATGCATATATTAGTTAATAACTAAATGGAATCCTCGCTTTCTTTTTCCCAGTAAGAGACGCCTACGGAAGCCAACAGTACATAGACAGAAAAAGCACATAGGCTATAGTTATTAACTAACATATGCATTTATATAAGGCGCCAATTTATAATTGTAACAAATAGTATTTGAATCAAAACATTCAATCGGGTAAAACACGGGCGTTGCCCGGGACATTCGGCTAGTATATATCTCTATATATAAAATTGAATGTCTGTCTGTCTGTTTGTTTGTTTGTACTCTATAGATTCAAAAACCATACATCCAATCGCCGTGAAATTTTGGGATATTATTAGGTATATCACCGGGAAGGATTTTGAAAAATAATTTCATGAATATCTTGAATATCCTTAGAGTTATTTGCAGATTTGTAGATTTAACTCGCAAGCAGCGCCCCCATTGTGACGATGATAACAAGTTTTCTTATCACTAAGCTTGTTATCTTAAATATTATTTATCAAAAGTAAGATTATCTCAGGATGACACGGCAATGTGACACGGGAAAAAATGTTCACTAGATAAAACTATGATTTTCTATATGATATAAAAAGCCAACAATGAAGAGTGAATGTAATATAAAAAGCCAACAATGAAGAATGAATGTAAGATAAAAAGCCAACAATGAATAGTGAATGTAAGATAAAAAGCCAACAATGAAGAATGAATGTAAGATAAAAAGCCAACAATGAAGAGTGAATGTAAGATAAAAAGCCAACAATGAATAGTAAATGTAATATAAAAAGCCAACAATGAAGAATTAGTGTAAGATAAAAAGCCAACAATGAAGAGTAAATATAATATAAAAAGCCAACAATGAAGAATGAATCTACTTATATATTTGCCTTATTCTGTCTGTTTGTTTGTCTGTCTGAAGCTCACGGATGGATTTTTCATAACCATCGGTGATTCAGTGGTAGAATGCTCGCCTGCCACGCGGTCGGCCCGGGTTCGATTCCCGGCCGATGCATTTTTTTTTTTTTTTTTTACAATTTTTAAAACTCATTTATATATTATACAAGAATGACATCCACGGCGCCAATTTATAATTGTAACGAAGAGTATTTGAATAAAAGCATTTAATCGGGTAAAACCCGGGCGTTGCCCGGGTCATTCGTATATAATAATTGTATAAACGAATGCAAGACAAAATCACCGCGAATGTTTCTTTTTTTAAGGCAATTTCTTTTTAAGGCAATTATCGTTATTTATCGTTAATTTTTGTTTCGATTTTATTGAAAAAAAAACGATATGGTGCCTTTAAAAAATGATCTTTATTACTATGCAGTTTTCTATTTAGTCAAAATACCTAAGTTCATGTTGCAAATGTAATTATCTCTATCGATTTAGTAGGTGAAATGCAAAAAAAAAAAAAATCGACATGATGAAATCTTTATGAAAATTCACATTTTTATTTTTATATTTTCAAGACACACACAGTTTGGGGTGGGACGTTTCACAAGAGAGACATCCACGGCGCCAATTTATAATTGTAACGAATAGTATTTTAATTGAAACATTTTAAAAACACACAGTTTGGAACGGGACGTTTCACAAGAGTGACATCCATGCCGCCAATTTATAATTGTAACGAATAGTATTTGAATTAAAACGTTTTTAAAATATATACGCACTCGGGTAAAACCCGGGCGTTGCCCGGGCCATTCGTCTAGTGTAAGATAAAAAGCCAACAATGAAGAGTAAATATAATATAAAAAGCCAACAATGAAGAGTAAATGTAATATAAAAAGCCAACAGAGTGAATGTAAGATAAAAAGCCAACAATGAAGAGTAAATGTAATATAAAAAGCCAACAGAGTGAATGTAAGATAAAAAGCCAACAATGAAGAGTGAATGTAATATAAAAAGCCAACAATGAAGAATGAATGTAAGATAAAAGCCAACAATGAAGAGTGAATGTAATATAAAAAGCCAACAATGAAGAATGAATGTAAGATAAAAAGCCAACAATGAAGAGTGAATCTACTTATATATTTGCCTTATTCTGTCTGTTTGTCTGTTTGTTTGTCTGAAGCTCACGGATGGGATTTTTCATAACCATCGGTGGTTCAGTGGTAGAATGCTCGCCTGCCACGCGGGCGGCCCGGGTTCGATTCCCGGCCGATGCATTTTTTTTTTTTACAATTTTTAAAACTCATTTATATATTACTAGCGGATGTGTACCCGGCTTCGCCCGGGTTTTATCCGAGTGAAAGTTTGCCTAACGAATATTATATATTATGAAGTATAATAAACAATGCTAAAGATTAGTTTTAATTTTTAATCAAGATTGTGTGTGAATATGTGAGAAAGATCTAATATCGTTGTTGTTTTCTTGGCCGACTGTTTTACATATGGTGTTATCTTAAAATTTCTTGTTTTGAATATTTTTTTAGATTGAGTTGAATGAATTGCTGAATTTTTTTTTTTTGTATTTATATATAAATAAAATTAACTCTGTTGATTTTTTTTTTTGTATTTTATCGATAACAGCAAAGTTATGTATTTTAAAGTTAGGAAAAATATTTTGATGTTAAGCAAAACCTGCTCCATCTCGTTTTACATAAATGTTGAAAATTTGGTCGAAATTGATGCATTGTAACGAAAGTTTTTAGTGATGTCCACTTATGAAATTTCCATTTTATTAATATAGATACAAGAATGACATCCACGGCGCCAATTTATAATTGTAACGAATAGTATTTGAATAAAAGCATTTAATCGGGTAAAACCCGGGCGTTGCCCGGGCCATTCGTCTAGTGTAAGATAAAAAGCCAACAATGAAGAGTAAATGTAATATAAAAAGCCAACAATGAAGAATGAATGTAAGATAAAAAGCCAACAAAGAAGAGTAAATATAATATAAAAAGCCAACAATGAAGAGTGAATGTAAGAAAAAAAGCCAACAATAAAGAGTAAATGTAATATAAAAAGCCAACAATGAAGAATGAATGTAAGATAAAAAGCCAACAATGAAGAGTGAATGTAAGATAAAAAGCCAACAATGAAGAGTAAATGTAATATAAAAAGCCAACAATGAAGAATGAATGTAAGATAAAAAGCCAACAATGAAGAGTGAATGTAAGATAAAAAGCCAACAATGAAGAGTAAATGTAATATAAAAAGCCAACAATGAAGAATGAATGTAAGATAAAAAGCCAACAATGAAGAGTAAATATAATATAAAAAGCCAACAATGAAGAGTGAATGTAAGATAAAAAGCCAACAATGAAGAGTAAATGTAATATAAAAAGCCAACAGAGTGAATGTAAGATAAAAAGCCAACAATGAAGAGTGAATGTAATATAAAAAGCGAACAATGAAGAATGAATGTAAGTTAAAAAGCCAACAATGAAGAATGAATCTCTATATATATATAAAAGCCAATTTCTGTCTGTCTGTCTGTTTCGCGATAAACTCAAAAACTACTGAACCAATTGGTACCAAATTTTGCATGTCGCTTTTTATAAACCTGAGGAAAATTTTCGGCTGCATTTTGATTAGTATTTTTGGCTATTTCTTTTTTTCATTTGAAGAACTTTTTTTACGCGGCCTAATCCGGAATGGAATGAATACCTAAATATGGCTATTTTTTAAAGCATCGGTGGTTCAGTGGTAGAATGCTCGCCTGCCACGCGGGCGGCCCGGGTTCGATTCCCGGCCGATGCATTTTTTTTTTTTACAATTTTTAAAACTCGTTTATATTATCTTATATATATAAAATTGAATGTCTGTCTGTCTGTACTCTATAGATTCAAAAACCATACATCCAATCGCCGTGAAATTTTGGGATTTTATTAGGTATATCACCGGGAAGGTTTTTGAAAAATAATTTCATGAATATCTTGAATATCCTTAGAGTTATTTGCAGATTTGTAGATTTAACTCGCAAGCAGCGCCCCCATTGTGACGATGATAACAAGTTTTCTTATCACTAAGTTTGTTATCTTAAATATTATTTATCAAAAGTAAGATTATCTCAGGATGACACGGCAATTTATTTGCGACAAGAATAATGATACAATTCCAAGGCGAAGATACTATTCCTTTAACTTCCAATTACCGAGGGAACCAATTAATATTGATTTTATTCAACTTATCGAGTATTTCTCAAGGGACCGGGAAAAAATGTTCACTAGATAAAACTATGATATTCTAATGTAGAAAATTAGGAAAGACAAAACTCAGGATGAAAAGGCACACAGGGACCGGGAAAAAATGTTCACTTTATCGAGAGATTCAAATTTACGAGTTTCAAATTATCAAAATATATCTTTTTTATTTTTTAATAAGTTTTTAGAGAATTGTTTTAACAAATGTTCGCTAGACAAACCTTTACTCGGGTAAAACCCCGGGCGAAGCCGAGTACGTTTTATAAGTTTAAAGAGAATTGTTTTAACAAATGTTCGTTAGACAAACATTCACTCGGGTAAAACCCGGGCGAAGCCGGGCACATCCGCTAGTATATATATATATATGACATAATAAAAATGATTTTTATTATTCATAAATAATTAAAATTCTATAATCACAGAGTTAAATTTTAAAATGAAAAGGAATACTTAACAAAAGGAATACAACCTAATATTACTTTTATTGTAAATAGATAATAACATTGTTAGTTGTAGGTATGCAAAAACTGTTTGCTTTAAAATATAATCAAAATAATAAATATTTTTGGGACAAAAGTTATCATTCATTTTTACCATCCACGACTGCATGAATTGGTAACGTAACTAGAATACGTCTTTTTTTTTATGACATATATATATGTCTTCGAATCTGTGTGTGTGTTGTTGTTGTCGTGTTGGTTCTACATTGATTTCTAGATGGAGCTGAACGCTCTCTGAGCTGGTTTTGTCATTTATATCAATATAGTTCAGTTTATAATTTGCTTTTAAAGATCTCCCTATTTTTTTCACGCTACTGCCATTTTGAACAGGAAAATATACGGATAGTGTCTGTTCTTTTTCCGGACAGTTGTCACAGTTTCTGCGCGTTTTGATGCCCTCTGGGCCTATCATCCTTCATTTGATGACTGAATATATTTAAATATGATACGGACATTTTTGATGATATTGCAAGGTATTCTCCCGAAATTGTCCATGAATGCCATTCTCGGTCTTCATAAACCCTACGATATCATCAGAAGACTAGCCATAGAAAGGAAGCATCGAGAGGACAGAAATATTGAATTTTTTTGAGATTGAAACATATTTATTAATTGTACATATAAAATTATATAGGGTTGATATATATATTTTTTTAAATTAAAAAATTAAACATAAATACTATTTTCATCAGACGAATCCCACTGAGGGTCGTCTGGTATGATGTCACATTCCGTCCTGAAGTCGGACAGCGTTCCGCGTAGATCGGACTTCTCCCCGACATGTGCTATTGCCATGTCGAGGAATAGCTTCATAGCAGACCTCTGCTCAGGCGTCAGGTACTCGAGGACATCCCCCCTGTTAGAAGGGGAGACAACAGCGTCTTCTATCTCCTCCCTATAAAAGTTTTCATAGAGAGATTCTAGCATGGTATTGGCATTCAGGCTTTGAACAGCTCCTCTACCTGTTGTAAAGTGGTCTGTAGAGGCTGTTTCTCTTGGAGCTTTGGTATTGTGGATTGGATGGTTGGTGCATTCTTTGAATGAGTCTCTTTGAAAGATACCTCTGTTGGTACAGTAGCGGTCGAGGAAGGCGCTGGCAGAGACGGCACCGGTACAGAAGGCTCAGCGGATGGAGTCATCTGGATAGGGACGGAACAGTTCGCAGCGGCAGGGCTGGAAAGTATCAAGGGGGTCTTCTGGATGGTGTCAGAACCCCTCGCTGCGGAATTTGTGGAGGTCGTGGGCTAGGAAGATGGAGACTCCGGTCCACTCCGTGTGTCCTGAAGATGGGCAGGACGACTTTCATGGGCTTTCAAGGGACAGGAAGCTCGCCGGTGTCCCTTTCGGTGGCATTTTCCACACTCAATGCCATAGGTGATGTATGCGGGGGTCGACTCTCCTTTGGAGATAATCACCAGCTTAGCAGGGAGCTGGTGGAGTTTTAGGCCTTCATTTAGAAGGACAAAGGCCTCCCTGCTGCCGGTAGTCCAGGTGTATCCGCCGCTGGCCACGACCTCATGGTTCAGGGAAACCACCTTGCAGTAGGTCCGCTGTGCCACGACGACGTCCTCGTCCCTGATAGCAATTGGGAGATTACCAATTGTTATCTTCTCCGCCCGTTCTTATAGGGAAAGGCCTTCAGGAGGGTGGTCCCAATAGTGAGGCCCTCCTCAACCAGGCGCTCCGCCATATTGACGCTGACCAGCCCGACCATTCCCTGGCCGGACATCTTCATTATTTGGAACACCGAAGACTTTCCAAGCTTTTCCTCCAGGGCCTTAATGTAGTCCACTGGAGAAAGATCAGGGCGCCACTCCACAAAGCAGCACTGGTCAAAGGTGGCTGCAGCTGACCTGGACTTGCTCAGGGCCTGCTGCTGCTTGTTGTTTTTCAGCTGTATCACAGCATGCTTCTTTGGTGGCTGAGGTGGCATGGCTACCCTGTTCTGGATGGCGATGGTTTGGTGAGAGGTGCCAGGCTGCGGCCTACGAGCCTGTTGAGTAGAGGGCGAAAGCTTCCTCTTCTTATGATCCATGGGAATCCTCCATACAAACATTTTTTTTCTTATTCTCTCTAGAAGCGGTTGTGAATTTTTGATGATATTGCGAGGTATTCTCCCGAAATTGTCCATGAATGCCAATCTCGGCCTTCATAAACCCTACTATATCATCAAAAGACTAGCCATAGAAACGAAGCATTGAGAGGACAGAAATATTGATAGCCACCAGCATCTATGGCTGGTTGAGAAGGAATAGATAAAAGTACATTATGCAACTGACCAATGATCTATATCATTTTTAATGGATCTCAAATAACTCTTTCCCCCAATGTTAACAAATATAAAGTTCTTCCAATTACTCAGATCAAGTTGATTCCAAAAGTGATCAAAAATGTTTAAAATTGTATAATTTTTTTCAGAGAATGCTGGACGGTGAGAGATATAGTTCAGCCTGAACTAACAGCTTTTGATTTAGGTTTTCAAGAAAAGGTTAGTTAATATCTTGTCTTTTAAGTTTGTGACTAGACAATTTCACACTAGTGTTTAAACAAATCGGTGTTGAATTCTTAATGAAATGAATCAATATTGCTGTTAGGTTTGACATTTGAATGAAATATAGCATGCAGAAACAAGTATTTTGATACGAGGAAAAAAAAAGGATCCCCATGGCAATTTTTTCAACTTTTGAAGTCACTCTTTTAATATGCCGGGATCCTTTTTGAAAAAGATCTAGGCAATGTTGAGATGAGTTCTTGGGGAAATACCAAGGTTCCAAGGTTATTGGAAGGAACGCCAGCTGGTTACCTGAGGCCCGAATGTCAATAAGTCATCAGATTCAGTATGAGAATGTCGCCTGATTGGCCAACTGTGTGATTTGTCTTCTAGCACAGGCCTCTTCTTGCTACTGCAACAGAACTTTTTATACGGAAAATAATTTCCACCCTCAAATAATAAAAATATTAGAGCTGAAGAAAACATATTTTACAATGAGATGAAAAATAATGAATATCCTCCAGGGTTCATCAAGAAACATATATAGAAGCCCACCAACAGTCCTACAAACAATAGGGAAGAATCGAACATATACTGTGCACTGCCATACAATTATGGCATTGAAAGGATATCAAGAATACTTGAAAATTACAATATCAAAACCCGATACAAAACCACAAAAAAATTAAAAGAAATTCTATGCCATCCCATCACTAAACAAAATAGCAATCATGAATTCAAATTAAACATAGTATATCGCATTCCTTGCAAAACATGACCGGCAACCTACATAGGAGAAACCGGTAAACCCCTGAAAGAAAGAGAGTAAACAAAACCAAAACAGCTTTTGAAAACTATCACCCATTATCACTTTTGGTAGATCACGCACTCAAACAGGACCATAGACCATAAATATGAGAATGTACTAATTAAATAATAATATATTCTAATTAAAAACAATATGCAAATATACCCTAATGTATATATATAATAAAGGCATATCCTGACCAGGAGCACATGTGCTTTTTAGATGGCAGAGCGCCATCTAGTGGAACAGAAATCAACTAAACATTGATTTAACCTGCTCCCTGATATTTGGCCAACCTTTTTTTCTGTAATTTTTTCATTATTAAATATATATATATGAAAAAACAATAGAAAAGAATAAAAGATAAGTGGGTCAGGTGTTGATATTAAAAATAAAGAAGTCATCTCCTGACCACAAGCACATGTGCTTTTTAGTCGCAATGGTTACAGCCTTCTCAGGGCTGACGAGCGCCAACAGCGCGAAACGCGTTCGTGGATGACTTTTCTTGATTTATCAAGAAATTGGGTTGGCCAAATATCTCGGAGTAAGCTAAATAAACGTTTAGTTTATTTTTACTCCACTAGATGGCGCTCTGCCATCTAAAAAGCACATGTGCTTGTGGTCAGGAGATGCCTTCTTTATTTTTAAATATATATATATATATGAATTTTTTTGAGTGTCTAGGTTAAAGAGGTTTAATGCATATATGTTCGATTTCTTTAATTTTAATGCTATTGGCGTATTTTATTGTTTTTGTATTCTGTTTTCAAGTAGATATATCTAAACCACATTCTCCTTTTTTTTTTTTTTGGTGGATGAGACAGAACCTGTGATTATTTTGGTCCCTTTTGATTGGATACTACTGTGCAGCCTTCCTTTTAGCGATGAACTTGAGGGAGCCCAGACAGGTGTTGCATATTGAATTATTGGCCTTATTGAGGTGGTATGGGTTGTTCTGGAATTCCAGGTTTTGCTCCCCAATTTGTTGCACACAGCCATTTTAGAATATTCAGTTTTTTGGTAGATCTAATTGAGCTGCTAATTATGTGTTTTTCAAATCACAATTCTTCATCAAGTATTGAATCTAGGTATTTTGCATTTCTAATTTCATTAATTATTTAGTTGGTTATGCTTTTTTTGTGATTAAATTTGTGCCTATTTTCCCTCTCAGTGGAGAAGACGTATAAGTTTGTTTTTAATGGGTTTATGGTCATTTTGAGTTCCATTACCTACTTCTCCAGTCCTCTAATTAATGTGTTCAGTATTTTGAAAATGATTTTTCTATTATTTTGCTTGTGTGTCATATGGTTATATCATCTAAATGACAAGCAACTATTGTATCTTCAGTGAGGTAAGGATAGATATCGTTAATATATACCATGATGAGTAGAGGAGAGAGAGAGACAATTAACAATCAACATATTTTTATTGACATCTTGTCAATACAGGAAAGTACACAGTCCGCACTAATTATGAGAAATTAACAATAATGAAAATTATGATAAAAACCAAAAATTGATATAAAAATATGCTGACATTGACATTGAGGAGATGGTGATGGCATGGTCCTCGAGGCCCATCGCGAAGATCCAAGACTGCAGGTCCGGCGGCCGCCCGATGATTGAGAACGCCTTTCGGATGAGAGGGCGGACGGCGCTGCAGGACCAGTAGCGGTGGGCCAGCGATAGGTCGCTGGAGCCGCAGGCGATGCAGACGGGCTGGCTCAACGCCGGGTGCTCCGGATGGGGCAGGGCGTGAAGGGCCAGCCGCAGAGCGATATCCGCTGCCTGGCCCCCGAAGGAGCAGCGACGGAGAAAATAAAAGTCTAGGCTGGTGGAGGGCACGTCGACGACAGGTCCCCAACGCCGGAGATACCGCGATATGGGAACAGCGGCCAGGCGGGGGCGCTCCAACATGAGACGCGCACTGCGTGTGCCGATGCGCAGGAATGGCGCGGCCGTCCCACGCAGCACCACGGCTTCCTCTAAACTCCTCTCCTGATACGCGCTCCTCGCGTTTTCTGCCACCATACACCGGCAGAAGGTACCAAGGGCGGCATAATTGTCGCAGGTGCTCCTCGTCAGCCTGGTGATGAGCGACGTAGCAGGACTCGCCAGGTCGTGGACGCGCACTAATTTTCAACTTGAAGGAGCCCAAAGCGATGGCGTCGCCAGGAACCTGCAGGCACCGACGAGAGGCAGGTTCAGTAGGGCGGGAGTGGGAACCACTCGGTGCTTCAGGCTCAGGATGAAGGAGACCTGCTCCCACAGATCCAACAGCCGACGGCGACGGGGCAGCAGCCAGGAACCCGAGGACAAGGGTGCCATCCAGGCACCGGACTCCACCAGCCATGAGTAGGCGTTTAGACTTTCAACCCTGCGTGCGGTCTGGACCCCCTTGAAGCAGGTAAGCTGAAGCTTAGTCTTGATTTCCAGTAATCCAACTCCACCGACGGACATGGGACTTCCGAGTACTCCAGAACAGTACCCGGAAGCCAGGCAGCTCGATAGCAGAAGCCCCAGACAAACCGAGTCAGCCTGGCCTGTATTTTGGTGATGGTAGCGTTGCTGGGCAGATAGGCGTGCAGATGGTGTAGTACTGATGCCAGCACCAGCGAGTTGGCCTCTCGCCCTCGGCCATCAAGGGAAAATCCTCGGATGTAGGGAGACTACCTGTAGATTGCTCTCTCCAAGACGCCCAGCAGATGACTTTCCTGGATCGCATTTCCATGAGAAGTTGATATTTCACATCCCAGGACCATAATAGAAGATGTGGCTACGTGATGCCCAGAGGAGAGTCGGGGCGGTTCTTCCAGGAGCCCCACAAAGCCTATTCTCTTAGAGAAGTTCACTCCAACCCCTGACGCACGCCGGAAATCGTCAAAGATGTACTTGGATTCCTCAAACTGCCAATCTTCTCGGATCCGTAGGAGGATATCATCGGCGTACGCCAGGACGTTTCCTTTTCCCAACACTCTCTCAAGATGGCGCAGGAGTGGACCCGTAAAGATAGAGAAGAGGGCGGCGCTGGTGGCACAGCTCTGCCGAAGCCCTCTGTGCAGTTTGAACGGGCGGGTGTAATTGCCATCGATTCTAACTGTTGCATCAGCCCCTTCATAGAGTAGTTCGAACCACTTCACGAAGGCGAGAGGCAGGCCGATGGAGCGCAGCTGCAAGATCAGGAATCCTCGGTCCACTTGATCAAAGGTAGACTGCAGATCAGTAGAGATGACCGAGACCGTACGGTGTTTGAGGACGCCTGCTCAGACGATTCTGCAGGTTTTTTGGAATTAGAGAACAGTTGGCCCTACGGTGCCCCTGCCTCTGGCACCGCGAGTACTTGACTCCGTACGCGAAAAAGGCCGGCAGGATATCCCCTTTGTGGTTGATGTTGAAGCGCGTTGGGAGTCTCCCCTGCTCCACACCCTCGTTCAGAAGAATGAACAGTTCCCCGGCACCCATCCTTTATTGTGAAGCCCGCAACGTTGACGAACAGCGAGGCGATAGATGTGACTCGCCCGACGAAGGGCAGATTGCTAACGACGATTCTCTCCGCTTCTCTGCGGAAGGGGTAGGTCTTGAGCCGGGTCTCCCGATTTCGAGGCCTTCCTCGATGAAGCGCTCCGCGAGGGCTTTGGTAGCGAGGCCGACCAGGAAGTGGCCTTTCATCTTGGTGAGCTGGATGATGTTGTTTCCTCTCACCAGCTTGTCCAGCGTCAGAACATACTGGATATGACTTAACTCGGGCAGTACTCGATGTGCCCGTGGCCTGCTGTGCTCTTGCTTAGGCGATGTTCTTCCGCGTCACTTTGATCTCCTGGGCGAGTAGGTGACGCCTGGCTGAGAACCCGCTCCGGGTGGCGTTGGTGTGTTTCTCTGAGCTGGTGTGGCGGTGCCCGACTGCGCCGTCGGAGCACGCAATGAAGCCGATGTGCTTCGCCTTTTCCGCTCAACCTTGGTAAAGGGAGCAGGCTCACTATTAAGATCCTGGTGCTCCATGGCCTCAGCCCAGTTCAAAATTCGTTTTTTGGCTGATTCTTCATCGAGTATTCGATCATTTTTTTAGTAATTCCTCTTGATATTGTAGAGGATCATCAGGGCTTAAGCCAATATGCTGAACGAATTTGAAATCTTCATCATTCCTGCTCAAAGCAGAGAAGAACGCGGAGCTCGAGCACTACCAAGCCGCACAGCTGAGAGAGAAATTGAGCACAGATCCCCGAGGTACATCAGCCTATATTTTTCGGTTCTTGGAAAATTATCCATTGACCTATCTCTTTAAAATGCATTGAAATATCAAATTTTATTTATCATTCCAGTACCAATCGTAAAAGTGGTTATATAGAATGATCACAACACAGTTCGACCGATTTAATAACTCCTCTCGTAGAATGTTAAAAATTGAAGCCGCCCCTGAACTTATGAGGGCCATTGCCAGAAACCATGGAATACAGGTTGACTTTTTGCTTGAATATTCTAAAACGGGTGTTTGGGCTATTTTTATCATCATCATCTTTGCGTTTTGTACTTGGGTTGATAAACCAAATGTATTATTTTAATGCATTTTTTAAAGAGAAATGTGCCACTTTAGATACATGAATATCATTCTCCCGCTGCTTTATGTTTTATATATACTTATATTTATCATATCATATAAACTCATGGACAAAAGAAGTGGAAAGTCTTTGATATCGCCGGTCGTCTTTTTTTTTTTTTTTTTCTTTTTGAAGGATACATAGGCAATTTTGTTCACAAATTGTTATCTCGTGAGTCTTCAAAAAAGATTACTGTGTATTAAATAGCTTTCCGAATTATTGTCTGAATACCGATAAACATACTGAAATGTACAACTTCCTTAAGTTTTATCCATGAATGTATATGTGAGTTATTTATATCTTTATTTATTTTAGATGAATTATTCTTAAGAATAGATGGTCTCCTCAATCAGGATTCTTTTTGCAACTGGCAGTGAGGTGAGGGATTGGTTTATAGAAATAAGGCGAATATAATCGCTATGACAAGAAATAACTGATTAGTTTAGACATATACCTGAACAGGTAGGAAACCACAAAGATCAATAACATCTTCATAATCTCAAGTTGACGGATTGGAATCGAGGCCGTTCTGTGAAACGACACCTCTTGATTTCGCGCCTGACATTCAAGCTCCTGGTGTTATTAAACCCTACCGAGTTCACAGTCCTGGTTCAGATGCCAATGGCTGGCGGGGCAACGATCCAGGGCAAACATTCCTGGGAAGATCCAACGGCATTCTTTGTGATTTATGGATAGCCGAGCGCCCATCTGATAGCGCCCAGCCAGGCCGGAATGTTGACAAACATTCGCCGTCGAAACTTTGTAAACCAGGGGCACTGGGACGGAACATCGATCTTCAGAACATTTTTGACCAGATGTTTTTGATTTGAAATTACTTTATGATAAGTTCTAAACATATGTTTTTTTTTTTTTACACATCTAAACCACATCCGGGGTCAATGATCTATCCAGTGATATGTCTTCTTTAGAATATAAAGTAAAAATATACAGTATTTAAGGGATTGACTTACCTAAAAAAAAGTTATATTCGTAAAATATATGAGAGTATAATATTGGGTAGGTCAAATTTAAACAATATAGGTGGTGATTTAAAAAAAACCATCCGTGGATAGTTTTATTGTATGAATATTTTATTGACTCAAGCTTTCGGGCCTTGGAGTGTCAAATTATATTGACTAATATTTGCATTTTTAAAATCTTATCTCAGATTTTTGTGGTAAGGATTCTGTTATCGTTTGATAGTGAACCAGTCTCTCCCGCCTTCTCATTGGACGAATGTGGCCATGTTTGTATATAAAAGGGGGCTATGGTATTGGGAAAGCAGTGTTTCGGGGCTCAAAAATCATTCATTTTGGTTAGCAGCCCCGTAAATAAAGATATTTTATCTCTGGGAAAGCAGTGGAGAGCAGTGTGGTGGATTATCGCGTGGAGACGCTTAAAGTGTTCTCTGCGTGCTTTATCCGTGTCTGGCTATTTCCTCGCATACCTGTGTAACCCCGGTTCGATCCCTACCAACGCAACAAAAAAGATAAGAACTGTTTTTTTTTTAAATATTATTTAACAAATTGTGAGTTATTATTTACTTTTTTGTGTTGTACTCTTGAGTGTGCGTTTTTTTTTTCTGTGTTCAAGTTACTCTTACTGTTAGGCCCTAGTTTATTGCATTTTGTGTTAACCCGTACTAAGTAACTTTTGTCAGGAGCCCTTCTACAAGAGTTTAGCTATAGTTAGTCAGCAATACTCTTTTAGGAGAATTCCAAAGCCCTAAAGCTTGAGTTAATAAGAAATTCATACAATAAACTTATCCTTGCATGTTTTTTTCCAAAATGACATACATAAATATATATTTTAATACATTATATTTAAGTATTGCTTTATATACACTGCGTGACATTGAAAATGGAACACCAAGAAATAGTGGCCAGAAAGTGATGAAACTCGGCAGACAGAGAGAGACAGGGACGAACAATAAGTGATCTTTATTTCAAAATGATAGTCATAATACAGAGCGAGAACGGCGTCGGCTTAGTAGCAAGTAGGACCACCGCGGACGGCGATGCACGCAGCAACACGTCTAGGTAGAGAGTCAATCAGAGTACGGATGGCGTCCTGAGGGATGGCTCTCCATTCCCTCTCAACCATTTGCCACAGTTCGTCTTCTGAACGCGGCTGTGGCAAGGCATGCAAACGGCGTCCAATGATGTCCCAGACGTGCTCGATTGGTGAGAGATCAGGAGAGTGCGGTGGCCAGGGAAGCATCTGTACATCTTGCAGAGCTTGTTGGCTAATGCGAACAGTGTGCGGTCGGGCGTTATCCTGATGATAAAGGGCATTGGGTACCCCCTGAAGGTAGGGGAGTGTCACCGGTCGCAGCACATCATCAACGTATCGTTGGGCCGTCATAGTGCCCTGAATACGAAGTAAAGGTGACCTGGAATCATACGCGATTGCGCCCCAAACCATGATTCCACGTTGTCGCACGGTGGGGCGTTCCACAATTGCTGCCGGATTGGACCTTTCTCCACGTCGACGCCACACGCGTACACGGCGACTATCACTGGACAAGCAGAAACGCGACTCATCTGAGAACACGACCTTGTGCCATTCCGTCATCCACGTCGATCTAGCCCGGCACCATTCCAAACGTTGGCGCCTATTCGGTGGGGTCAATGGCAGTCTTTTTAGCGGACGGCATGAGTGCAAGCCATTAGCAACCAATCGACGGGAAATGGTTCTGGTCGAGATGGAATGATCTAGGGTGTCTTGCACGTGTTGCAGGATGGCGGTACAAGTGGCTTGTGGGGCCGCCACTGCTTGTCGAAGGATACGCCGATCCACACGTGCTGACGTCACTCTGGTTGCAGCGGCATTCCTATAAATTGCCACATTTCCTTGTTCCAACCATCTTCTTCACAGTCGGTGCACCTTGGACGCACCAAGGTGTGTATCAGCTGCGATTTGGCGTATGGACCAACCTGCCCTTTTCAGTCCGATCACCATGCCCCTTGTAAAAGCGTCTGTCTGCTTGAACTGCCTCCGTTTACGATGACCTGGCATTCTCTGTTATTACACGTGTCTTTTGACGCAAGAAAAAAATTTCTACAATGATTTTCCTTGAAGAAATAACGACACGAATACTGTCCTTTCTGCAAGTTACTTCCCTTATATCTTACTCCATGTGCGCACGAGAGCTGCGCATTTTACATCATTTGCATAACTCGGTTAGGCGCGTCTACCCTGAAATTTGCATAATTTTCTGGCCACTATTTCTTGGTGTTCCATTTTCAATGTCACGCAGTGTATTTTAATATTGATTTCAACACCTGATCTTTTTATCTTTTATTTTTTTATTTCGTTTTTTAATAAATATATATATGATGCAAGGGATTATAATTATTATAGATATGCGTGTCTACACATCGAGGAAATGTCTAAACTTTGTACTTATATTTCCAAATCTTGAACTCTTTGAGATGTCAGAGAACTTCAGTAACCTATGTCAATTTACAGAATATCTAAAAATGAAAAGAAAGTAAGAACGACCAATATATATACATATATTAATTAAAAACATAATTTGGATCTAAAATAAAATAAAACATTTTATTTATTACAAAATTATCAATATTTCAATAGGCTATACGCCTAACTTCGTCAGGGCTTTTCTTGTTTTAAACTGCCTCGATTGATCACGCGATGCCTTCACGCTGTTATGTTGTTCGTTTACACTTTAGTATTCTTTATAGTCTATGGTAATTCAATAAGAAGTCGTAAGCAAAACTAATTGTTTATTACTTAAGTTACATGCAAATTCTGAATGCTATTCAGTGATGATGATAAATCGTTGGCGTTGCCAAACTAAAAGTTTAATATACATTACACACGCGACGATATATAAAATATTTACAAAACTCACTATGGGGCAGCTTAAAAACAATAAAAGCCCTGACGAAGTTAGGCGTACAGCCTATTGAAATATTGGCATTTTGTAATATATAAAATGTTTTGTTTTATTTTAGATCCAAAAAATATGCCTTCTAATTAATAATTTCATATGGATTGTTCTATATTCAAGAAATATATATTATATATATGTGATGTGTGTGCAACACACACAAGGGATTATAATTTTTCGAATTGGTCGTTCTTACTTTCTTTTTATTTTTAGATATTCTGTAAATTGACATAGGTCACTGAAGTTCTCTGACATCTCAAATATTTCAAGATTTGGAAATATAAGTACAAAGTTCAGCCCTTTAGTCGATTTCTAGACACGCATATCTATAAGAATTATCATGGCCTTAAACTAAGCATAAATACATTGCTCGCTGTTGCCTTGATATAACTGAACACGTGCCAGAACGAGAAAGTATAAGTTGTTTCGGGAAACGTATAGTTCAACGTCTAACTTTGCCTAGAAATTCCGATAGTATTTACCAAATGGTAAAAGATTATTAGAGAAGAGAAACGAAGATATATTGTGTAATTTTCTTATATATATTCTTTTTTACTAATATTGAATCAATTTAGAGAGAAAGTACCAACTTCTACAGAGGCAGGCAGGGTTGAGGGAACAGGGAGAAGGGCCTCGTATGTATGAATGGATCACATCAAAGATGTAGTTGTCCTGAAGTCAACACGAGATGCTCACCAACACCATCAAAGATAGAGAGATTATGATGAAGGTCCTCAGACCGACCGATGATGATAATTGTTGATCTTCAAATATTTTAGGGTAATAGTTTTCCCCATTGCTCAATTCACGAACCCTTACTCGAATATATAAACATACAAGCCAATGATGCCTTTCTACAATGACCCAGCATAAGTATATTCTTTCAAGAAGTCACAATCTTCGGCCAAACACTTCTTTGAGACCCAGAACTGAGACCTAAACATCTACTTTAGATAATAAAGGAAAAATATAGAAATATTTTATTATATCATGATTGAATACAACGAACCACAATAATAAAAGAAACGCTTCTCTTACACATTTCGACAATTGCGTTTTAAAAGAAAGCAAGACAAGCAAAGAAGTTAAGGAAGTTCATCCCATTTTTCACTAAGTAAAGCATGCATTCGCTTAGCCATCTATTACATCGTGGCTACTACTATTTTCGTTGATTGCTGTTTATTTTCCATCATGTTCAATATTTAATATCGCACAATGCCAGACTGTCAAAATGGCAAAAGTGTTGCCACTATGGCGCCTCCACAGCGGCCTGTTGTTACCATCCTCAAAGATATCTGGCCCCAACTTATTTTCTTTTATTAAGTACCGTTCTTTGTTACATGCCTTAATTTTCTCTTTAGAAAGTCGTCCCATTATACATAAAAAATAAAGAGTTTGTTTAACGAAACTTTTGAGAAAAAATAGAATGTTATCTCTTTTAGAATTATTAAACTCCTCTCTATCAATTATTTGGAGCTAAACTACTATTCTTATTGGTCTGTTCCACTAGGTAGCCAGTACTTAGCTAGCCCATCGATCTGGCCGCTCACGGCTAACTGCCTCGATTCGTCACCCCCGATACCATCTTCGCGGCGATTCCCCGAAAATTGCCCCGTTTTTAACACTTCCCCCCTAATTTCCAAGGATTGCCCCCTGCTGTGAGATTGATTCCTGCCGTTTGTATTAAAGGGTGATGAAACTCTTTCTTATTTGTTCTTCTGAGAGAGAGAGCGTGCTGCTTTATTCCACTTAACCCGACTTGAAACCTTTTTTTTTTTTTTATATATATAAACGATTATCTTCTTTCTATGTTTAGCATTTTGTTAAATTCTTTGACAAATATAAACATTTGAGAGGCTTTTTAGTAATATAGGAATTGTAATTTTCTTCGAATTTGTTAACCGAAAATTGATCATTCATGCTATCTGATTGAGCGAATACAAATATGGTTGCACACCAAAACGTAATTTAAGGTCATGCGGAAAAGTTTTCATAGTATGATTTTTGAGGACCACTTATAGAGTTCTCTCCGCAGCCCTACTGGTCTCCATTGCGATCCTGCCAACACAAGAAAAAAATATAAGTACTGTTTTTTTATTATTATTATTTTATTTATTGTACTTTGATTTGTTTAAGTGTGTACATATTTAGATAGGCAACAATTTAATACCAATAGGCAGTGAAGGTTGGAATTATATTTGATGTTAAAATATTTAAATAGCTAAAACACATTATTATTTTCCGCTGGCTTCCCGCACAGTTTGCGCAGATGCATAAGTCTTCTGAATGGGTGTACGTAACCTCAAGTTTTAACGGAATAGACAGACAAGAGAGACAAAGCAATTTTATTGACTACAGTCAATCATTAGGTTGATGAACAGTTTTAATGACAAGATTATGAAATCCAAGGTATTTATATCTTATTATTGTACGTTTTTTTTTATTGCGGCTTTTTCTATGATGAGCTCTTGTTCTTGAATTTTGATTAATTTATTTTCCATTGTTTGCTGTGTTGTTTTACAAATTGTTACGTAAATAAAAAAATCACATTCCAGAAAATAATGTTGTATTATGTTCGATAATAATGTAGAAAATACGGAAAACAACTGATTGGCCAATTATAGCGATTGCACAAGGCTTAGTGCTGGCTGCTTTCTGATTGGCTGACTGACCTTGAGCGTTCTGGAAAGATCTACTCCAGGATACATAGGGATAAAGAGCTCATGCCGAGGAGGAGAAGAAGAACGTAACTACGTGGTGTGCTTGAAGCAAGCGCGAGCTGCTGTCTCAAGAGGTCAGGCTGCTGCTTACCGCCGAAGCCGGTGTACTTCGTAGTAGATTCTAGAAGGTTCTACCAACTTCTATCTCCTGCTCTGCTCCTGTTTTCCTTTACTGTGCTGCAGTTAGTGAATTTGTGACTGCTGTTTACTTTGTTGTTGTTTCCTTTTGCATTATTCTGTATTCTTTTATTGATTAGGCTTAAATAAAGTCCTGAAGATCCTTTGTACCCACGGAAATTATTCTTTGGCAAGCACACACAACACACACACTACAACGCAACAATTTGGTGTCAGAAGTGGGATCTTTAGGTGTAGTGCCTGAGCAGTTGATAGTACTTACCAGAAAAACAGAAGAAATATTGAAAGCTGTCCAAGCTATTCAAGTTCAAAATTAAGAAACTCTTGAAGCTATTCAAGCTCAAAACAAGGTATTTCAAGCTCAAGATCAAGAGCTAAAGAAAGATTGGGGCTTAAGTTCAAATGTTTAGAAGATGAAATTTTCTCTGTAAAAGAAAAAATGTCTGCTGTGGAAACAGGCCACCCAAGAACTTTGGTTTTCCAGCAAGAACGTAACAATTCTGGAAGGCCTGTTGTCAAAGTTCCTACCTTTGATGGGTAACCATCAGGACCTCTTTCAAAACGCAGTTCAATGTGGTGGCCCAAGCAAACGAATGGAAAGTTAGAGATAAAGCAAGCTTTTTGGCTGCTGCACTTCGTAGACCTATAATGGAAGTTCTTCAGATGATTGACGAAAACTACCAACAGCTTTTTGGTAAAGTTTAAGAATCCGCTATAATATAAGAAAGAAAGTTTGCAGGATTTGGCCAATGATATCCGACCGCCTGGCAAGATTAGCCTTTCCAAGATGCCCTTCTGAAATACAAGCTTTTATGGCCCAACAACAGTTTATTGATGCCATCGGAGACCCTGAAACCCAGAAGTTTGCTAGACTATCTAGTGCGACTACTCTACAAGAAACCTTTGTTCAAACCATGAAGCTGACCAACAAGCCTCAAGAGGAAGTTATCGCATGACAAGACAAGTTAAATTGGATAAGCCTGAAAGAGAAAACTTTCGCTGCTGGAATTGTGGAGCCCTTGATCACATTTCTCCAACTTGCCCCCGAAAATTGAAACAACGCAGTGATACCGACTGCTGGAGATGTGGACAAGATGGACACATAAGAATAAACTGTCCGGAAAATTCTAAAACCACCTCAGCCACTAGGAATAACCATTGGAGACGGAAGGATAATGCTAATGCCTTATCAAGAAAGCCATGTGTTCCACAAAATGGACATTGTGCTCTTGCTGAAGACCTATTTCGTATAAGACAAGTTACAGTGCAAGAAGCGATGAAGTAAAAGAGCAACACTGGACTGGACAAGTTTAAGAAAAGCTCAACGTGGAGACCAAGATCTCTTGCCAATGATCAATTGGAAGAAATTAGATAAAATACTAAGAAGATGTGGCCCCGTATAGTCCTAAAACCAAAATCGCTGGTCCTTCTGGAATTCATTGACCCTGCGGGATGGTGTCTTATACAGGAAATGGGAGAGCGAGGATGGAAAGCATGTATCCTGGAAGTTGGTGTTACCCAGATCTCATGTACCTTTGGCTCTTCAAAAGATGCATAGTAGTCCCACGGGAGGTCACTTCGGCAATAACCAAAGTTATAGAAAGATTTTGTTGGCCATAAAGTCGAGCTGATGTCGAAAAATGGTGCAGAATCTGTACACAATGTTCAGCGAGAAAGGGACCGACAACAAGATCCAAAGGAAAGTTGAAGATCTACCACGTAGGTGTCCCTTTTGAACGAATTTCCATTTATGTTGTGGGGGCCCTTTCCAAAAAGCAACCTAGGAAATAAGTACATCTTTGTAATAATGAATTACCTCACTAAATGGCCTGTTGCAGTCCCTATTCCATACCAAGAGGCTTCAACTGTATCCGAGGCGCTATTTCAAGATTAAATCTGTAATTTTGGTGTGCAAAGAATTCTTCATCTCGACCAAATAAATAATTTCTAATCAAAAATCGTTCAAGAACTGTGTAGAAGACTGGGCATTGAGAAAGCAATAACTACATCTTTGCATCCTTGTCGACAAGAATTGTCGATCAGCTGAGTATGAATCGACTGGTTATAGTCCTGCTAGAATGCTATTTGTTCATGAACTCAGAATGCCTTGCGATGTGCTCCTTGGTCGCCTAGAAGAAACCTTCGAAAATACTAATGAGTAAATCCCTCAACTGGAAGAAAGGATGCTAACCATTTACCAGTGAGAAAATAGAAGACAGCTACAACATCAAGGCTTCCAAAAAGACTTTCAAAGAGGGTGAAATGGTTTGACTCCTTAATCCTTAACAGAAGAAAGAGCTTTCTCCTTAACTTCAGAATCAGTGGGAAGGACCCTACAAGATCATCAAGAGCCTCATTTATGTCATCTATCCAAATCAGAAGACCCCGAGATCTAAACCCAAAGTGGTGCACACAACCGGTTCGCACCCTTCAGGAGTACTGTTCCAGAACAATCGACTGTTCGGGACGATCAGTCCTAAGGAGCGGGCATTGTTACGTAGAATTAAAAAAGCATATTCAAGAATAAAATGTAGAACGTTCGTGAACAATGTAGAAAAATCGGAGAACAACAAGCGATTGCGCAAGGCTTAGTACTGGCTGCTTTCTGATTGGCTGACTGACCTTGAGAGTTCTGGAAAAATCTACTCCGGGATATATAGGGATGAGGAGTTCATGCCGAGAGAATAAGAAGGAGAAGATGAACGAAGCTACGTGGTGTGCTCCAAGCGCGAGCTTAAGTCTCAAGAGGCCAAGCTGCTTGCTTCTTACCGCCGAAGCGAGTGTACTTCGTACAAGATTCTAGAAGGTTCTACCAATTCTGTCTCCTGCTCTGCTCCTGTTTTTCTTTACTGTGCTACATTTGGTGAATTTGTAACTGCTTTTTTTTCTTTGTTCTTGTTGTTTTATTTTGCATTCTTCTGTAATTATTTTATTTATTAGGTTTAAATAATGTTCTAAAGATCCTTTGCACCCACGGAAATTATTCTTTGTCAAGCACACGCACACAACAACGCAACTATATTTTGTTTTTGTTTAGGCATGTTGTTATTATGGGCTTTTTAAATTTTGGCTGATCACTATTCAATATATAGACCAAAGAAGGACTGCACTAAAATAATCAAACTCCAAGGCTTGATATCTTACATTATATATAATCTATTGTATTTTATTTGTGTGAAACTTCGGCTCGAATAGCATTCAACATAATATCTCACTTAAGAACGTGTCTAATCAATCATGAATAGGCAAGTTCTGTCCACCAATCTTTTCTGTAGGAATATATTCTTTATTTTAGTTCTAAATTTTCTTTTTTCCTTCAGTTATCATTTATCGGACTCCACATTCGGAAGCCTTTCATCATCATCCATCGGCCACCCGAACTGCAAGGCGGTTCTTCGGCCAAGGGCTGGATTACAACGACATCCTCGCCTCGGTCAAGATATTAATCTACAGGTTCTTTCTGAGCTTTGAGGTGAGGGATGCGTGATTGTCTGGACTCCTTTGTAAATATTTATTAATTTTGGTTATTATAATGTTTTTTTTATTATTATTGACGTATGCCAATTAAAAATTGTTTCAAATATATTTCAGTTAAAATATCGGTAAAATACACCGATGAAATCACGTGCTTTATAAATAATTAAATAATGTACAGATAACGCTGGTCTACAAAATATATTTCTTTTTTTTTTTTTGCCCAGAAAAACAATTTCTAATCTTAATTCGAATTTTAGTTTTTTTTTTTTTTCCATCACGCAAGGTTTCTGAGTTAAAGCTTTTATCGTATTGGGTAAAACACGCAGTAAAATGCAAGAAATGTTACGTAAGCTTTTTGCTTAAACTTCATTACATTAGCTAGTGGTGATAGATTTGCTGCGGGTTTATTCTTGTTTGGACAAGTTGATAAGTAAACCAACGATTTGTTTTGTATCATGGCAGTGGAGATGGCAGATTTGATTTATGAAAAAAAAAATAAAATTTTATTCATTATTTATATTTTGCAACACTGATATTTTATTTCCCTTTTCGTATTCTATCAAATTGTTTTATAAATCGTGTACACAAAAAGGTGTCAATATGCCAAGGTGTTGCGTGAATAATCCAGATACTTTCTGTTACATCTGTGGAGAATTAAGTTTCAAAGCTCAAAGGCAAAACCGCTCATCGAAAAGTGCTATGAACTTTACTTTGGATGCAAAGTGGGTGACCAAGATAAGACTTGGGCACCTCGTCATTGTTGTCAAGCTTGTGCTCGGCCTCTTACAAGGTGGATTAAAGATAAAGGCCATATGCCTTTTGCGGTTTCAATGGTATGGAGAGAACCAAAATATCATTATTCGGGCTGTTATTTTTGTTTGACAAAAACTAAAGGTATTACATCCAAGTCAACACATACAATTAAAAATCCACATTTGCCATCTGCTATGAAACCAGTTCCTCATAGTAATGATTTACCTGTGTCAAAGCCTCCCGAAAATGTTACATTTAGTGATGATGATTCAAATAGTGATAAGAAAAAGTCGGATGACACAAATTTTAAAGCATTTATTCCTCTAAAGTTAATTTGAAAGCTGTTCTCCTTCATAACCGTAATAAGTTCCCATTGGTGCCAATAGCACACACAACACGAAAGAGAGTTACGAAAGCATGGAACTGCTTTTGAAAATAGTAGATTACGACAGATTGAGCTGGCAAATCTGTGGTGACTTGAAAGTCATTGCTCTCTTACTTGGTTTACAGCTTGGATATACAAAATTTCATTGTTTTCTTTGTGAGTGGGATAGTAGAGACAAGGAAAGGCATTATATTAAAAAAGAACTGGTCTAACCATAAAGCCCTTTCTCCAGGAGTTAAAAATACTTCACATTTTCCATTGGCCAAATCTGAAAAAAATATATACTTACCACCACTACACATTAAACTGGGATAAATGAAAGACTTTGTTAAGGCAATGAAACCAAATGCTGCTGGATTTGCCTATTTGACGCAAAGATTCACAAGCATAAGTGATGCGAAAATCAAAGAGGGCATTTTCGTTGGACCTCAGATTCGAGAATTGCTGCAGGATGGGAATTTGAAGAAAGCTTAAATGAGGTTGAAGCAGCAGCATGGAATCCTTTTAGAAACGTTTGTAAGAACTTTTTGGGAAATGTAAAGGCCGAAAACTACAGTGACTTAGTTAATGAACTCTTACTTTCCTACAAAGTACTGGGATGTAACATGTCTCTCAAGATCCATTTCCTGCATTCACACCTATATTTCTTTCCAGACAATCTTGGTGCAGTTAGCGATGAGCATGGTGAGAGGTTTCATCAAGATGTATCAAGCACGAAGAAGCAGTGCCAAGGTAAATGGAGTCCCGGTATGCTTTCTGAATACTGCTGGACACTCAAGAAGGATGTACCACAAGCAAAGTATAGAAGAAAATCCACTGTCACTACTTTCGATAAAATAAATATCAGGTTGTCCCATAAATAATGGCCGTTTGGAAACGACCAATTAAAGACACCATATCTACGTCGAAAAATGAGTTTATTAAAAGAAATAGGCACCATTAGAATCAGGGAACTTATGCCAACGTGATGGTATAATTTTTATGCCATTTTCATAAAGGTCTGGTTGTTTTGAGGCCATAATATCCAAAAAGGTGTTTTCAGCATCTCTCCGGTTAATCAGCCGTTTTCCATGAAAATATTATCCAAATGATTGAAAAAATTGATATCGTTAGGGGACAGATCAGTTGAATAAGGATGGTGAGCTAGAACTTCATAACCTAATTGAACAATTTTTGTTGGGTCGTAAATGAAGAGTGTGGCCGTGCGTTATCGTATAGCAGAATAAGGCCTTTCCTATTGATCAAACTGGGCATTTTTTCTGACAATTTCAGATGCATGGCTTGCAAACCTTGACAATACACTTATGAATCTATCGTTTCGACTCTATCCAAATATCTGTAATGCAACAATCCAGCATATGACCACTAAACAATGAGCATTATCTGCTTTGGATGCAAGCTTGGTTTTGGGTCCTCATCTTTGTCTAACCACTGCCTTGATCTCTTCCTGTTTTTTTTTTTTGTCAAAAAGAACCTACTTTTCATCACACATAACAATTCGTTTTAAAAAAGAACTCAAATTGTTGCGAGTCAACAAAAACTGCAAATTTCCAGACGTCGCTGACGTTGAGCATCACTCAAATCGTGCTGAACCTATTGTGGCAATTTTTTTGTTTTGCCAATATGGTGGAGATGTCTAGCAATGGTTGATTTTGAAGCATTAAGCTCTGCACTTACCTCACGCACTGTTTGGGTATTATTGGATTCAATATGAGACTTTAGTTCTTCATTTTTGAAGGTTGACCGACGACCATTTTGATCTTCTCATGTACGAAATCGCCAACTTTAAATTTCCGAAACTATCTTCTTGTGGTTCTTTCGGAAGAAGAAGCTTCTCCCCAGGCCTCATTAATGTTTTTGGTTGTCTGGGCGGCCCCGAACGTCCAAGTTTATAATTCGTGAAGCTAAATAAGGCGCAAATTCCTAGGTTCCATTGATCAATATTTTAAATTATAGAGAGATTTTTTTTATCATTCGTGAAATTTTCGAAAGAATGACTGTACGTGAATGCGCTTGCTGTAGGCACGTTTTTTGCATGTTATGCCAAATTATTTATGTAATTTTTTTTTCATTTCAAAAATGTGTTTCCAAAAACGGCCATTATTTATGGGACAACCTGATATATTTCGTTGATATAGGCCTATATATTTGAAATATTTCAAAATTTCAAATAGGTGTATCTCAGAAATCTTGCGTGATAGAAAAAATTAATGGTATATTTGGAATCAGCACAAAGAGTTACATTTAGATAAGAAGCTGTTTCTTTTGGGACAGAGAAAAATATTTTTTAATAAACAAGTGTAATGTAATAAGGTTTATGCGAAATGCTTACGTAACATTGCATCTATTACTGTATTTATCCCAAAACTAAAAAAGGCTGTCACGCAAATACCATGGGTAATAGAAATTTTCTTAATATATTTTTGAGTTCAGCATGAAAAGTTACACTAGAAACACCATCAGGTTCTCTTGGGCAAAAATGTTGTTGAATAGTGTAATCAATTTATTTTATACCCGCACACAACACCGGGCTCTTATGTATAATCTTCCTAATCAAACTGCCGGTCTCTCGTGTAAAATATCCCTGGTTCAAATGGCCGGACTCTCGTGGTAAATCTTTCTGGTCAAATGGCTGTCGGGATCTCGTCTTAAACCTTCCTAGTCAAACTGCCAGACTCTTGTGGAAAATTTTCTTGGTCAAATGGCCACCAGACTCTAGGGGAAAATCTTCCTGGTCAAATTTCAGACTCTGATGCAAAATCTTCCTCGTCAAATGAGCGCCAGGCTTTCTCTCTTGTAAAATCTTCCTGGTCAAACGGCTTCCATGTCAAATCTCCTTCCACACATACGGCACTTCTTGACCCCGGGGTACCAAACTCATTTTCTTCTCAGCAATTTTTTTTTTTGGGCGCTAATCCTACTTCGAACGCGCGGTCGGGGGCCGAGTACTGGCTGTGAGGGAATGTACCGCCCCGCCCCCATCCTGGTCGCACTGGGTCAGACTACCACTCTCACGCAGTGTATGCATCCTTTCATTTCCCCGAACAACTACTTTGCAACTTCAGAAATGACTTGGCATGATCTGATGCAATTTAGAATAAGCTATCATCTCCAGAAAGCATCAAAATTATCTCTTTCTTTTTTTTATTTGGAATGGGGGGGGGGGGGGGGGGTTGTTGATCTCTCAAGCGAATTCAACTAAAATATTAGAAGACGATTAAAGACGTTAAAATACAATCCGTGATACTTAAAGGGATAAACAAAAAAAAAACAGCCTAAAAATGAAATTTAGAACAATGTATAAATCTCTATATATCAAAATATAATAAAAGGATTAATTTTATAAAATACGGTAAAAACTCTTTATAACTATATAACAATATATTGAGAGAGGACAAATACAATTTTTTTTCGATATAGAGTTGTTTTATCATATAAATTGAGAAGAAAAAGGAATAATTTTATGGAAAAATCATTATAAAAGAATTGTAATTCAAATTTTTTTTCAATATTAAAGTTGTAAGCTTTTGAATTGTAAACTCTTCATTAGACAGATGTTGAAATAAACATTTCAAAAATTAATTTTATGCTTTCTCGAGCCAACTGATATCTAAATCTGTAGAGAGAAACCCAAATAATTTTATTGAATAATAAAAATTTTCCGAAATAAATTATTATCCGGAGGCCTGGAGAAAGTCAGCAGTAATGATTATAAAAAAACCTAATAAAGAAAATTATAAAGATCCGAAAGCCTACCGCCCTATAAGCTTGTCTTCTAATTTAGGTAAAATTTTTGAAAGTCTAATTCATATTGAACTTTTAAATCATATTAATAGTAATAATGTTATGCATCCTGCTCAACATGGATTTACACAAGAAAAATCAACAATCTCTGCTTTACAAGAAATAACTAAATTAAGTCTTCTGAAAAGAGAAACAGAAAATACGGCAATAGTAACAGTGGACATCAGCGGAGCTTTCGACAACGCATGGCATCCGGCAATTCTCCAACAATTGGACAAGGCAAATTTTCCAGCGGTACTTATAAAAATAATTAATTCTTACTTTGAAGACCGGAGTGTAGAGTTTAAATATACTAATGTAAAGTGTATAAAAAAGATAAATAAGGGATGTCCCCAGGGTGGTATTATTTCTCCTATTCTTTGGAATATATTACTTAATGATTTCAACTTATCTTTTAACGAAAGTTTTGCTAGAGTAATTGCTTTCGCGGACGATGTGACATTTGTGGTATGGAGTTCAAACATCTATGATCTTCAGTTTAATATTACCAAATGTTTAATAAAAATCAAAGCATGGTGTGAAAAGGTAAAACTTTCACTAAGTCCAAACAAAACAGGTATACTCTATCTACATAACTATGAAAAATTGCCCATTAATTTTGATGGAAAAATAATTCAACCATCAGAAACTGTTAAAATTTTGGGAGTTATTTTTAAAAATCATAGACAAAGGAATAAGATTAATTTTGGAACACATGTTGACAATATAATTATGAAAGCTACGAAACTTAAGAATATATTATTCTCATTATGTGCACGTACTTGGGGCATTGATACTCGACGTAGATTGATCTTATATAAAGCTATGATACGCTCTACAATAAGCTATGCATCAAATATTTGGTTTCCTTTTATCACTGCAGCAAAAAGATCCAAGTTGAATTCTATACAATATCAAATTCTTATTAGATGCATTCATGCTTATAGGACTTCATCTTCTTACATCACACATATACTAGCGAAAACCCCTTTACTGTCCGATTATCTTGAATTATTACAAACAAAGTATAATATGACAAATTCTCTCACAGATCGAACACTCAAAAAACCCCTTCAAAAAGAATTAAACAAACTATATCTGGATCTAAAATTTAAGTTTTATCTTTCTCAATCTAATGAACTGTTCAAGAAATTCTTTCCAATTGCTGTCCCAAATTTCATTTCTTCTGATAAATTCACTACTTTATTCTTAACTGGCAAAGGACCCTTCTTAAGTTTCTTATTCAAACTGAATGCTATCAATGATCCAACATGTGAATGCCGCTTAGATGTTGAATCACCAGAGCATCTTCTTTTATCTTGCCCTCTGACTAATCAAATTGTATGTAGATACTTTGAAACATTACCAAATTCTCTTTGTGTATATACTCTATCTTATGAGAACTTTGTTAAGTTTAGAACTATTTGTACAATAATTTACAAAACAATACTAATCCATCGTGTAAATAATTAATCATATATATATATATATATAATACTAGCACAGCACAATAGTCCTTTGGACTTCGTGCTTTTGTAACAATAAATATATTTACATTATTCAGTGAATTTGAAAGGAATTTCAATTTTATTATTTTTTATGATTATCAATTAAGAAATTAGTTGAAGCTTACAATAATTATGAATAATTTAATTTAAATGATAAAAATTGAATAAGATGAAGAATTCTGCTTTGAAATATGTTTTTCTTTTGTTTCCACAGGTATACGCACTCTTTTATCAATTTGCGCAAAATATTACTTTTTTTTTTTTCACAGACTTAGAAAATATTATATCCAATATGAAAAATCGCTCTAAATACCTCTTTCAAGAATTCTTTAGAATTTGCCACCGAAGAAGGCAAATCTTTGCAATAGTAGAAAAGTATAAAGATTCATTTGTGTCGAAATCACTAAGAAGGTTCACCTCTGAGATAAAGAGATGAGTTAACTCTTTCGAACATTTTTTCTCCCATTGTATTAAGATCAGTGCAGCAATATAGTTTCAAAATATTAAATAAAAATGGCGTTAAGAAAGTGGTGGAACAAAGAATTAGAACAAAAGAAAAAGCATTTTCATTATGTGAGAAATTTCGATTATCATCATAAGGCAATTAGTGCTAAAGAATTTAAGTCCGTCAGAAATAAATATAAAAATAGAATCAGAAGAGCTGAGAGGAAAAGTTGGCGGAATTTTATAGAAAAAAAAATTAATCTAATAATCCGTTTGGAAACGCCTATAAAACCCTAAAAAAATTAAGTTCCTCTATTCAACAAAGGGGACTACCAATAATCGAGCATGCATCAGAAGATTTTAAATAAAAACTAATGAAAGATCTTGTAAATAAATTAATTCCTGATTATACAATTGTATCGGATAATTCTCGTCATACATATATAAGGAACTAAACACCGAAATTCTAAATCACAACCCTTGCCATATTCATAAGAAAGAAATAGAATAGTTAATTGACACAATTAATGTAAATAAATCTCCAGGTCCAGGTTATATTAGTAATAATATGTTAAAAATTCTTTCACATTAATTATCCCGATATTACACTCATTGTTTAATAAATGCATTCAAATAGGACACTTGAAAAAAAATAAACAGAATCACTCAAAATAAGAGCCAAGTCCAACAAAACCAATTATAAATCGGTTGAAAGCCACCTTTCGATATCTTTACTATCAATATTTCTAAAAATTCTTGAAAATATTTTAAAAAATAAAATATTTGCATCCCATATTCAAAACAATCTCTTATGCCCGAGACAACATGAATTCCTCAAATCGAAGTCAACAATCATTGCTTTGAAAACTATAATCGAGATATTAATGGAGCATAAAACAAAAGGAATTGTCTTCACAAGTTACAATAGACATCTCGGGGGCTTTTGGCAATGCATGATGGCCAGCAATCATCAAAAGAATAGACTGAGATAATTTACCAGAAAAATTGATCAAAAATCTACAAGCCTCAGGGAATGTCCTCAGGGTGGTCCGCTTTCTATGGACAATTTTATTGAATGATTTGCCGAAGAATTTTCAAGTTCCCAATTGGGAATTGATTTATTATGAGGATGATATATTATTATTATTATCTTTCTTTCTGGAATAAAGATCTAGAATCTCTAAAAATAGTAAATGAAAAATCATTAAATAATATCGAATTTGGTGTTGTAAGAATAAGTTCTAAATCTGTTCTGAAAAAACTAACATTTTATATTTTAATAATATAGAGAATATACCAGAGTTGAAATAAAAAATGAAATAATAAAAACATTTAAAAAATAAAAATTTTATGAATAACAATTTCAAATCATATATAGAAATAAAAACAAATTTTGGTTTCCATATTGAGGAAAGAGCAGAACTAAACGATTAAAAAGCTTTCTATTTTCTCTTTGCAGTAAATCTTGGAGTTTGAGCTCTCCCCAAAAAATATATATATACATTATATAAATCTCTGTTCAGACCAATTTTAATATACGGTTCAGAAATATAGTTCAAATTTTTAAATTAAAAAATTCATACAAAATTAAATTCAATACAATATCAGATATTACTATGGAGTATACAAACTTATAAGACGACTGTTTGACCAAACCTCCTTTGATTATAGATTACATTGAATACAAAATTATGAAATAGGACTTGATTAATTTTTACTCGAGGATAAGAAAAAATACAATATTGCTATTTCTTTTATAATAAAATCATATATGGACTCAAGAATGTCGTTCCTATTGAATAATACAAATGATACATTTACAAGTTTTTTCAACTAAGGTTTCCAAATTATTTTCGCCCCTAATTTCTACAACACACCTTTTGTAACCAACTATGGTAATCTCAAAAATTTTCTGGAAAGAATTCACGTAGTGGAAGATCCAGGCTGTTTTTGTGAATGTAACGTTCAGGATTCTTCTCATATTTTACTCAAGTGCCCCCAGCATTTCAAGGCTACAGAAATAGTAATGGTATTATCTGCACTGATCCAAGAGAACTAATATCTAGCAAAGTTTCATACATTAAATTCAATAGATTTTGTAAATTTATATATCAGACTTTTTAAATATAATCTTAATTGTTAAGAACTAGCCGAGTGACCCGGGCAACGCCCAGGGTTTACCCAAAGGGCCTGCAGAGACTTTAAAAGTATAGATGGTGGCTTAAAAATCGCAATGGGTATATTCAGATTTCCTAGAAGCAGCATTTCAAGTAAGGATAAGTAAAAATACTTTCTAAGTATAAATTCGTTAATTCGACCATGTTTTGATTTCCAGAACCTATGAAATTACAAACAGTAATTCGACAATACCGATAATTCGACCCCTTGCGATAATTCGACCTTGATTTGATTTCCCAATCTCTGGCCTATCAAATAACAAACGGTAATTCGACAATATTAATTATTCACCACTTCTGATAATTCAACCATTTTAAAATGCAAATTTCGACGATTGATGTTTACTTACAACTTTACTAAAAAAAAGGTATTATAGATGCGAGCAACGAAACATTTTGAACCCATATAATGCAAATTCATATCCTCACTTATAGGGTGTCAAGCCTAAAGGATGCGAATTCATGTCCCTGATTTCTAAAAATTAACATAAAATTGTAGGCTACCAACGCGAATTCGCGTCTACTGGGATCTTTTCCCATACCTTCTTGCCTATTTATCAGTGGGTTGGGTGGGGGGGGGAATGTCAGCTGTCCCAATGTACCTGTAAAATGTCACATGCGACCGAGTTCAAGCAGCCATTATTTTTATTTATTTCAAGCTATATAGATTACATTAAAAGAAAATATCATTTTTTAAACATGTTATTATATGAACAACTCGATTTTCATACGGCCCACTGGACCATGTAACTCTGTAATCATAAGTGCAAAAACAGACATCCCTAAAGGACTCCTTTAAAATATCTTTATGATTCTTTTTTAATAATATTCTTAAACATTTTTAATTTTTTTTTCATATTTATTAACTTTTCAATATAGAAAATAAGATAACATAAAAGGGATAAATTCATTTAATGGACCTCACTAAAAACTGCATTTCTAGCCGAGTGACCTGGGCAAAGCCCCAGGTTTACCCTAAAGGCCTGTGAATGGGCAGGATAACCATATGTGTGCCATTGCAAAGATCCTAAATCAATGTATAGAGCACTGGGGAAAATAGGTTTTTTTTTTTTTTTTTTGCTTATCCCTAGTACACGTGGTACAGGCCATGATAATCATGGTGGGTAGTTAGCGACTGCTTTTACTGTAAGCGCACCACATGTCTACACATGTGAAAAGCAGTTTGACTTTGCACTTACAAATGCCAGAGCCCCGTTCGGTTACTTGCACTCGCTGGTGGGGTTGGACTTTTGCAAGAATCGGGGGCCATTGGAGCATTTTTTTTTTTTTAAACAGAAAAAAGTGCCCAATGCGGGAATCGAACCCGGGTCCTAGTGGTCGAAAACCAAACGGTTTACCCAGCCTTCCACCGACCAAAAGTCAAAATAATAATAAATATTTTATGAATGAACAAATAATACAAAAAATTGCTTTCAGGTGAGAAACTATAGGCATTGGTGAAAACTTTAAAAAATTATATTGAAAAAAAAAAAGATAACAAATATTAAAAGAAAATTCAATACAACACAACTATATAGCAAATACAGCCATTATTTCTAGCCGAGTGACCCGGCAACGCCCCGGGTTTAGCCTAAAAACATGTGAAGCGCTAGATAACCATATGTGAGACATTGCATAGATCCTGAATCAATGTATAGAGCACTGGGGAAAATAGGTAAATAAAGACCAAAAATCAAAATACTTAATTATAAATATTTTATTAGTGAACAACTAATACAAAAAAATCCTTTCAGGTGAGAAACTATGTTGTTGATGTTTCTTATCCCCTTGTGTAAAGATTACACGAATTCCATGATCTCATGGAATGGGGTATAGGGGTGCAGCTTTCGTTGATCATGGCACCATGATCCAGGCACACTTTGGTGAAAGTCTGACTTTGCCTGTGATTTGAGGCCATTCCAAATATGGAAGCCTTTGTTTCTGACTCTAACATGAGCACAGACGCAGCTCCTCCGTATCCCTGGAGTGGAACCATTGCTGAGGTCCATCAACTGGGTCAGTTGAACTCAGGATTTTTAAAGAGGGAGTGTCCCTCCTGGTTACAGCATCAAGTCTACCAGAACAAGACTTGATACAATCGTGTAGAGAGTTTACTGTACCTCCCAACAATGTCCACTGCACCACAGGCCAGTTACAGAGGGGTAAGCATGGGAGGTGTGAGAAACTATAGGCATTGGTTGATGAGGCACAATTTGGATTGTAGATTATAAACAAAAGGTAATAAGACCAAATCCAAATATATAAATAGTGTGTGACGTTTCGGTAACAGCGTTGTTACCATCTTCAGACAAAAGTACTGAATGGAAAAAAGGAGCCTACAGCACCCGGTGTTCCCAGGTGGTCACCCTCCCAAGTACTGACCGAGCCCGACGTTGCTTAACTTCGGTGATCGGACGAGAACCGGTGTTTTCAACGTGGTATGGCCGTAGGCCATAGTACTTTTGTCTGAAGATGGTAACAACGCTGTTACCGAAACGTCACACACTATTTATTTATTTGGATTTGGTCTTATTACCTTTTGTTTATAGGCATTGGTGAAACTTTAAACAAATTTTTTGGAAATGAAACAAAAAGTAAAAGAAAACAAATCTTAAAAGAAAATTAAATACAACACAACAATTAACCAAATTAGACAACATAAAAGGCATACATTCATTTATTTGAAATGAAAAAAAAAAAATTAAAAGAAAACAAATCTGAAAATAAAATTGAATACAACACAACTATATAGCAGATAAGACAACATAAAAAGGAAAAATTCATTTAAAGGACCTCATTAAAAACTATATTTCTAGTTTTATAAATACGTGGGTTCAACTTTACCCGTATGCTATTCAAAGTTCGCACACGTGAAAAAGCCACATAGAGCTGTCCATGAGTAAACACGGGCTCATGTAGCAAGAGACCCACTCTAGCAAAGGTTTGGCCTTGAGCCTTATTAATAGTCATGGCAAAAGCCAACCTTAGTGGAAACTGACGCCTCTTCAGAATGAAGGGAAGGTTGGTATCTGAAGGAGCCAAAGATATTTTTGGCACCAATACAGTTTGTCCAACTTTGGTCCCTGTCAGTATTTGTGCTTCTAGGACATGAGAGCGCATGCGCTGGATAACCATACGTGTGCCATTGCAGAGACCCTGCTTAGGATTCAAATTTCTAAGGAGCATAACAATAGCACCAATCTTAAGGTTTAACCGGTGTGGAGGCATTCCTGTGGGAGTAAGGCTATTAAGGAATTCAGTAGGGTAGTTATTTTGTTCCTCCACATTCTCACACTCGACACTGTCAACACTGAGAAAACACTGACTCCTGTTTGGTAAGCGATCCAAAACTTTTTCATTAATCTCTAACGAATCTGTGTTTTTTGGCGTTAAAATCACAGACTGGCTAAGGGCGGTAATATCACCATAGGAAGAACCAAATATTTCCTGCACCAGGTCAACCCCATGAAAGATACAGCTTTCTGGAAGAGAAATGAGGCCCTGTTGGTCTGTAGGTAGATCACCATCACCAACTTTAAGTAACCATTGAGAGAAGCTCTGTGCATCAATACCTGCTCGCATATTCTGAGTAAGGCGCAAGATCACAAACAATGGCCATAGCTTGCTTTGCTTAATGCAAGCAGCAACAATTTCAGCTCTTGAAGCTCGAGGTACCACAGGTAGCACTTGGCGAAAGTCACCTCCAAGAACAACAACCTTTCCGCCAAAAGCAAGGTCACAATGCATAATGTCCTTTAGGAGACGATCCACAATTTCAAGTGCTCTGTAGTGGGCCATAGGAGCCTCATCCCAAATAATTAAGGATGATCTACGAATAAGCTCAGCCTCAGAACTATTGGCCGAGATTGCAGCTACAGAATTCTCAAGCAAGGGAATCGGCAGCTTAAACCTGGAATGGTCAGTCTGGCCACCTGACAAAAGGGTAGCCGCTATTCCAGTGGAGGCCAGCGGAATGACAATTTTTCCAACGGCTCTAACACAATGAATTAGGGTGTTATAAACATAAGTCTTGCCCGTACCACCAGGCCCATCAATAAAAAAGCAACGTGGATTTACATTGAGGGAATCAACAATTGTGTCAACAATTGACTTTTGATCTGGTGTAAGGGACCTATACATTTCTGTCCCAATTTGCAGCTCTGCATTAACATCAAGGTGATCCTCTCCTGAATCAAGAAGTGGGGTTAGGGGTGCAGGAAGTCCATAATGGTGGCAACTGAGGCGATTTTCTCTCAGCTGGAATTCAAGCTCTCTGAGAGTCATCTGTTCAGCAGCTGCGTCAGATGTGGCACGAGAAAAGTCCTCACTAAGATACCCCTTGTATTTGGTCCACAGTGATACAGGGTCGGTAGGATTATTGTAGATGAGAATTGTCGCAAAGAGCTGCCGCAGTTGACAAGGCATTTGGAACAAAGCCGCCTCAGCTAAGCATGCATCCCATTCAGAATCATCAGCCAATAATCCACGGCGCTGGGCAGCCTCTTTAAAAGTGGAGCAAACAATATCATCCACAGTTCGCAAATCTTCAAAACTCTGAGCACCTGCAACATGTAATAGTAGAAGCCGGAGGTGGTAACGCTCAGAATCTTTAGGATTCACTGAACACATACGTCCAATGCACAAAGCCCCACCCCGAACTCTAGCACTCCATTGATTCTGCCTGAAAACATAAGCGGAAGGTATGTCTCCATATAAAAGTGATCTTGCGGATACATTAACACAATTGAGCTGAAACCAGGCAGTCAGAGTTGTGCGTCTGCGTGAGGCATTTTCAAGAGCCTGTTCTTCACTACCTTCAACAAAATAGACAGATTGAAAATTAGGTAGATGAACAGCTAAGCGGCATATGGTATGCGAGTGAGCATGCAAGCGATATTCAAACATTCGCCACATTGCCTCAGGAGCACTTACATACCGAGCGTCAAGAAAGTTTTTGATTTCATCATGTGCCCTGCTTTCCATATCTAATTCTCCAACAGACACTTCCACCTCAGCCCTGTCGTGTCCCTTATATACATACTTGAAAAGATATTTGACACTTTTCACAGAGGCACAGACCTCCACATTAATGTGAGCATTGAACCTAACCAGCAGATAGGGGTTATAGGGAACAACCCAGCGGTTATCCACCTCGTGAGTGCCCACAACTAATGTCTGGCCGTCATCTCGACGTCTGTAGCGAGGATAGCCATTATTGTTAGCCTCAGTCAGCTGCAGGAATGATTTAGGGAAGTCTTTAGTACACTTGCCATCAGACATGCATGGTGAGTGAAGATTGAAGTTTCCACAAGGACCATGGATCATATGTTTACGAACCATGTCATACAGCTGAACCTGCATAGTAGGGCTAGGAATTTCTGCACAAACCAACATGTCAATGGCATCCCTGTCTCTAGGCTTGTCTTCTTCTCTAAGCATAAACAGCATGTGGGCATGCGGTAAACCGCGTTTTTGGAACTCAACAACATGCACCCTAGCAATGACCACTCCCAATACATGCTGACTAACAATCTCGTGCAGTAATTGTTGTAACTTGAGATTGAAAACTCTAGCCACCAGATCCGGTCTATCAGAAGGATTCTGGTTAGGAAGAAGATTTTCAACAATGTCAGTCCAACGTGGGTTACAGGTAAATGTCACGAATAGGTCAGGTCTTCCAAACTTTCTAACAATGGCCATTGCATCCTGATAGTTTTGTTGCATGGCCCGGGAACTCCCAGGAAAGGAAGATGGAAGAATAAAAATACGGCCTATTCGCACACCCCGAGAATGTTCCTGCTCATGGATATAATCCAGCAGACCTTGATATAACTCCACCCTAAGCAGGGACTGATTTTGGCGAATATAGTTCAGGCGATTGCCCTCTGTTTTAACATAGGCATCAACAACATATTGCTGAAATAGTCTCCTGCCATAGTGAATGGGCGAAAAGCCAGGTCTGATGGCCAACCTATAACTATAGAACTGAAGCATGGTAACATGGTTTCTAGTGCTTGTGCGCATGTTTTCTTCATGTAAGATTCCTATTGCTCAACCAGGATCACCGGCAGGAAATAAAAGAGGGTATGTCATTGGGTCACAGTTAGGATTAAGTGGAGAAATACGCACTAAACCACAATCATGCGGAAAAACAGCAATATCTCTGTTAGAAGGTACATGGCCATCTTGATCAACAAAAATGGCCGCAACTTCACTTACACTTGGGGCATTATATCGGCGAAGATCTCTACAATGATTTTGCCGGATGAGCATCTGAACCTGACACATTTGCCGGTTCTCAATGCGAGCCCGGTGTTCCTCAGCTAGTTCCACCTGGTGCATCTGCCTATAAGCAGAAGTATACGGATTCACACGCCTAAGCACAGAATCCAAAAGAGTCAATATACCAGGATGGCATTCCAAAGGCCTAGATGCTGCAATGCGTGTATTATTCGCAGCCTCAGAATCCAAAATATAAAGTTGGGCATAAGACGGGGCTCTGTTTCCATGAGGATGAAGGGGCCCAGTCAAATGATAGATCTGTCCATGGATTCTATAACAAAAAGGCCCCTGTCCAGAAAAGACATCAACCTGCGCACCCATGGAGGCAAATGCCAAAGAGCTGTTGTAGCTCCGAATGTTGGTCTGGAAGTACTTAGCCTCCACACTGTTTGAAGTCATCAATTCCATCATTTCATATGGAAAGGAGGACAAAGTAGGAAGAATAACTTTCCCTTTGTGGCAGCAGGAGCTACCAACAGTTTCGCCAGGGAAATGAAGGGCTGAGCAGTAAGGGCAGACTATATCAAGGCCCCCAATAATATATTCAGTGGGAACAGGAGAAATAGGATTAGGGGCGTTGTTCCCGTGGCGAGTCCTATAAGCGAGTCTTCCACGGCCTCTGCGAGGCATGATACAGAAGCCGCTGAAAAAAAAAAAGCTAAACTAAAAACCAAGTTGAGCAAATACATGTTAAAATAAATTTAATGTAAAAGATCTCAATATAAACAACATATTAAATTGCACAGTGCAAAAATGTAGAAAATTGTATGTATCATATAACATTTTATCATATAACAAATTAAGTAATCAACAATTGATTATACAAATAAATAATTAGCCTCTTATTGAGAAAAATAAAGATGCCAAAGACATTATGAAAGATACTTCAAAAAAGAATTATGAAAGATACGGCAAAAAAGAAAACCAGACACAAAAAATTGAGCAAAATGTAAAATTAAAAACTATAACAAAGAACCCGCAAATTAATTTAATCAGAAATACAAAAAAGACGCTGAAAAAAAAAGGTAAAATAAGAACCAAGCAGAGGAAAACTATAAAACTGAAAGCCAGGACAGGCATAAAAAGAAAATCCCAAGTAAGTGAGGAAACAATTGATGAAAAAAAAAAAAGTGCAAATAATATGTATATAAAAAGCAAAGCGCAATTCTAAACCCAAATATTTTTTTTATGAGAAGAACATCAACATATTGAATGATTATGGCAGTCCATAGCTTCCCTGACAAAAATTCACCAAAAAAGTTAAATATTCCAAAATAAGTAAGGCACTTTTGCAGCCCCCCTGACAAAAATTCACTAAAAGAGTTAAGTATCCAAAAAAATATTTTGGTATATATATTGCTAAATGTGTAACAAACATGTATATGAAAAAGCAAAGCTTAATTCTAAGTTTTAATATTTTTTTCAATATACAGAAGAAATAAGACACAAAAATGGAGCTAAATTCAAATGAAAAACTATAACAAACAGTTATAAAAGATAATTATTATAGAATAAAGTAATAATAATTCAATCTACAAATAGAAAAATGTATATATTTATATGAAAAACTAAGTTTCAATATTTTTTTTAATATACAGAAGAAATAAGACAAAAATGGAGCTAAATTCAAATGAAAAACTATAACAAACAGTTATAAAAGATAATTATTATAGAATAAAGTAATAATTCAATCTACAAATCGAAAAATGTATATATTTAAATGAAAAACTATAACAAAGTACTTACATAATCAAATTAATCAGATATATATATTATTTCAAAACACTTTCTACGGAATTTCAAAACAAATGATTGATGATGATAAATGCAAAAAATCTACGATTGTAAAATAGATTAAATTAAAAAATAAAAATAACTGTTAACATTAGGAAAATAAAAACAGGCCTATGACACGAAGAAAAAAATAACGAAAATTTTGGTATATAGATTGTTATGTGTAGTTCAGAATCTTCGGAGGAGATAGCTCAGGACTTTACAATGGAAAACTCTGTTACGGTATTATCTATATAGATAATTGATTGCTTATAATATATGCGCGCGCGTTATATATATTATGGTTTTCTTTATTTTGATTTAAGTTTAAATTAAAATTATATATAGTATGCCTTTTTATATATATTTAATATATTTAAAGCATATTGTAATTTCCTGTATATATGTTTAGATACATAAATAGATATATTTTCCCTTTCCTTTTTTTTTTGTTTTTCTTTTTCATTGGGCGCCAGTGTCCTTAGAGGGACATCGCGATTTGTTTTTATAGTTAAATACTTTAAATTTTAATAAATAAGACGTTTGTGTAGGTCAAGATAAATTTTAAATAAGAACTTTTTTTTAGTATAAAGGGAAATTTTACTAATATGTCTGCATTAAGCGCTAGATATATGAAAACACACATCATCCTTATTTAAGGATGATATAAAAAAAATATTGTTCTTCATATATAAATATATCAAAAATAAAAATGGCATATCCTGCCCAGGAGCACATGTGCTTTACAGAAGGCAAAGCGCCATCTGGTGGAACAGAAATCCACTAAACATTGATTTAGCCTGTTCCCAGATATTTGGCCAACCCAATGTTTAGTTGATTCTTGTTCCACCAGATGACGCTCTGCTTTCTGTAAAGAACATGTGCTCCTGGTCAGGATATGCCATTTTTATTTTTGATTTCAATACCTGACCTTTTTATCTTTTATTTTTTCTTTCATTTTTTCATGTGTTAAGCGTATTTACGCAAGTTTGGCCTTAAATACCCATTTCTTGGTTTTTCAAGAAGCCACTGGGACCAAAAAATCTTTTTGGTCGCAGTGGTACAGCCTAATAGTGGTGCAGCCTACTCCAAGCTGACGAACGCCAAAATTGCGAAACGCGTTCGTGGATGGCTTTTCTTGATTTATAAAGAAATTGGATTGGCCAAATATCAGGGAATGGGCTAAATCAATATTTAGTTGATTTCTGTTCCACCAGATGGCCTTCTGCAAAGCACATGTGCTCCTGGTCAGGATATGCCATTTTTATTTTTTATTTCAACACCTGACCTTTTTATCTTTCATTTTTTCTTTCATTTTTTCATATAAATATATCAAAAATAAACCCACAAAAATTCAATATTGTTTTTATATTCGAATAATTTTCATCTATTTTGTTCAAGCCATTATTTATTTATTAATTTTTTGTCTTATATTGCAAAATATGGTCTTTAAAATTTAAATGTACGCGACCAATCCTTCTAAAAGACTTCTACAAAAGTTGGTAAAAATATCTCCGACAGATGCCTGTAAAAATTATTCCCACAAAAGTCGGTTTAAAGGCTTCCTACAAAGGTCAGTTAAAGGATTCCTACAAAATTCGGTTTAGAGACTTCCTATAAAATTCGGTTAAAATACTTCTTACAAAAAGTCTTAAAAAAAACCTCCTGCAAAAATAGGTGAACGGTTTCCTACAAAATTCTATGCAAATACTTTATGTACTTAATATACTTAGGTTAAAAAGACATCTATAAAAGTCGGGTTTGAAAATCTTCTAGAAAAAAGTCGGTTAAACGATATCCTACAAAAGTCTATTAATCAACTTCCTATAAAACTCGGTCAAAAAGATCAAGTCCGGAGCATTAGCGATTTTCTCCTCCACAAAAAGGAGCGCCAAAAAAAACGGCGCCAAAGCTGTCGACGGCAGGCGGCTTGTTAGAGAAGTCTTCAAAACAAATAACGCCTTCGGGGGTCACACTCACATTAAATTATTATTTTAAAAAGTGGAGAAGGCATTAAAAAATGGCGGAATCGCTGCAGTTAGCGGGCTGTTAGAGGGTCGTGGGGGATATTTCGTAAATCAGGATCGGGCCGTTTCAGAAGCACCCCGTAGAGTGTAATCCCTTTAGACACAGCGATGCCGATTGTGTTTTTTTGCTTTAATGTTCCGTGAAATGGTCGGTATATATTTGTTGGACTTTTTTTTTTTTTTTGTAATAATTTTTGTTAAATAAATTGTTAGACCTGGGGATACAATCCGTGGGATACACCGGCGGATTTTAAAAAAGCAATTGAGTCTCTTACTATATAGATAGAATTTCCTCTTGCGTTTACTTAGAGTTGACTCCATTTTTGAAAAATAATAGTTTCAGATTTTTGTTTTATTAAAATATAAAAGTATGAAGGAAATATATCCTAATTGTTTTATTTATGGAAAATATATTCAAATTTTATTTCAATATATACGTTTTGATTATACAAAAGCATTCAATATTAAAGTGCTCTAATGTTTAAATATATTTGCTTGTGAGTGTTCTATACAAATGATTACTAAACTCAATGGTAACCTAAAATAAATATTTTCAAATTATCTACCTTTTACCCGCGCGCGCGGCTAATTAATGTCTCCCTAAAATATATAACCAAGCTGGTAAAATGAAAATATATTACATTATTCCATATGTGCTCACATTCAAAGTAATTATTTTCACACCTAATAAAACTTCTTGAATATATTTTTCAGCTTTGGAAATAATTCTTGGACTCACTTTCTAGAATTGTCTAAAGCTCCTTTGGCGAAATTTCTTTGATCGAATCAATAGACTCAAATTGTTATCCTTTTAAAGGGTCTTTTTTAGCTTCAGGAGTTAGAGGAGTCTACATTGGAGTCAAATTAGTGCGTGTTTGGAGGATAGGGAGAAAAGAGAGAGATTGAGATTGAAACTGATTTATTACAATGTACATATAAAATTATATAGGCTCAATTATATAGAGAGGGAAAAAAATGTATAAAACAAAATAATTACAAATTGTTTGTATCAGACGAATACCACTGGGTGTCGTCTCGTTCAATGTCGCAATCTGCCCTGAAGTCGGACAGCATCTTGCCTAGGTCGGAGTCCTTGTCACCGACATGGGCGATTGCCTTGTCAAGGAATTTCTTCAGAGCAGAGCTCTGCTCGGGCGAGATATACTCGAGAACTTCCTCCCTCTTAGTTAGGGATTCAACAGCAAATTCAATTTCGCACTGTAATAATCCCTATATAGGGGTGTCAGGAAGGAGTCAGCGTCTAGTACCTCAAACAGATCCTCAATCTTCTGTGTAGTGGACTGAGGAGGCTGTATCTTTTGTGGTTTGGGGATTGAAGATTCCGTTGTTAGTGAAGCCTTGGCCTGATCTTTGTCAGGGTCCGCAGTTGGTGAAGTAGCGGTCGAGGAAGGCGCTAGCAGAGATGGCAACGCGCTGGTGCTCGGCACCGGAGCAGAAAGCTTGGTGGCTGGAGTGTTCTGGGAAAGGACTGTGCAGCTCTCCGCGGCTGAAGACGCGGAAGGATTGCGAGGTATCACAGGGATTGTCTGGATGGTTCCAGAATTTCCCTCAGCCGATGTTGTCGCTGTGAAGCTGTGGGAGGGGGTGGGGTGGGGTGGGAGGGTGGAGGTGTCAATACCGGTCCACTTCGGGTGCCCTGGGGGCAGGTGGCTCGCCGATGTCCCTGGGGGTGACATCTACTACACCTAACGCCGTAGGTGATGTAGGCGGGTGTAGACTCCCCTTTGGAGATGATCACCAGTTTGGCAGGGAGCTGGTGGAGTTTGCGTCCTTCATTCAGAAGGAGGAAGGTCTCCCTGTTGCCGGTGGTCCAGGTGTAGCCGTTACAAGACACCACTTCATAAGCCAGGGAGACAACCCGGCAGTAAGGTCGCAGGGCCTCGATGATGTCCTCCTCCCTCACTGCGATGGGCAGGTTCCCGAGGATGATCTTCTCCGCCTTCCTTTTGTATGGGAATGCCCCGAGGAAGGTGTTGTTGATGATGAGTCCATTCTCCACCAGGCGTTCCGCCTTCTCAATTCTGGCCAGTTCGACCATAACATGGCCGGACATCTTCACCAGCTGGTAGACCGATTCCTTCCCCAGCAACTCCTCCAAGGCCTTCATGTAGTGCACGGGATGGAAGTCCGCGCACCATTCGACATAGCAGCATTGGTCGAACGTTGCTGCGGAAGATCTGGCTTTGTTCAGCGCCATTGCCGAGCACTATTCGCTCAGCCCTTTTTCTTAGAGGGAAGGCCCTCAGAGTGGCGTCCTCGATGTCGAGGCCTTCCTCTATCAGCTTGTCGGCGAGTTGCACGCTGGAGAGGCCGGCCAGGATGTGTCCCTCCATCTTTGTCAGCTGGTAGATGATTCCCTTGCCCAGCTTCGCTTCCAACGCCCGGAAGTATTGTTCTTGTGTGAAGTCTGGGCAGAATTCCAGGTAGACACACTGGTCCGCCTGCCCCGCTGCCGACCTTGCTCGAAAGGTAGCCTGCTTCTGCCTGGTGGTCTGGCACTCGTGCACCTTGCTGGGTCTTGGTGTTGCTTGTGACCTGCTGCTGTTCAGAGGCATTCCTGGTGCCTGAACGCAGCCCTTTTTGGCCCCCGACTTGGCGTGGTCAGTATCATGCAGCCTCTTCTTGGAGCCGCTCAGTTTGGTGAAGATCACATCTTGTCTTTCGATTAGCTGATCTTCTTGTTCCGGGCAATCAGCCCAATTGCGGCAAAAATTTGCATGTCCGCCGTCCGCCGACGGCTTGGTATTTGCATCTTTGCCATTAGTTAATTCTGAATGACTTCCAGTCATTTCAGAATATTTTGTCGATATCTCGGCGGAAACTTGGCCGTTTTTTATATTATTTATATGAGCTTGCAGCGGATTCATTTGGCTTTCAGCCAGTACCCCATAGGGGTTACAAACCTCCATTACGCAATCTCTAAACCATAAGAACGCGGAGCTCGCGCGCCGCATGGCCGCACGGCCGAGAGAGAGAAAATAAAATTTTATAAGATAAATAATATGATGCATGTGTTAGGATGTTATCGTGAAGAGAATACTAAAAATTCGTACTATATTATAAATTATTATAAACACAACAAAATGTATGATGATAACCAAATCAGAACTCTGTGATTTGTATTTTAAAAATTGGTCTTAAATTTGATAAATGCTATACTCTTTTTTTTTTTTTTTAATCCCTAGTTCGCGGGGTACAGGCCATGATAATCATGGTGGGTAGAAATTGGCGACTGTTTTCACTGTAAGTGCACCATATTTCTACACATTAGAAAATCAGTTAGACGTTTTCACTTAAAAATGCCCCAGAGCGCCGTTTGTTAACTTGCACTCGCTAGTGGGGTTGGACTTTTGCAAGAATCGGGGGCCATTGGAGCATTATTTTTTTTAGAAAAAAAGTATCCAATGCAAGAATCAATCCCGGGTCGTAGCGGTCGAAAATCAACGGTTTTTGACCACCCTTCCACCGACCTTGCGATACTCTTTTTTCAGATTATTTTAGCCTGTAATGCCATCTCGGTTTCAGAGGTCAGCCATCATTTAACGCCATTTCACCCTAATCTGTCCATTTTTTAAATCCCTTATCAGTTTCTTATTTCAGACTATTCTGTTATATTATCAAATCAATCCTTTCTTGCTCTATCTCTTTCTATATTCTTCAAAGTCGCCTCCCGAATTCCTATTTGTTATCATATAGAAGATTATTTTGGGAACTGATATTGGGTAATTTTATTCCTACATGTGATTAGGTCGTAAATCTTGAATTGAATGTTTCCAATAATTGTGTAAATGTTTTTTTTTTTTTTTTAAAGGAAAGCGTTCGAATTGAATTGTGTTCTCATTCTTCTTGGCCAGCTTTCGTTCCATTCCATTACTTTCCTTACTTCTGTTACTATCACATTACTTTCGTTACCATTTCATTATTTTCTATTCGAACTTATTAATTCCGATATCATGTAATTTTTCGTTACAATTTCATTTATCTCCATTACCATTATATCACTTTCAATTTCATCTCTCAGTAATTTCGTTTCTATCACATTACTTTCGTTACCATCTCCTAAATAAGTATCATCTTATTAAATTCCCTTTGCCATTTTATATCTTTCGTTACCATTTCATTACTCTCGTAACCATCTAATTTCTTTCATTATCATCCACAAGCACCTTAAAAAAAAAAAGTGGTAGCCATCTAGAAATTCCTTAGAGCTCTCTCCATTCCTAGTTTTTTTTTTACCCCGGTTATAAATAACAATTCACCCAGCTCATAAAGACAAATTTGAAGTTAATGATGGTGCTCCGTTTAAGAATGAATCCTAAATCATATTTGAAGACCTAAACCACTTCTCATCAACGCTAGGGTAGACTAACAAAATCAATTTGCCGTCGTTATGATTTACCTGGCAATCCTTGTTTTTTGAACCCAATCAAGTCTGTACTTCACATCCATCAGTTTCCCGTAATGGAGGCATGGCGCCATAAAAAAAAAGAGGACCAAGGAGTAAATTCGCAGATCAATCAGCGCTGAAACCTAAACCTGGTGTTCCGCTCCTTGACACTGATCCACCCTGGCCGACTCATTTTTTAATTTACTCCCCCTTCATTCTTCTTTGTTAGCCCTTGATTGTTTCAACGAATAAAAAAACACTACAATCGTTTACAATCTCCCACGCTTGAAGCAGGAACCTGAAGGACCCAGAGCAATTAGAAAAAATATCTTGTATTCGAGATTTTGATGGATCTCCCCATAAACCTCTTTATTAGATTTCAGTGATTTGTAAGTGTGACTCAACTTGTCGCATGTCTGATTTATTCTGAGCAATTTTTTTCTAACTATTTGAGAATTTTGGCGTGTTTATCACAAAATATTTGTATTCTTCTTTCTATCTTGAAAATTTGAGCATAGATAAAAATCATAAGATGTGATTGACCTAATCCATCGTTTATCTCTCTCTTTGTTAAATCTCAACATCTCTCTCTATATAAAAGTCAATGTATATATATATATATATACGTTTGTCGGCTATGCACGTCCTCAATGCATAACCAATAAGGCTGAATTTTAACAGGACATAGAGTTAAATCTGGAAGAGTTTTTTTTGTTGCATTTTTTTAACCTTAAAAATTAAAATTAACTAAGTACTGGGTAAAAATAATTATTTTTTTGTCAGAAAATAATTATGATAATATTTACGTATCATGTTTGATTGACAGAAACAAAATTCTTCCGGGGAATATTTTCTAAAGCAAATAACGGGCGAAGCTCGACCATCATTTTTAGTAGGCAGGAACAATATTCTAACAGCGAAACATTCACTCGAACAGAAGAAAGACAAAGCCAGGTCATCTCTATGTATAAAATATAGCTCCTCGGCCTTTTGGCTAAGAGATCATAGTATATCTCTCTATATAAAAAAGTCAATATATATCTTTATAAAAATCGAAAAAAATAGTTTTCGAGCAAATATCAACTTCCTACTGAGAATCGATTTTTATAAAGACATATATTTATTTAAAGAGACAAGGGTCGCCTCTCCCGTTAAAATAGACGTCTAAAACCAGACGCCATCTATTGACCGTCGCCGCAACTAGCGGCCTCGGGTCGGTGACAAAGCCACAACACCAGCTTTGGCAAACTGAAAAGCGTCCACCTAGAGACCATGGTTTCGGGTTAATGGCCCTCGTCAGTCTAGTCCACCCTAGACTGACGAGGGCCATTAGCCCGAAACCATGGTCTCTAGGTGGACGCTTTTCAGTTTGCCAAAGCTGGTGTTGTGGCTTTGTCACCGACCCGAGGCCGCTAGTTGCGGCGACGGTTAATAGATGGAGTCTGGTTTAAGACGTCTATTTTGACGGAGGAGGCGACCCTTGTCTCTTTAGATCAATTTCCTTCCGGCAAAATTTCCACATATATTTATATACTAGCCTATGTACCCGGCTAAAAATCCGAGTAAAAGTTTGCCTAACAAACATTTGTCAAAACGATTCTAGCAAAAATCCAATCCCTACTAAATCTATACTAGTCAAGATAACTTTATGTTCGATACTCTGCTCCATCTAGTTGTAACCGTTCACACGTTGCTGTGTATGAACAAAAAGGCAGTTTTGATACCTCAAACATAATTTAATAATGATTGTATACAATGGAAATTAACAATAAAATTTTCCCACATACATACATATATATCATTTGAATATAACATGTGTTAAAAACATGGATATACATAGCTGATGGTAGAATAAAGATGCTTCTTCATTTGTAATATTAAACAATATTGCAAACGAATTTCAATTGAACAATAATTTAGTAATTATTAAATATCATCATAAAATGAATTATATTTAATGATTGATGGTGAACTTTATCTTAGTAGTGCTAAAACCCCTAACTCTGATTTTTTTTTCAAAAACCTTCCCGGGGATATACCTAATAATTTCCCAAAATTTCACGGCAGGGGATTCAGGAGCAACTTTACTCTACTACTTAATATAAACATGATGCATTAGCGCGTCATCTGTTATTGGCAATTTGAAATATTTATGATGCGTATGATTCTTTTAGATAAAATAATTTTTCTACTGCCCCCCTTTGCTGCAATGATAGAAATAAGGGGGGGTGCATAGCTCATCAGTGATGAACTTCCTAGTGGTTTTACCAGTTTAAACTACCATACTGCTATAATATGTATTTTTCTGGTTTGCTCTCATACTGTGATACTGAAAATCAACGCTTGTAAAGGGTATATTAATTAGTATGGTAGATTAAACTGGTGAAACCGTTGGGAGGGTTTACCACTGATGAGCCAAGCCCTCCCATTATTTTTATCATTGCAGTAAAAGCAGTAGAATAAATGTTTTTTTTTTTTTTTTTAAGAATTATACACATCTTGAACAGTTCCAATTTCCAATACTTCAACCCTTCAATATGGGAAACAGACATTTAAAAAAAATTCACTTATGTTGTGTGTATGTGATGTGCAAAATTTAAGAAACAGACAATAAAATGACGTTTTTTCAATTATGTAAATAATATTTTAGAAAGTTTGCATAACTATTACATATTGAACTATCAATATGTAAATAATATAAAAGAAAGAGAAAATACTACTTTTAATTTTATGTTTAATGATCATGTTTGTATAATATTGTAGAAATAGATCCCCCCCCTCCCCCCCCCACTAAAAAAGACATAAAACATATATTTTTTCAAAATTCAATAAGATATTTTTTTTCCCTAAATATTTAGCAGTTCTCGTAGCATTCTTAGGTCATCAATATAAGAACGTGAGGATTATTGGTTCACTTGAAGAATTTGCATAATACCGAGGCTGACCACCGGCCAAGTGTTTTGTTTGCGTCGGAATTCCTCTCAGACGTCTGCATTTTAATAATTCGGCAAACAAGAAGACAGGGGTGTGTCCCCACCCAGGGCCTACGGTAAACAGGGGCTCCCTGTGTTTACCCCGACCGCTGACAGGATGCCTTGCCGGCCGGCAGTGCAAATCTTGGCCGAGAGGTGAACGTCCTCGTGCAAACCTTTGCCTCATTTCACCTCCATACAGACCACACAGCAACGCCACACACAACCAGGTGTTTTTTTTAATAAATACATTTTTAATGTTGAACTATTTATTCGAAACATATTTGAGGACTTTATATATTGGTAATATTGAGGAATTATCTAAGAAGATGGCAAATCAAAGGAAGAAAAGAAGGGTTTTAAGAAGCTGTTCAAAAAAAAATAATAATAATAATGATATAATAATAAAATAAATAAATAAATCGATCATTTCCCGGTTAATGAATAATGCGATGAGTTTTTCCTGGATGTCACACCCAAGGGCAGGTCTGAACTTGCTCATGTCTCTTTTGGTCATAATTTTTCTATGAACATGACACATAACGCCACCTATCTGCTAAAAATGTTCTTTTTTATATCCACGCGTTCCTTCATTGATTTGTAAAATTAACTTATATTTGCCAAGCGTCGTCAGTTGATACCAGAAGTTTGTATAATCTGGGAGTGGCCAAAATGGAAGATGCCCTAAACACTAGTGGCTTGATGAGGGGCGTGGTCAGCTGTGGTCGATCAGAAGTGGACGCCCATCTAAAAAATACCGAAAACATAACACAATCATCATTGAGTTCTTTTTTAGCTTGAATCTTGTCGAAAGTTTTGATTTGAGTTGTAGAAATGGAGATGATTTAAACATATTTTTGAATCTATATCGTGAATTTTTTTTTCTTTGAAAATTTTTATTGATAAAGAAAAAATATAATTGAGATGAGAAGTTGAAGATTTTCGTAGAGTGGAAAAAAAAATTTACACGAATTAGAGATTCCTCTCTCTTCATCGCTAAATGAATACAATAATTTTGAAAATAGAATAGAGTACAGTTCATTTTTTATAGAAGAAAGAGATTTGTAATCGCTTATTTTTAATCTTAAAGCTGTGTTTGAAAATCTTCACGAGGGCCCTAACAGAAGTTTCGATTCCCTCAAATTCTAGCAGCGGTCTTCGCAATATGTCTCCCAATCTCTATGTCAAAGTTGTTTTGGAACATTTTTGGGACACTCTTTCAAACCTACGTTTATTTTCAATATTTATTATTTCACTGCCTATTTTTTCTTTTTTATATATAACTCTTTAAGTTCCGTTTCAATTTTAGAGCCTTGATTCTCTTCGCTTAAATAATTTTGGATAGGATGAAATATCTTAAATATACATATATCATACGAGTATGTAAATACTCGTATTTTACTCGTTTATATAATATATATTTTTTATATTTTTGTTTTTCCCTTGGACCTATATCATAAAGATCCGTGTATGAGACTGTCTTAAATGTGTAAATAAATTTTACTTTTTTTCCTTTGCAGACTCCGTGGTGAATCCATGTATAAGACCATATGTCTTAATAAAGTTTTTATGCGTACCTTATTTTTATAAATTGCTTCAAAACTGATTAAAACATCTTGAAGTTGTGGTTATCAATAAGCAGTAATAGTTATTTTTAAATATACACTTGTATATAGTAATTTCCAATCATGCCAATGGTGTTTTAGAGTCGGTTCTATAACTGTGATTATGGACAACAGTAATCAATTCCACATATCATCAGATACTGTGAGCTTACAGATTTCTTAGAAGGCTGGTGAACTTAGATCCAGAGCAATGCCTGAAGATCCTTAGATTAGCTCGCTTATACGTTGATTTTTTTTAGTTTATAGAAATGTATAAAATTTTACACAAATAAATTTTCTGGCAATGCGTTTCTTTTAAATATCATCAAATAAAATCTCTACAGACCTTACTGCAATGATATGAGTTATTGAATGAGAGGGCTTGGCTCATCAGTAGTGAACCCTCTCAGCGGTTTCGCCAAATTAATCTCTAGACCGCTCTACTATTGTATTGGACTGGTTTTGTTATATACCCTGCATTTTCTATGGAAGGCAGCTTAGGGGTGTTTAGTGAACTATGGACATAAGCTTATAGGTCTGTAGAGGTGCATACATATAATTTGCTCTTCCGCAAAATATGTTATCATAACCAATATATATTAGTAAATTAAATTTTATTGCAATCTATCGTTAATTAAAAGAAACGCATTGCCAGAAAATTTATTTGTGTAAAATTTTAACGATAGATGGCAATAAAATTTAATTTACTAATATATATTGGTTATGATAACATATTTTGCGGAAGAGCTTTGCTCGATGCAGTACCTTGAAATTATATGTATGCACCTTTACAGACCTATAAACTTATGTCCATAGTTCACTAAACACCCCTAAGCTGCCTTCCATAGAAAATGCAGGGTATATAACAAAACCAGTCCAATACAATAGTAGAGCGGTCTAGAGATTAATTTGGCGAAACCGCTGAGAGGGTTCACTACTGATGAGCCAAGCCCTCTCATTCAATAACTCATATCATTGCAGTAAGGTCTGTAGAGATTATATTTGATGATATTTAAAAGAAACTCATTGCCAGAAAATTTATTTGTGTAAAATTTTAACGATAGATGGCAATAAAATTTAATTTACTAATAGAAATGTATGGTGAATTTTTACAGGAAAATGGTTTTGGTATGCTATAGGTGACCCATTTACTTTAAAAATTCATTTTAAAAAGCCTTTCTTCGAAATTCTCTGTTCAAAGCGAGCTCTGTGTAAGAGTCTACAAAATTTCAAATATTCGGTGTGTGGTCTGGCAGTATATTAAAATTGAACATAAAATTTGAAATAAAATATAAAAATTGAAATTAGTCCATTGTCGATCACCCCGACCACCCAGAAATCTGATATCTTGTCAACTTCATTGCTTCAGGTTTGAACAAGTGGACCAAATTTCATACTTTTCTAGCTGAAATTTTAAAGAGAGAGAGAGACAATTGACAATCAACATATTTTTATTGACATATTGTCAAAACAGGAAAGTGCACAGTCCGCACTAATTAAGAGAAATTAACAATAATGAAAATGATTATAAAAACGAAAAATAGATACAAACAAAATGCTATGTACAATGACATTGTACATGCCGCCTCAGCCACCGCTGCAGAGCTTGGTGGAAGATCGTCAGCGGGTCCCCAGCGATACCACGCATTTCGCGATCTACGAAGAAAACGTTTATCGCATGCTTCGCCGCTAAGGAGATGGTGATAGCATGGTCCTCGAGGACCACCGCGAAGATACAGGACTGCAGGTCCGGCGGTCCGGAAAGAGAGAGTATATTAAAAGTTGTTTACAAGCATTGTGAAAAGACAAACAGACAGAACGCGACAGCCAAGATTTTTAAAAATCAATGGTAAGAGTATCAAAAAATAAATAGGTGAATATCTATATTAGTTTTGGTGGTGAGGCACAACCACTGCATGTCTTCTAATCTTTTTTTTTTTGATTTTTAATGATATTATCAACTAATATGCAGAACTGTAGAACCGGTAATAAAAATTTTACTTTATTTGATTTTTCCTCACTTTATATTGTCCTTCCATACATTCGTAGAATCAAATGTCCAAGGAATTCAGTCCTATTTCACTCTCCTATGTATGGACATAGTTATGTCAATCAGGTGAACAAAATCAACAAAACGTAACCTTGCTGCCGACGACAGTGACAAAGATAAATCTGCCATGTTTACGGCAGGGGGTGGGGCTGTTGACATGTCCAGGTGGACCGAAGGGATTAGCCCCTTCCCCTGTTTACAATCTCCCACTCCCCCTAAAGCCATTGGATCATCTTTTGACTTTCTCCCAGAATTGTCACACTCGGACTTATCTGGGCTGAAATGCTTTGTATATTTGCCCTTTTTGTGTGTGTACGGAGGATTTTTTTACACCTCAACGCGCGCGTTTAGTTAAGTTGCTAAGGATTAGCGCGACATCTGTAGATGATAATTGGAACTATTTAGAACGTGATTTTTTTCTCCTTTTTACAAATAAACATCTTCCTACTGCCCTTACTGTGATTTAATATATTTTTGAACGGGCTTGGCTCACTCTTTACAATTATCAGGTAGAGTAGGTATATTATATTGTATCAAAGTATTTATTATTTTATTAACAAATTATTAATTTGGATGTTTATATATTTTATTACTCTGCGTAAACTTCCCTCATTGCTTTTTTTTTGTATTTTATCAAATTTAGTTTGTATTTGTGCTTTAAATGAATTGCTGGGTCAGCCTGAAGTTTGTCTTTCCTAATTTTCTACATGACAATATATTGTCATATGTAGCAAAAATGAAGGAAGACAAAATAGGAAGAGAGACAAGGCAATTTATTTTGACATCAAAACAATTTAACCTTATTTTCATAAAATAAAAGAGTCAACCCGAGAAATTTACTTAATATTAAAATATGATAATTAATATATTTTGTGGATAAAATATTAACATTATCTATTATACAATGCCCCTATATATATAAACAAAAGTGGAAGTGGAGGATCTTTGATGTCGCTGGTCGTCTATTTTTTTAAAGGAGAAAGAGGCAATTCTGTTCACACTTGGTTATCTCGTGTGTCTTCAATAAAGGGGTCACTGTGTATCAAATATCTTTCAGAGTTATTGTCTGAATCCCGATTTACATGTTAAAAGGTACTACTTCCTTAAGTTTGTGTTTTTGTGTTTTTGTTATTCAATTAAACTATTTAAATACGTTTATACATGCTTTCAAAATAATTTGATTTGCTTATTCTATTCTATTTACGTATCGTCTCTCGACTTTTCATTGACTAAAATCTACCATTGCTGCCGCCGGGATTGTCTGAAATAAGAGCTTGTCAAGAGAGAACCAAAATGTTTTGGGGAGAAACGATAAATATTGAATTCCATTTTTAAAGCCCAATACATTATCGATATCAATGATCAAATAAGGTTGAAAGCACTTTTTTTCTATGTCATCATATTTTTCTAATGTTCTTTAAATCTAAGGTTGTTTAGCGGAAAAAAAAATCGAAAGCATGTATTAATACTTCAAATTAAAAATAAAATACGTTTATATATAACGTGCTTTATTGTACATAGTACAGGCCGACATTTATGACCCATCTGATGAGATTCTACCGCTAGAGAAGGATGCAATCATTTAGTATTTGAATAAAATTAAATGCCAAACGGATGTTTGTTAATATCAACAACAAATTCAATCCACATTTTGAAAACATTTGTCCTTATCAGGACTGAAGTTTTAATTTTTTCATGTACAATTTTACGATGTCATGGAGAATATATATTTGGATCATTCTAAAATCTGTTGATGATTATTATAAAAATATTAAATTGTAGTCCTCGTGCACAAGCGAAGATGTTCTGGGACTGCTTCCTACCTCTTACAAATGGTACAGGTTGGGAAGATCTTCACACCGCCCTCAAATTTGATTTGCAGCGTGTCTTATTTTTAGACGGAACAAGCACGTCGCACTCCACGGATCATGTTAGCATGGGTGATCGCTCCTGGTGTCTCTGTTGAGGATTCAAGTAAAAGTTTTTACTTCCATCCTGACGATAGCAAAGGTTTTGTCGAAACGTCTGTCAAATAAAATATCTTTTGGGCCGAAGTTTCCCCCCTTGTATGAAATATGAATGACGATCACATAGGCAACCTATATCTTCAGAAAATAAAAAATAAAATGAATCACTCACTCTCTAAGAAATTTAAAATAAAGGCTTTTCAAAGACTATTCAAAGAAGCCCATTAACGAACTTATTTGAATATATTGGAGTTGTTAAATGATAACTATGTTGAGATATAAAAGTGAATTACTAGAATATATTTATAACTAATAATATGAATATTATAGGTGTATATAATTATAGCATAATATACTTATAGTTCTATATGAAAATATTTTTCATATAACTTTGTAGTCGAATTTCTTTCTCACCCTTTTTTTTTTGCAACTCCTTTTTCTGTATCTCTCAGGATATTCTGTGTATAATAGAACTAAATATATATACAGGGTGATCCAAAAGTCCCGCACTATTTTAAAAATTAATAACTCCGCGAATATTTGCGCTAGAGCAATGCGGTAAACACCATTGTATTCAGGATGCAATGGGATTTTTTATGGCAAATAATGAAAAATTCGAAATTGATTTTAGTTACAATTTTATTCGCCAGATGGCGCTCTACCAGAATCAGAGAATTAGCGGCCAAATTGTTTGATAAATTGAAAAATATAACTGATCGACACGTATTTTTCCTTTTTGAATACCAGGAAAGAACCCTAATAATATAAAATAACAAATTAATAAAACACCACTTCGCCAAAAGTATGAAGAATTGGTTAACGATTTTTAAATACAATCAGAGATATGTAAAATAGGTAAATGCAAATTAAACATGTAGCAAAATATTTATTTTTTATATGAGGTTTTGTGAAATAGATTGAATGTTTGAAAAACACTGCTGATATCAATACACGAATTTTTGAAATGTTAATATAGTACCAAAAATTATGATGGCACTATCAATAGGATTTCTTGCTATAAGAAATGTGTAGTTTCTTGACTGATTGGCGACCCTTAACTATTTAACTGGATATTTGTCATGATCCAACAAATGAAATATAGAGGGGAGTGACAAAATATATTTGTCGTACTTTATTCCAAATATCCTATGGGCTTGTCAAATGTTATCATTGTTTATTATACTGTACACAATTTTAAAAAATATGTCCCCTCAAATAAAAATAAATTTTAAATCGACCTTTTGCGTTGAAAAACGTGGTAGTAAAATCATTTTGTATTATTTTTTTCACAAAATTTCTAAAGTTATTGGTGTACAGAAAATATTCCTTATGCTACATGTATTTCTTATGTATGTATTTCTATGTTATCTATTATCTAAGTATTTCTTCTAATGAGCGAAAAACTAAACATAAGGGGTAAAATTGTGTGTACCAGTGTTATTCGAGAAGTTATAACACTCTGGTTTGCACGACATAATATGTGAGCAAATGACAAACAAAATATTACTGTTCACAAAAAAAAAAAGAGTCAAGATGTGAGGACAGCATTTATTATCCCCATATCCCAACACAAAGAGCTGCAAAATATTGGTAGATAATATAATACATGGCGGCTTATATAACACATGAGGTAACTGCCTTCTCTCTTGTATTAGGTCACAATCCTTGCTCAATGTGGCACCCTTCATTCTCAATCACCGCCTGCAGACGATAAATGACAGAATGGAAAGCATTAAATAACATCTGTTAAATTGATAAAGCGTGCCATCTGATAGAAGCCTTCAACATGGCCAATGTGGTAGGCCAGCATCGATAAACACACGATTTAATGTATCTCCATAAACAAAATTCGCAAGGCGTCAAGTCTGTTGATCTTGGAGGCCACTGGTATATAAAGTGGCGACCTATCACACGATTTTCACCGAACGTATCCTTCAGCAATTGTTTGGCACCTCGGGAGATATGAGAAGGTCCTCCATCTTTCATGAATGTTATTTCGCTTAGTGCTTTTGCCCTGCAATATGGGAATACCCTTTTCTCATAACGTTCACCAGTTACAAAAACGGTTTTAAAAGTTCTTCCATTGATTTTTCAAAGAAAAATGACCCAATAATAAAAGAAGTGAACCCACACAAAACTGTAACTCTAGACTGGTAAAGTGGCATTTCTGTGAAAATCCTAGGGTTTTCTGTTGCCAAAATGCGGCTGTTTTGAATGTTAAATTCTCCGTTTAGAGAAAAGTGAGCATCATCTGTCCACAGAACATTCGACAGCCAGTTTTCATCAATATCAATTTGCCGGAAAACCCATGCAGCGAATTCTTGACGCATCTCAAAATCGCCAACTTTCAGCTCGTGAAATCTTTGAATTTTGTATGGGTACACACAATAGAGACATTAAGTGAAGCGTCTTCGGATATCACAATCATACTTCGGCGAATTTAACGCCAAAAGTTCAATTCGGGGATCACCTGTCCAGGATAACAAAAGTCAGTAGGTTGAGGACATGCTAACCGACCTCGACCTTACACCGTTAAATAACGAAAAGAACACCTATCTAAGTCCACAGGCACAGAATCCGCAATAGACATCAGAGCGATAAATTACAACATCGCACCCACAACACAATGGAAAATCCTGAGAGGTGCAATCAGTGACCACAGACCAATTTTAATAACCCTAAACTTCAAAATGAGAATGTCCATTAGAATAAAAGAACATGGAACTTTAGGAAAGCCGACTTGAAAAAAATTCACAGAAAAGCTTGAAGAACTGTGCAACGAAAAATTGAATTACAGAACGCTTGACAAAAACTTGGAAAAATTATCTTCGAACATTAAAAAAGCTGCAAAAGAGCATCGATAACTAGAGGTAGACGTAAAGACCTGTGGATACCTTACTGGAAGGACCACAACATCGAGGCAATGATTTCAGAGAGAGAGAGAATATCAATGAACTTCTTAAAACAAATAAAACAGAAAGGAACTCATTGAAATTATTCACAAAATATAACAAGAAATTTGGATATTCAAACAAGAAAAATGGCAGAATTCTGCGAAAAAAATGGATCCAAGAAAGGACAGCCAACACTGGAATATAATTAGAGTGTTAGAGAACAATCAAAACCAACACCAATCCTCCAATACTCTAACCGGTATGAATAGAACAGCGAGAACGAGAACAAACAGATGGCTGACATAATTGCTAAATATCTTTCAAGCACTTCCATACTCAACTATACGAATGAAGACAGGACTCTAAAAATAATATAAACCAGTTAGTTAAACAAGCAAGAAACTTCCATCAACAAGATATTTTCTCGAGAGACTTCACACTGAATGAGCTAAACTCATCAATAAAAAAAATCCAAGTGGTCACCAAGAGATAATCTAATCTTTGGTCAAATGATTAAACACTTTGAAGTCAAAGCTAATAATCAACTCCTACGAATACTGAACATTTCATGGCAAACTGGTAAACTACCAAAGAATTGGAAGATATCAATTATAGTGCCAATACTGAAGCCAAACAAAGATGCCAAGGAATACAAGAACTATCGGCCAATTGCTCACACCAGCATACTTTGTAAAATACCAGAACGAATTATCCACTCTAGGCTCATAGTCTGGCTCACAAAAAAAAAAAAATAATAAATAAACCTCTACCAAACGGCCTATAGATCCCAGCACTGTACAACTGATCAACTTACTACTTCTGTCAATCAATAATATATTCTTTCCGGGAAAAACCGCCAAAGAAGACCACGGCTATATTCCTTGATATGACCTCAGCTTTTGATCGAGTGTGGAGGGAGAAATTACGTGAAAAGCTGCACAACATCGGAGTAAGAGGAAAAACCTTAATCTGGATTGCAGACTTCTTAAGGGGAAGAAGGTTAAAGGTTCGGGTCAATGGAGAATTTTCCAAGGAAGGAAGAACATGGGCTGGTGTACCTCAGGGATCTGTGCTCAGTCCTCTACTCTATCTGCTATATATTAACGACATCCATCCTTACCTCACTGAAGACACAAAAGTTGCCTGTTATGCAGATGATATAGCCATATGGCACACAAGTAGCAGTATAGAAAAATAAAAAAAAATACTGAACACATCAATGAGAGAACTGGAGAAGTGGGCAATGGAACTCAAAATGACCATAAACCCAATAAAAACAAACCTATGCGTCTTCTCCACTCCCAGGGAAAAAGGCATAAATATAACCACAAAATAAGCATAAACAAACAAATAATTGATAAAATTAGAAATCCATAATACCTAGGTGTGATGCTTCAGTCCTGGATCTTTCCAGTTGGTCTCGAGGACCACGCCATCACCATCTCCTAAGCGGCGAAGTACGCGATCTACGTATTCATCGTAGATCGCAAAATGCGTGGTGTCGCTGGAGACCCACTGGCGATTCTCCACCAAACTCTGCAGCGCTGGCAGAGGCGCCATATTCATTGTACATAGTGTATATAATGCATATTATATTTTTTTAATAGTGCAGACTGTGTATGTATTGACAAGATGTCAAGAAAATTATTTAAATTATTATTTATGAGGAATTGTAATTTTCAGAGCACATAATTAGCACCTCAAATAGAGCTATCAGAAAACTAAACATTCTGAGAAGGAAATGTGGAACAAATTGGGGAGCAAAACCCAGAATTCTCAGAACAACATATACCACCTTAATGAGACCGATAATGGAATATGCAACACCGGTCTGGGCTCCCTCAAGCTCATCACTAAAAGTAAGACTAGACAGTGTTCAAGCAAAAGCGGCCAAAATAATCAATGGTGCTGTTTCATCCACCAACAATGAGAAAATTCAGAGAGAATGTGTTCTAGACCTACTCGCTCGAAAGCAGAAGACAAAATAAAAACAACTTGGATCGGCACTTCGGAAACGAGGAACCAGAGGACGAGATCTCTCTGACCACTTGTGGTTTGGTGGATCCGCCCTTTTCTGAGAATGAGGTGAAACTGACGGCTTTCAAGTTCGGGAAAAGGAAATCTCCTGGTCCCGAAGGGATCGATAACACGGTCGTGAAAGCCCTGGTAAGGATGCAGCCATCGCTTCTTTCCAGGTTATTCAATAAGTGCCTGGACACTGGTACATTTCCTGAGGCCTGGAAAGTTGCCCGAGTAGTGCTTCTCGAAAAGTCTGGTAGAAAGGGTAATTCTCCTAATGATTATCGTCCGCTTTCTTTACTAGCGTGTCTAGGTAAGGTCCTGGATAGCCTACTAGCTCAGCGACTGAAGCACTGGCTAGAGAGTAATGAGCTCCTTTCCTCTTTTCAACATGGAAGCTCTGAACGAGGTGTTAGAGGGGGTTGAGATGGGCTTAAATAAGGGTGCTTGGGCTCTTTTCGTGGCCCTGGACATTGATGGCGCGTTCAACTCCATGAGCTGGAACAAGCTGATGAGAAATTTGATGGACATGGGTTGTCCTGATAATTTGTGCAGCTTGATTCGTGACTTCCTGAGGGATAGACGGATTAGCCTCAGTTTTGGTGGGCGGAAGTTGGAAAGAAACTGTGCTAGGGGTTGCCCCCAGGGCTCTTGCTGCGGACCTATTCTGTGGAATATCCTGGTAAACACCGTTTTCCAGGAGGAGCTCCATGAGGGAGACAGGCTGGTTTTCTATGCTGACGACCAGTTCCTCATCATTGAGGCTGCTTCGAGAGCGAAGGCTGAGAAGTGTGTTGAAACTTCTCTCCAAATTTTCTCGATCTGGGCCCATGACTCTGGCCTTAAGTTCAATGTCTCCAAAACTAAAGCCCTCAGCTTTAAGCCTAGGGACATAAGAACTAAAAGGAAACACAAGCCGGCTATCCGGATGGAAGGACAGAGGGTAGCGTTGGTCAATAGGATGACCATCCTGGGGGTGGTCATTGATGACAAGATGGGTTGGCAATACCAGGCGGAGGAGATGGTGGCGAGAGGCAGGAAGGCGTTGTGCAGGCCAGTCCTGGTTGGCTCTCAACAGGGGGGGGGGGGGGGGGGGGAGGGGCGAGAAAAGAAGGGTACTATTTTTAGGAACCTCTGCCTCTCCTGTGTCGAGCCAATCTTGCTATATGCTTCCGGGGCTTGGTAGCGCCGAAACAGGGATCAGAAGGTGGCAACAACTCTAGAGAGAGTGCAGAGAACAGCGGCACTCAGAATCACAGGGGGATATCGCACTACCAGCAGTGAGGCCTTTTTGGTCCTCGCTGGGCTTATTCCCCTGGGATTGAAACTAGAGGAGGAGACCATCAGACAGAAGATCTGGGAGAAAAGGAAAGATGCCCTGGGACTTTAAGCGGGGGCCCTGGAATCGAAGAGGGACACAAGGAAGCCTCCGCAGTGGTTGCCAGAGTGGAATTGGAGTCCTAGAGGGCCGACAGGGATTGGCACGGAGGTTTTCACTGATGGTAGTAAGTCTGGAACCAATACTGGAGCTGGGGTAGTGATATACACTAATGGAGAGCTGATCTTCCAAGAAGGTTTAACACTCAGAGTGGACGAATTGGTCTTTTCAGCCGAGCTGGTTGCGATCAGGGTAGCCCTCAGAGTGTGTGCCGAGAAGAAATTCAGCCCGGAACGCCTCTATTCAGATTGTATGTCGGCCCTCGTCGTTATCAATCTGGAGAAAGGGCAACTCGCGCATCAAATAATCCAGGAGCTGGAGATGATGACGCGGGCTCCGGAGCTCCCTTGGTTTAGGAGACACAGCCTCATCGAAAGTAATGAGTTTGCAGACAGGATCGCTAAGGCAAGATGCTTTAGAGGTAGATCACTGAGGACCCCAGTGACCAAGAAAGAAGTTTATAGGAGGATCAGGGGTCACGTCCAGGACTTATGGTTGGACAGATGGAGGAACAGTGTGAAGGGGAGAGAGGTATTAAATGGGGTAACAACACCCAAGTACCTCTGTAAGGTAATGTCCCACAAACTCTTTAGGGTAGTTCGGGACATGGGCTCTTCCCCAAGTCTCCACATATTTAAAATTAAGAGAAACCCTGATTGCGTCTATGGAGAAAGGGATGTGAATGCACGCCACTACGTCTCGGATTGTCCAAGGGTAGTGGGTGTGCAGGAAGAGAGAAGGAGGGTGAGGGGCGCGATCGAGAGTAAGCTGCTGAGGAATCACAGCAAGCTTCTTGAGAAAGCCCACGACGTGGCAGCTGAGCTTTTCCTCAGCTGTGAGTGAACAGAGTCGACCGGGGGCTGCCTCCCCGCGGTCCCTGCTGGACACAGTAGATAGTTTCCTATTTTGCTGTGATTAAAGACCACCGGTATAGAAATCCTTCCAGACACGTTGTCTGGGAGGTGGTGTTTCCAGGTACAATGTCCAAGCACTAGCTTGGATACCGTTACTTGGCTTATGAGTTGAACAGAATAGCAGCGAAGGGCATGCTTCGCATGCCGGCTTGTGGACTGAAAGGTCTGGGTGGCCATCTGCTTCTAGGGTGTACCAACTGTGCTTAGGTGGGATCCTCCAGTTCTTGTTTATTTTGGCTACTGTTTCTATTTCTTTAAAAGTAAGTTTATTTTTCTGTAGCAAGGGTTCTTTTGTGGATTTTTTCGCTAGCGCATCAGCAGCTTCATTGCCTTCAATGCTAACATGTAAGGATATCCATTGAAGGTGAATTTTTGAGGTATTGAGAGTTTTTGGAGATAACCAATTATGTTCCTGCTTACTTTGTCTCTAAGTTCCCCTGTGTGACTCAAGTGTTGTATGGCACTTCTACTATGAGTAAGAATCCATATATCGTGATGTTTAGTATTTCTGATGGATTTTAAGACTTCATAGATGGCTATAAGTTCTGATCTGAAGATTTAGCAAAAATCTGGGTTTCTTCTGTTCATTTTCTCATTGCCATTTGTGGTTTTAATGAGAGAGCCACTGCCAGTGTGTCCCAACTCGTCTCTGCTACCATCGGTATAGATAGTTATTGCATTTTTAGGAATTTTTAATTAATTATTTCTAATGATAATTGTTTTAAGTATTCTGGATTTTGGTATTGTTTGTTGGTGGGTTCGTTTAAAGTGGCATTAAAAATAACATTTTGTTAGTGGTTCGCATGGAGATATTTTTTCAGCTAAATAATATTTTTCCACTTTATATTTTAAAAATCCATTTCTTTTGGCCAGGTGGAGAGGGCCTTCTTTTTTGAGTCTTATATTGGGTTCCCAAATAAGTATGTAATTGAAAGTTCTATGTTTATTTTCATAACTCTTGATTTTGTTTATATATTTTGGCAGATTGTGGCTTATTCTATCCTTTAAGGGCATAATGTCTGCCTCGCAAAGTACAATATTATTAGGGCAGGTATTTCGAAGATCTGTAATAATTCTAGGTGCATTTAGTTGTATCCTTTCCAGTGTTTTTAGATTTGTTTCAGATGCTGTAACATAGATTTGAAATCTATATTCCAAGATAGGTCTCATTAGAGATGTGTAAGTTAATTTTAGTGTTGTTGCTTCAGCTCTCCACTCTTCCTGAAATATATTTCAAGATTTTTAGTCGGTCTCTTCCTTTTCTAACAACTCCTTCAATATGTTTACTGGAGTTAATTTCTGGATCCAGGGTGTAGCCGAGATATTTAGGATGTTTATTATATTGCAATTGTTGTTCTTTCAGAATAATATTATGTCTTATTTTGTATAGTTTCTTATCGGTAGTAAAAAGACAGGTTTCAGATTTTTGGGGGTTAAATTCTAATTTATGTTTATTAGCAAATTTTTCTAGGTGGAGAATAGTCTTGTTCAAATCTCTTTCAGCTTTTTTCCAGTTAGTGTTGCAGCTCCATAGAATAATGTCATCAGCGAAAAGTCCAATATTGGTTTTATGTGAAAATTTTTCTTATATGCCTGCAATAAATAGGGTGAAGAGAGTTGGGCTAAGGACTGATCCTTGTGGTAATCCTTGGTACAATTTGAAGGTTTTAGATAGAGTGCCATTATATTTGACCCTGATGTATATATTTTTAAGGGAATCATTTATCCAAGTGATAGCTTTTCCATCAATTTTGAAATGTTTGTATAATTTTGTAATTAACTTGTTTTTCCATACCCCTTATCAAAAGCTTGTGTAAGGTCTAAAGAGCAGCTATGGTGTGGTTAGTTGGATTTTTGTTTTGTGCATCTTTTACCTTTTGTGTGAAAAATAAGAGTTGGACTATTGTCCCATGTCCTTTCCTAAATCCATATTGTTCTTCTGGTAAGAGATTTCTTGTGTCGGGGTGGTAGGTGAGTCGTCTGAATATAATTTTTTCCATTAATTTGCAGCAAATATTTGTGAGGGAGATAGGTCGGTAGTTTTTTGGGTCATCAGCAGATTTGTCAAGTTTTTTAATGGGAATTATTGTTGCATTTTTACAGTCTTGAAGCAATTTTCCAGTTTTCCAGGAGTTATTGAAAATATTAAGAAGTCTTTCTTTGCCAAATTTGCCCAAGTTTGATATCATTCGGCCATGGATTCCATCTGGCCCAGGAGTCTTGTTTAGGCCAGTGTTTTCTAATGCATAAGCTAGCTCTTTCATATTGATTTTTTTCATGGAAAATATTATGAGTGCTGGTGACATTTTTACAGTCATGAATAATCTTTCGGGCCTTTTTTCAACCTTGATTTTACTACTTATTTGATATGAATTACCTAAAGGATTGGCAGCAATTTTGTCATTAGTTGCTGGTGTACCATCTGTATTCTCAATCATATTTGTGTTTTCAGTTTGTGGCTGGACTCTGTCAATTTGTTTTGCCAAATTCCAAAGTTTTGTATTTGGGTTTCTTGGGTTCAGGTTTTCAAAAGTTTGTTTCCATTTTTCCCTTTTCCCATTTACGTATAATCTTTTTATTTTTGCAATCACAATGTTCAGTTCAGTTCTACAATTTGTTTGGTTTTGGGTGCACTTTTTTGTAGTTCATTTCTTTTAGTTTTAAGTGTTTGAATATTTTTTGCCTGGTGTGTATAATTTGGAATCCATTTCTTAATATAACCTCTTGGTATTGAAACTTTGGCTGCTTTAATAATGGTGTTTTCGAAAGATATCATATTAGCCTTTTTGAAGTTCCATAATTTTTCTTAATTGAGCTAGTTTTGGTCTTGGTGCTAATTGCTATCAAATTAGGCAAATGATCACTTTAAAAACCTTTTAATATTTGCTATTTGCATTTGTGGAAAATGTCAGGATAGTAAAAACTTATATCAAGGGCTTGTGCAGTATTATAGCTGTAAGAATGATGGGTAGGATTCCCATCATTTAAGCACATGAAGGCATTGTCGTCAAATATGTTTGATAGTATTTTGCCTCTTGGGTTTGAGGTAGAACATCCCCATAGTTGATGTTTGGCATTAAGGTCACCTAAAATAATAGTGTTGTCTGTAAGAAATTGAGCCATTGTTCCATCGTCAATAAATGTATTGTTTGGAGGGTGATACATATTGTATATGTTGATGGCTTTGTTTTGATTGAGGTAGACTTTGATACCTTGGGTTTCGAGGTCTAATGTGTTTGGAATATTAACGGCTATGTCCTCATAGTACAAATTATTGATTAAAAATGCTAGGCCACGCCCTTTAACAGCATATACAGATGGATCTTCAGACCTTACCCTGAGTAATGGAGGAGCCGGAATTAACATAATACTGCAAGATGGAACAAACATCAAAATCAAAGAAGGAGCAGGACAGATTTCGTCAAACTTCACTTGTGAACTGACAGCTATCAGAAAAGCCCTTGATGTATGCCTTAACCAACCATCCCTGCATCAAGCAGAAGGAATTTTAATATACAGCGACTCCATATCCGCTCTAGAAGCAATTCAGAAGGGCAATACTAAAATCACACAGAAAATACACTCGTTACTTACCCAACTGGAACCATTGGAGAATAACTGCATTCTACATCGGATCCCTGCCCATGCTGGGATCGGGGGTAATGAAATGGCATTTGAATTGGCAAAGGAAGCCAGAAAGGTGAGCCAAAGGAAAGAACAAATGTCATTATTTGACGCTGAATCTTTGTCATAATACAAGATAATTAAACAAAAAAATAAGGAAAGATCAAAATGCGAAATAAACTCTGAGAGAAAAATGACAAAAACTATAACAAGACTTAGAACAAAACACTATAAAGGAATGACAATACATCCAGATGGCACAAGAACCTATAGGGCATGCAACAATTGTCCTGGTGTGGAACTTACACCTACCCACATATTCTCATAGCCAGCAATGGCCGCAGCCTTGCAGAAATTTGACATAGACCCAGGGCAGCAGCTTTACACACCCAAGATAGTGGACATTGCTGCTGATGTGATGGAGATGCATGGTACATCTAAGGATCTTTATTGAACACGACAACAACAACGGCATTCCAGAGTAAAATAAATTATCAGAGATAGATACATATTTTTCAAATGAATTAAAATAAATATAATCGATACTGAGTAAGAGTTGAATTAAAAATATTAGAAATTTATTATCTTCGGAAACAAACCGTATCTAAAATATCAATTTTCTTTTTGCTACATGTTTTAATTTGCATTTACCTATTTTACATATCTCTGATTGTATTTGAAAATCGTTAACCAATTCTTCATACTTTTGGCGAAGTGGTGTTTTATTAATTTGTTATTTGATATTATTAGGGTTCTTTCCTGGTATTCAAAAAGGAAAAATACGTGTCGATTAGTTATATTTTTCAATTTATCAAACAATTTGGCCGCTGAATCTCTGATTCTGGTAGAACGCCATCTGGCGAATAAAATTGTAACTAAAATCAATTTCGAATTTTTCATTATTTGCCATAAAAAATCCCATTGCATCCTGAACACAATGGTGTTTACCGCATTTCTCTAGCGCGAATATTCGCGGAGTTATTAATTTTTAAAGTTGTGCGGGACTTTTGGATCACCCTGTATATATATCTTAATAAAAGTATTAATGCTCGCTGATAATATATATGGATATACGTATATACCCATGATATAAACATAATAAATAAAAAATATATTTGTTTAAACAATATTATTTTGGAAAATATTGACTCTGGCAGAACCCAGTCGAAGCCGGAACATGCACGCGTCTAGGATAAACTAAATCTCAATAAAAAGACTCAGAATTCACTGATGCTATTTCTAATGGACACCACCTCCAGAAAATACCAGGGTGTATTATTAATGTTTTCAGGATCTTTTGTATGGGTGGTTCTTTTGTAGAATTGTTCATTTTGAATGCCTCTCTTTGTATTCGATCCATCAATCATTCTTAACCAACAACTTCCTTTCCTGGTAACAAACAGATTAGTCGAAGAGTGTTGCTATTTGATTCCAATAATCTCTTCCAAATATTTTAAAAATAGATCTTTTCTCGGGCTCTTTTTTATGGTAAAAAAATGGCAATATTTAATATATATTAAAGGAGAATAGGGTTAACTGATACCATTCTCTCTTGATACGGCCAATTTCAACTCTAGGTAGCAAATTTTACATCTTGATGTAGAAATAGACGAAATATCTTTGATGTGATGCAAAAACGTTTAATGAAAGCTAATAACATAATACAAATATAGAAATACCTTCTGCGACAAAATTTCCATCTAAATAGTGGATTGAGCTAGCCCGACAGATCGCCTTTCCAGTTTTCTTCTCCCTTGAGCAGGTCCTGGTCTCCATTGGTGTTATATTTTTCTTTCTTGAGCTCTTCTATTTTTTTCTTCATAGCTTCCTATCCAGTCCATCAGTACAATACCATTCTCCTTCCATTTATTTTACTCTTCAGAGCCTGGCAGAAAACACTAATACACACACGAAATAAAAATAATATGTATATACTATATAATAATAATTTAATGATAATGATGAATGTGAAAAAATAATTAGAAAATACAATTTAAAAAAAAATCCAGATTATGGTTGTAGGGTTTTTTTAATTTAGGGCCTACTCCCTATTTATCAACTTATCAAAAATTACAATGGAGAAAAGCAAAAGCACACTTTGTTTATTTAGAAAAGTTCTCGAACAAGAAGCACGCGTCCCCTGCGCATGCGCCTGCCGGCGAGCTCGCGCGCCAGCCAGCGAGCTTCTTACGCGCCTGCCAGCGAGCTTTCTTTCTAATTTCGGTCTTCGGCCAACAATGCAAATATATACATATGAGTCTATGCGCACTGTGACATCCGGTCCCTGATTTATGGAGCAGGTCTCCATGAATTCTTAGTTTTGATCTGGTAGGTCCATTTTTAGCTCAAGTGGGAAAACCTTGGAGACTGGGCGCTCGTAGATGACTTCCTTACCGCCCTTCTTCGTGGTAACCTTCACCACTCGAACTTGTTCATCTTTTCCAAGACGCACATCTGATATGAAGCCACGGTTTCACATGTTCCTCGGATGTTGCTCGTCCACAAGAAAGACTAGGTCACCAAAACGGATAGGCTCTGTCCGTTCACGCCAATTACTTCTTGTCGCGAGTTTTGGAATGTAGTCCCTGGTCCACTTGATACAGAACCGGTCCGCCAAAATCTGAGCCCTCTTCCATTGATTTCTCAGATTATTATTGATGGTGTTAATCTTGGACGGAATCGCTGGCCCAGCGTCGTTACTTCCTCGCAGGGAATGGTTCGGTGTCGACGCTTTTTCTTCAGTGGGATAGCTGGACACGTACGTTATTGGGCGACTGTTGACTATGTTCTCAACTGACTTCAGGGCCGTTAGAAGCGTCGTGTCCCTGAGGTGATTCTCGTTCAGGATTGAATACAGTCACTTTTTTATTGACTTTATAAGCCGCTCCCAGGCCACTCCAAAATATGGCGCTGCGGGTGGAATAAACTTCCATTCAATTGGCCCAAACCTTCCACTCGCAGCGATTTCAGCTTCTGTTCCCTGGTGGGCGCATCGCTCGCGTTCCGCCTGAATCAATAACTCCGTGAAGTGGGTAAAGTTTTCAACTAGCAATAATCGCGCCTCGGAAGTGGTGTCTTGAGGGAAAAATTTCTGGAGTCTTCTGGCTTTGAAGAACCTTCTTGGCTTGCTGCACTCGGCTTTTTAGACAAATTATACCGTCTATAAGATCTGGGGAAAGTCGAGTGATTTTCTCTTGCTTCACTGCCTTTCCTCTGGCCAGTACTGAGAGCTATTTTGCATACACTTCACTCTGGACCCACATCACTAAAATCTTCAACGCTGCATCATACTCTCCTGGATTTACTATAAAACTATCTTTCATAATTTTCTTACGGTCGTCTGGAGCACATTTCCAAGGTGTACTGATTTCTTCTCGACATTTCAAAATATTTTGACTCCAGTAGCTCGCTGCTCTCTGCACAGCTTCTGTGCGACGGACCAGTCTAGAAAGTGTGCTGAAGTTATCAAGGAGAAACAAACGACGACAAAGCTTGATTCCATCTTCTTCAACTTTTGGTTCCAATACGGTCATTACCGCAATTCCACAGTCAATCGCATTAAACTCCCGAGGCCAATCATTATCCGGTTTCATGAGAAATTCTGGCCCTGTAAACAACATTTTGTACGGCTCAAAAGAGATCTCTCTTTCAAATCTGGTGGCAATGTCTACAGGGTTCACGTCTGTTGAGACCCATTTCCACTCGCAGTGTCCAGTGGCTTCCTGAATATCACCGACTCTATTAGCTTCGAACTCTTTGTGCCTCAAATCATCGGCACGGATCCAGGATAGCACCACCTTGGAATCTGACCAAAATACAATACGATCTAACCGGGAATTCAACTCACACTTAATTGTGACCGCGAACCTTCTCCCAAGAACTGTTGCTTGCAACTCAAGCTGTGGAATTGTTCTCTTTCTTTCGCCGAGCCGAACGGGAGCTACTCTTGCCTTAGATCCGAACAAAGTGACGCTAATTTCTTCCGATTCGTGGACACATCTAAGATAGGCGATCGAGGCGTTGGCTTCCTGACTGGCGTCTACGAAAACGTATAGTTCTTTCTCCTTGGCATACTCAAACCCAAAGTCGGAACCCTCACTCTGACAATTTCTTTGAGCTTGCCCAACCAAGTCAGCCAGTCGTCGTAAATGTCCTGGGGGAACTCTTGATCCTAGTCGATTTCCGAAATCCAAGTGCGCTTCAAAAGCATGATACCCTTTATCTTGAAATGGTTTAAGCGGCCAAGCGGGTCGTAAACATTCATCACAAGACTACACGCTTGACGCTTTGTCGACACTGCCCTACTCAAGATCTCTTCCGGTACCTTATGGAATCGTAGTCCGAAACCGAACGTGTCCGCTTCCGGGTCCACCACATTCCCAGAACCCGCTCTCCGAAAAACGACGATTTCTCGTTCAAAGATTTGGCACCAACAGCACACAAATCAATAGGTATTGACTCCAGAACTTCCCCCTCGAGTTGCTGTTAAACTTACACGTTTCCTCCATGATTCTCGGTCCCGCCATAGGAAACGCTGGTTGCACCGGTGTCCGGGAATAACACCAACTCGATGAAACATGTCGCTGATGTCTCCTGTTAAAGCGTACCGGTGAATCCGGAAATTCCAGAGAACCGACGTCAAAGAGCGAACAAGATCGGGTCCTTTTGTGAGAGCCTTATGCAATGACATTCCATTTGACTCTGCCGCAGCGTCGAACACGAGCCTCAGCTTTCTAGGCTTGTTGGGGTTAGTGACTCCAAAATGAGGCACATACCAGGTCCGCGCATGCCCTGCGGCAATATCATCTTTAGAAAATTTCCGGATGTAGCCTTTTTCGGAATATTCCTTGAACTTGGCCGAATAACTATCTTTCATTTCAGGATCTTTCAGCTTTTTTCCTACCGAACGAAGTCGACCCAAAGCTGTGTTGTAGCTGTCCGGCAAAGGCATTTCGTCCTCACGCCACAACAATCCCGTTTCCCAGCGTCCGTTGACCTGTTTCGTTGTCTTCTGAAAAATGTCGTAGGCTCATTTCTTTATTTTTCTCACTCCCTTAAACTTGGTGGTTATTTAAACCAAACGAGCGAAAAGGATGACTTGAACAGAGCGTGTAGACACCGATCGGATCCTGACTTAGATGCTGAGTAGTTTACGGAACTTTGTGTCTTTTCCATTACGTTGTCAAAATAACCAGCGATTGTCCATCCCAGTGGAGTTATCCATCCTACCGGTGCGTCTGGAGGTCCTGATGCTAGTTCTTGTGCAAAAATCAGATTTGGGTTATTCTCTCCGATGATTATCTCAGGAACCACTTCTTTATGTCTCGTGCCCTCATTCTCGCTAGATGGGGCCTGGCTTCTTTGATCTTATATAAAGATATAGAGTAGGGCCGCATCCTCATTGAACTGACCGTAACGGCTTAGCGGGAGATAAGGAGCTCTTCTAAAGGCATCAGACACTTCACAGTTCATTAATTCAGAGTTAGGTTGAAAGAATTTGGTGCAACTAACAGATTCGTAGGAGTAAGAGTTACTCTCCCCTCTCAAGCCGACACCATCAGCCAGGCTCTTGGAAATGATACTCCTACTTGCTCCAGTGTCCAACAACGCATATACACGTCGAATTCTTTTTGGACCCTTAATCATCACTGGCACTATGGGCAAAGGTCCATCACAACCCTTGATAACAGCTTCTCCGTCGAACTTCTTGGTTCGACGGTTGACTTGTCGCGCCCTGATTCCCGGAACTTGAAGACTCTGGAATTGCGCTAAAAATGTTGTTCTTGTGTAGAAGCGAGTGATGCTTCATTCCGCTTCCGTCAATTCCACACACTTTGCCGTTGTTACACCTGTATGAACGGTGTCCTACCTGCTTCAAGCAATTGGTGCAAAGTCCAGGACGTGTAGACTTAATCACCTTCCACTTCTCGTCTTCGTCCAGCCTCTCAAACTTTCGGCAGTTCTCCAGAAAATGGGACTCATTGCATGCGGGGCAGGGCTTATTCTTCATTTCCTGTCCATCTACCAGCCCCCGGCCCCCGCCTGGGGCGCAGTTTCTTTTCGTCGTTGTCCGCTTTTAATGGCGTAGCTTCAACCCACTTCATAGCAATTTTCGCCTTCATATTAAGCCAATCGGAAAACTCCATCAGTGTCTCAGGTTTTTTGGTTGCCATTACCCAAGAATACCAATTTTCTTTCATGCCTGGAGGAAGCTTTTGACAAACGTATGCATTAATTCGATACTGTCTAGATACTTTGGTTGTCCAAGCGACATTACGCTCGACATTAAAGCTTTGACACTGATGTTGAAGCTTATCACCGTCTCTGGCTTCTGTGATGAAATTTTTGGATAATTTTTGGCTTTCTTCATTAGGTTTTCGATAATGAAGCGCGGCTGTTCAAATCGCTCTTCCAAAGCTAACATGATGGTGGGCGCATTCACTTCGTAAAGGAGAAGATGATGCACCAACTCCCCGGCCTTTCCTTTCAACGCTTTGCGGAGACGGATGATATTCTGCGAATTAGACATGTTGAATTCCGTTGTCGTCCTGTCGAACTCTGCCTTGAATAATGTCCAATCTTCAGCGGCTCCGTTGAAATCAGGCAGCGACAAGTCTCCTGACGTTTTCTTCACGACTGCCGACTGTTGTTGCTGCACCACTTTATTAAAGACGGTAACTAGTTGGTTGACTAGATCCGTATTCATTTCACGTGAATCTGGGATGGGATAATATGCTGCTGGCTCTGCCGTTTCTAACCAATCTGAAACGGGTGGTGTATTGACAGGTTTCTGCGGGTGAACATCAGAAAATTCGTCTTGGGCTAATTCTGCTTCCACTTCGAATGCCAGAACTTTAGTCTCATTCGTTTCCTTCAGCATGCCGATCTCAAATTCAATGAGTGTGATTGCTGCTTGTTCTTGGACAATTTCGTCTTACAGTTCGTCCACACGTTCTTCCAGATCCAGTTTTCGTCAAGTAAACTCCTGGCTCGATTCCTCCGGCCTTGTTCCATTCTCGAATTCCTTCTTGGCACGTCTCAGTTTCCTTCTACAATCCCTTATTCTTGATTCATGTTGAATCTTGACCCCTTCATCTTCTCATATATAGTTTTCTGAAATTACAGGTTTGCTTCTAGCTTAAGCCGCTCTACTGAAGCACGGGATCCATTTGATCTCGCTGATCGTGCCTTTCCTTTAGGAGGTTTGCTTTTTGGTGACCAAACTGGGCATTTTTTTCTGACAATTTCAGATGCATGGCTTGTAAATCTTGACAGTACACTTCTGAATTTATCGTTTCGTCACTATTCAAAAATCTGTAATGTAATAATCTAGCATATGAATACCAAACAATGAGCATCATCCGCTTTATAAGCAAGCTTGGTTTTGGGAAGGGTTTAGGTTCCTCATCTTTGTCTAACCACTGCCTTGATATCTTCCTGTTGTCAAAAATAACCTTCCTTTCATCACACATAACAATTTGTTTTTAAAAAAAGGTGTCAAATTTTAGCGAGCACACATAAGAACTGCAATTTCCAGAAGTCGCTGACGTTGAGCATCGCTCAATTCGTGCGGGACTCATTGTGGCAATTTTTTTTGTTTTGCCAATTTGGTGAAGATGTCTAGCAATGGTTGATTTTGAAGCATTAAGCTCTGCACTTACCTCACGCACTGTTTGGGTATTATTGGATTCAATATGAGACTTTAGATCTTTATTTTTTTAGGTTGACCGACGACCACGACCATCTTGATCTTCAAGTCCTAAATCGCCAACTTTAAATTTCTGAAACTATCTTCTTGTGGTTCTTTCGGAAGAAGAAGCTTATCCCCAGGCCTCATTAATGTTTTTGGTTGTCTGGGCGGCCGAACGTCCAAGTTTATAATTCGTGAAGCAAAATAAGGCGCAAATTCCTAGGTTCCATTGATCAATATTTTAAATTTTATATTTTTTATCATTCGTGAATTTTTCGAAAGAATGACTGCACTTCAATGCGCGTTCTGTAAGCTTTAGAACAATATATAATATGCATGTGTTGCCAAATTATTCATGTAATTATTTTTCATTTCAAAAATGTGTTTCTAAAAACGGCCATTATTTATGGGACAACCTGATATATATACGTGTATATCTTATATGTATTTTTTTTAATTTTCTGAGTCATATTTTCTATAATAAACTTTAAAGTCGACCGTCAGATGACGCGGCATTACACTATACAAATTTAATGTTATTGTTTTTCTTTGGCCGGCGCAAAACCTTTTATAAATATGTATATACATAATCGAGTCTTTAATTTTCTTTCTTTTCCACACTTCAATTCAGGTATATATATATATATATTTTAAAAAAGATGCATATATTGGATTTATAATGAATTTATTGTTCCAATATTTCGAGGGGCAACTCGCCTCTCTTTATCGAGGATGTTTGTGTTTTCACTAAAGCATGCGCGCACGTGTACACCACTCTCGTTCTACAAGGCCAATGAAAGAATTGTATCCTTGACTTAAACATTACATTCAGTATATATATACAGCTAATAATTATATACATTATTACAGATAAATAACATTATTATTATTTTGTCTACACATTGTGCTTGAATCAGAGATTAATATATAAAAGTGTAACCGTAAATAATTGTGTGCATACATATTAATTCTAAATTAATGATAAAATTTTTTAAGGGTAATAAATGAGTAAATTAAAAGTATATACATAGTTATTTACAATCAATTAGGATATGAATTCTTTATAAATTTCTGGAAAATCAATTTTTCTGTTTATACTGTGTTTGTCTTCGGCAGAAGCCCAACTTTCTAAAAACAGTCTACAATGCTTTTCTGTTTATACTGTGTTTGTCTTCGGCAGAAGCCCAACTTTCTAAAAACAGTCTACAATGCTTTTCTGTAATATTTTTGTATATAATTGATGCTTATTTGAAATCAGGTATATGGCTATTATTTAGGGAGTGGTCAACTAGGAGGGATAATGGTTTGTAGTTTTTTAAAGCTGCTTTATGTTGATTAATACGATCTTTAAGTGATTTACCTGTTTCTCCAATGTATGTAGCTTGACATGTTTGGCAGGGAATTTTGTAAATTACATTGGTTGTATTTTCTTGGTTTGAAATATTTTTTGTATCTGAGTGGCGTAAGATTTGTTGTAGATTTTGTGCAGATTGATATGTTGTAATTATATTATATCTCTTTAAAATTCGGGCAATTCTCTCTGAACCGTAGCTATATGGAATAGAGCAATATCTTTTTTGAGACTGATCACGACTATTATTTGAAGGTATAGCTCTTTGTTTATGAAAATGTTTTTCAATAAATTTTTTAGGATAATTATTATTTATCAATTCTTTGAAAATTCTATTTCTTTCTTCTGTTGCACTATTTCTATTTGAGTTATGTGTTTCTATTCTCTTGGTAAGAGATTTCACTACGGCGATTTTATTATGTATAGGGCCAAAGGAGCTGAAATTTAAATAGTTTCCGGTGTGAGTGGGTTTTCTGTATATGCAAGTTTCTATGTTATATTGATTTCTTTTAAGCTGAATGTCCAAAAAGGCTAGGGAATTATTGCTTTCTTTTTCATGTGTGAACTTTAAAAAAGGTTTGAGACTATTGAGAAAACGTAAGAAGCTTTCAATGTTTGTTTCTGTTAGACAAAAAATGTCATCAATATATCGTAGCCATAATATTATTTTAAATTGGTTTGAATTAATTATTTTTTCATCTATTTCATTCATAAATATGTTGGCTAATGCAGATGAAATCGGGTTGCCCATTGGTAGGCCTTTAATTTGCCGGAAGAATCTGTCTTTGAAACTGAAATAACTATGGTCTAAACAAAGTTTGATTAAATCTATTAATGCTTCTTTAGAAAGGGGAGTAACTATTTCTGGGTGGATTTCAAGAAATGATCGGAGGGCCAGGAGTGCTTCATCGTGCGGGATTGAGGTGTATAGAGATTCTATATCGAAGGAAACCATCCTGCTGTCATTTGATATTTGAACGGTTTTGATAGCTTAAACAGCTACTATGGGATTGGGGACTGTGTGAGGTAGTTGCTTTTGGAATGGAGAGATTACTGAAGATAGAAATTTTGTGAGAGGGTAAAGAGGAGAACCAGCATAGCTCACTATTGGTCGTAATGGGATGTTTGGCTTATGGATTTTAGGTAGGCCGTAAAAGTTGGGTAGAGTTTTTTCTTCTGCTTTTAAATTTTCGAACGATTTTTTATTAAGCTTATGTGTGCGTATAATTTTATTTAGTTTTTTATTAAATTCTTTAGTGATATTAGGTAGTGGATCCTTTGATAATTCTTCGTAAATTTCTTTATCTTGTAGTAATTGTTCGATTTTAGAGTTATATTCAGAGTTATCCATGATTACAGTATTCCTTCCTTTATCGGAAGGTGTTATGATTATATCTTTGTTTTGTCTTAATAGATTGATTGCTTTTCTTTCATCTTGTTGTAAATTGGTCTTATTTTGTCTTTCTATTTTCTTAATAATCGGTGTTATTTCTGTTCTAACTTTAGATTTATCGTCATCGGGTAAAAGCTTTATAGAATTTTCTATAGAGGCTAAGGTTTTAGGAATATGTATTTTTTGTGATGGAACAAAATTCAATCCTTTAGATAAAAGTGTTACAATATCAGGCGAAATCGACTGTTTTGACAGATTCACAACATGATGTGATTTAGGTTGAATTTTTTGTGTCCATTTTTCTAGTTTATTTGACTGAATATTGCGAATTAATGTTGTTTTGTTTTGGCATTTGGTGTCCAAATATTTATTCAAATTGTCAAATAGATCATTAGGTAATATTGCCTTCAACTTGGGGATTAAAATTTTCATCTTTATTTTATAATTATTTAAATAAAAGTGACAGTTTTTTATTCTCGCATTTAAAAGTTTTCTGCCCGTTTCTAATATAATCTTTCTTGAAAATTTTGTTCTCACAGGGTCTTTAAGGAGAAGTGAAGGAGGAATTATTCTTGATTCGAGACATCTGTGGTTGAAATATAAATGAAGTTTCCAACTGTTGATAAAGAAATTTACGAAGAATTATCAAAGGATCCACTACCTAATATCACTAAAGAATTTAATAAAAAACTAAATAAAATTATACGCACACATAAGCTTAATAAAAAATCGTTCGAAAATTTAAAAGCAGAAGAAAAAACTCTACCCAACTTTTACGGCCTACCTAAAATCCATAAGCCAAACATCCCATTACGACCAATAGTGAGCTATGCTGGTTCTCCTCTTTACCCTCTCACAAAATTTCTATCTTCAGTAATCTCTCCATTCCAAAAGCAACTACCTCACACAGTCCCCAATCCCATAGTAGCTGTTGAAGCTATCAAAACCGTTCAAATATCAAATGACAGCAGGATGGTTTCCTTCGATATAGAATCTCTATACACCTCAATCCCGCACGATGAAGCACTCCTGGCCCTCCGATCATTTCTTGAAATCCACCCAGAAATAGTTACTCCCCTTTCTAAAGAAGCATTAATAGATTTAATCAAACTTTGTTTAGACCATAGTTATTTCAGTTTCAAAGACAGATTCTTCCGGCAAATTAAAGGCCTACCAATGGGCAACCCGATTTCATCTGCATTAGCCAACATATTTATGAATGAAATAGATGAAAAAATAATTAATTCAAACCAATTTAAAATAATATTATGGCTACGATATATTGATGACATTTTTTGTCTAACAGAAACAAACATTGAAAGCTTCTTACGTTTTCTCAATAGTCTCAAACCTTTTTTAAAGTTCACACATGAAAAAGAAAGCAATAATTCCCTAGCCTTTTTGGACATTCAGCTTAAAAGAAATCAATATAACATAGAAACTTGCATATACAGAAAACCCACTCACACCGGAAACTATTTAAATTTCAGCTCCTTTGGCCCTATACATAATAAAATCGCCGTAGTGAAATCTCTTACCAAGAGAATAGAAACACATAACTCAAATAGAAATAGTGCAACAGAAGAAAGAAATAGAATTTTCAAAGAATTGATAAATAATAATTATCCTAAAAAATTTATTGAAAAACATTTTCATAAACAAAGAGCTATACCTTCAAATAATAGTCGTGATCAGTCTCAAAAAAGATATTGCTCTATTCCATATAGCTACGGTTCAGAGAGAATTGCCCGAATTTTAAAGAGATATAATATAATTACAACATATCAATCTGCACAAAATCTACAACAAATCTTACGCCACTCAGATACAAAAAATATTTCAAACCAAGAAAATACAACCAATGTAATTTACAAAATTCCCTGCCAAACATGTCAAGCTACCAGTGTTGGGCATTAAAAAATTATTTTTCAATTAAATTGAAGTGCAATTAACAATTAATTAATTGTTAATTAGAAAAGTGCAATTAACAATTAATTAATTGTTAATTGTATGAATACAATTAATAATTAATTAATTGTTAATTGTAAAAATACAATTAACAATTGATTAATTGTTAATTGTGAAAATTACAATTAACAATTAATCAATTTTAATCTTTAATAAATCATTTTAATTAATATTTGCCCAACACTGCCTGAGATAAAAAGTGTTTTTATTAAATACAACACACCTTTACCATCGTCAGCTGCAGTTGAACGCCTTTTTTCTTTTGCGACAATGACAAATCTGCCAAAGAGTCACAAATTGTTGGACAGCATGTTCGAGAAAAGAGTGGTACTGAAATGCAGTGTTGGGCATCAAAAAATTATTTTTCAATTAAATTGAAGTGCAATTAACAATTAATTAATTGTTAATTAGAAAAGTGCAATTAACAATTAATTAATTGTTAATTGTATGAATACAATTAACAATTAATTAATTGTTAATTGTAAAAATACAATTAACAATTGATTAATTGTTAATTGTGAAAATTACAATTAACAATTAATCAATTGTTAATCTTTAATAAATCATTTTAATTAATATTTGCCCAACACTGCAAGCTACATACATTGGAGAAACAGGTAAATCACTTAAAGATCGTATTAATCAACATAAAGCAGCTTTAAAAAACTACAAACCATTATCCCTCCTAGTTGACCACTCCCTAAATAATAGCCATATACCTGATTTCAAACAAGCATCAATTATATACAAAAATATTACAGAAAAGCATTGTAGACTGTTTTTAGAAAGTTGGGCTTCTGCCGAAGACAAACACAGTATAAACAGAAAAATTGATTTTCCAGAAATTTATAAAGAATTCATATCCTAATTGATTGTAAATAACTATGTATATACTTTTAATTTACTCATTTATTACCCTTAAAAATTTTTATCATTAATTTAGAATTAATATGTATGCACACAATTATTTACGGTTACACTTTTATATATTAATCTCTGATTCAAGCACAATGTGTAGACAAAATAATAATAATGGTATTTATCTGTAATAATGTATATAATTATTAGCTGTATATATATACTGAATGTAATGTTTAAGTCAAGGATACAATTCTTTCATTGGCCTTGTAGAACGAGAGTGGTGTACACGTGCGCGCATGCTTTAGTGAAAACACAAACATCCTCGATAAAGAGAGGCGAGTTGCCCCTCGAAATATTGGAACAATAAATTCATTATAAATCCAATATATGCATCTTTTTTAAAATATAATTTTAATTATGGATTGCTCAATCTTCAAAATATATATATATATATATATATATATATCTTAATTATTTCATCAGATCGATTAAAGCAAATTATTATTTAAATTTGTATTATTATTTTTTTTTTTTTCAGGCTGTGTAACGACTGCATACCATTGGCAGGATACCCATATATTAAATCGGCTGAGAATTTCGATATAAAAATATTATAAAACATATATTATATATATATATTCATATATTTTAAAGATTGAGAAATCCATAATAATATCTAAAAATAAACATAAATCATATATTGGATCTAAATTTATTAATCAGCCAATATTTCTAGGGGCAACACGCCTCTCTTTATCAAGGCTTTTCATTGATTTAAACTAAATCACGTGGGTACGAGGTGTGTTCAAAAGGTATCGCGACTTTTGAATTTTCGCGGGTTACGTATATTCGAATTTCGATCTTTTTGTGGCCTTATGTTGGTACTCATCTCTCTCACTTATGCCGACAAGCTCGGCCATTTTGAATGTTCACTTAATTGTTGACAGCTGCTTTGCTTGCAGGTGTTTAGGATCGTCTTCGATTTTTACCTATTAAAAAAAATTGATCAAAGAACCTGTATCAAATTTTGTGTGAAAAACGAAATTAAGTGCGCGGATGCATTCCGAATGTTGACTGTGGCATACGGTGAAGCTACCTTGGACAGAAGCAACGTTTATCGGTGGTACAAAATGTTCTCAGAAGGCCGAGAAGATGTGAACGACGAAGAGCGTGCCGGACGCCCGAGCACTTCAACAACAGACGAAAAAATTAATGAAGTGGATAAAATGATATTGGCCAATCGTCGAATCACCGTTAGAGAAGTTGCTGAGGACCTAAACACATCGATTGGCTCGTGCCATTCGATTTTTATCAATGATTTGGGCATGAGACGGGTCGCCGCGAAATTCGTACCAAAATTGCTCAATTGCGACCAAAAACAGCATCGCATGAACATTGCTAATGAGATGTTGGACTCTGTCCGCGACGACCCAAATTTGCTCCAGAGGGTCATAACTGGTGACGAAGCGTGGGTTTATGGTTATGACGTGGAAACCAAAGCTCAATCATCTCAATGGAAGCTGCCGCACGAACCAAGACCGAAAAAAGCGCGCCAAGTTCGGTCGAATGTGAACGTTTTGCTGACAGTTTTCTTCGATTGCAGGGGCGTGGTGCATCCTAAGTTCTTGCCACAGGGTAGAACGGTCAATAAGGAATATTACCTGCAAGTTATGCGCAATTTGCGCGAAGCAATCTGCCAGAAACGCCCTAATTTGTGGAAGAGCAAAAATTGGCTTTTGCACCACGATAACGCCCTTGCTCACACATCGTTGCTTGTGCGCGACTTTTTGGCCAAAAACAACACACTAATGATGCCGCAGCCACCGTATTCCCCAGATCTGGCCCCCTGTGACTTTTTATTGTTCCCTAAACTGAAGAGGCCCATGAAAGGACGACGTTACGCTACGCTTGACGAGATAAAGACGGCATCGAAGGAGGAGCTGAAAAAGAAGAAGAAGAAAAAAAAAAATATTTTTTGAAGTGCTTCGAAGAATAGAAAAACCGTTGGCACAAGTGTATAATATCTCATGGGGATTACTTTGAAGGGGACAAAATAGGTATTCATGAATAAATAAATAATATTCGAAAAAACACAAAGGTCGCGATACCTTTTGAACACACCTCGAATGTGATCCACTAACGCTATACAAGACCAAAGCAAGAAATCATCTAATGAAAATTTCACTGTATATAAAATATATTTACAATTGTTTTATTTAATAATAATAATAATTAAAAGAGTATATAATTAAATAACCATTTGATTAAATAAATGAAGAGACTGATGAATATTAGAAAATAAAAATGAGTAAGAATTATGATTTAATATGTTGTGTTGATAAATAAAAATATATTACAAGTATAAAAATATATACAAAAATAAAAAATAATAAATAAATAAATAATTTGGGAAGATATAAATTCTCTATAAATTTCTGGTAGGTCAATTTTCCTATTTATGCTTTCTGAATCTTTTATAGAGGCCCAGCTTTCTAAAAATAACCTGCAGTGTTTTTCTTTAATATTCTGGTATAAAATGGTTGCTTTGTCAAATTCGGGTATATGATTATTGTTTAGTACATGATCTACTAGGATAGATAATGGTTTATGGATGCGTAGAGCTGCTTTGTGTTGGTTAATGCGTTCTTTCAATGCTTTGCTGGTTTCTCCAATGTAAGTGGGTGGACAGGTTTTGCACGGAATTTTGTAAATAATATTGTTTTTGTTTTTCTTTTTACGATTATTCTTAGTGTCTGAGTGGCGTAGAATTTGTTTTAAATTTGGTGCAGATTAATATGTGGTAATTATATTATATTTATTCAATATTCTGGCGATTCTTTCTGATCCGTAACTGTATGGGAAAGAGCAATACCTTTTATTGGATTGATCATTGCTATTGTTTGAAGATGGAAATCTGGGAGTATAAAAATGCTTCTTGATGAATTTCTTTGGATAATTATTGCCTATCAACTCTTCAAAAATTATATTACTCTCTTCTTTTCTTTCAATATTTCTATTTGAGCAATGTGTAGTTATTCTTTTGGAAAGTGTTTTTACTACGGCAATTTTATTATGAACCGGACCAAAAGAGCTAAAATTTAAATAGTTTTCTGTATATGGTGGTTTCTATATGAAGTTCTTTTCTTACTAGTTGAATGTCTAAAAATGCTAAAGAATTATTGTTTTCTATTTCGTGTGTGAACTTTAAATAAGGTTTGAGATTATTCAGAAAATATAGGAAAGTATCAATTTCTGTTTCAGTTATGCAAAATACATCGTCAATATATCTCATCCATAATAAAACTTTTATATTATTTGCTTCTTTTCGTGTTGCCCCTAGAAATATTGGCTGATTAATAAATTTAAATCCAATATATGCTTTATATTTATTTATATATTGTCGCATACCTCGAGATATTTGCATAATATTGTTTTGTTTTATATATTTTTACATGTTGTTTCTTATGAAAGGTTGATATATTTGCATGTCCGCGAGAAGCGCGATGTATATATATATGTCAAGAGAATAATAAAGTTAGAGTTTCTATTGCTTTGGAGCTTCTCACGTTCTGCGGAACTCGTTCTTTTTAATTAGAACATTACAATATGGCGCAGCCGGCAGGATGCTCAAGATCGACCATGGAAAGCCTCATCAGGGCGATGGGGGTCCAGCAGCGCATGATGAGGGAGCAGCAACGCTTGATGATGAACATTCTTTGTGAAAATAGGAAAGAAGAATATTTCAGCGAAGAAGATGTAGAAGATGTAGAAGAACAAGAAGAAAAAAGATGATGAAGAAGAAGATGATGAAGAAGAAGAGGAGGAGGAAGAAGAAGAAAGCCTTGAGTCTCTGGAAAGCCTTGAGTCTTTGGAAAGACTTGAGTCTCTAGAACGCCTTGAGTCTCTAGAAAGTATTGAGTCTCTAGAAAGCCTTGTGTCTCTAGAAAGTATTGAGTCTCTAGAAAGTATTGAGTCTGTAAAAAATACTAAAAAGTCTGGTACTGGAGAAATAGAACCTACTAAGGAGTCTGGTACTGGCGAAAAAGAACCAAAGCCTGGTACCGGCGAAGAAGCACCTCCAAAGGAGTTGAGCCTCTCCACCACCTGGAATAACAGAAACACCATCGCCAAAGACATGAAGTTATTGAAAAGAGCTTTGAGAGAGCTACCTTGTTACGATACTCTATTGGAAACTCTCAAAAAAGGAATCTATTCGTTTCAAACAAGCGGTGAAAAAAAGAAATATGAAATTAGGAATATGTGATGCTATTATCTGCCATGGAATAGGTGATTTCGATAAATGCAATCACGCAAGATGTCGTTTGTTAATATTAAAGAAATTAACACGCTGCCAAAAAGTTTGGATTTATGCTAAAGAATTCAGCCAGATGCAAAAAAGCATGCTTGATAAATACGACATTGGAATGATGGAAATTTCAGAGATAGAAAGTGGATATTTGCGTAGAGGTATAACAATCTTCTTTCTACCAGGATCTCCTGTAGATATATACGAGGAAGTTGTGAAAGCCAATTGGACAAAGAAAGGACTACGTGACATTGCCATGATTGGGGAGGATGTCTTATCCTTTACTTTAGAGGCCACGAGGTTCTATCGTTACCTGCGGCTACTTCGAACTCAGAAGGGGTATGTCAGAATAGGCAGACCAACTAGACCTAAGATGGAATTACTCGTAAATTGTCTGGAATTGTATTACATCCAACCCTATGACCAGCCTGTTCTGGAATATCTTAAAGACGTAGGTAAACCAGCATCTATAGGACATTTATATGACATGATTTCTAAGTGGACTAATCCCATGTTATTCGTTGGCAATGAAGACGAACCTTCTGTTTTTTACCAGCATGTTTTCAAGCACGATCGTAGTATGATGTGGTGTAACCAGACTAGAGAAGCGCTAAAACGCTTGGATTTGAATGAGATACATAGCCACGATATCAATGGCGTAGACTTTTCCAATGACGCAGCAAAAAAGGACAATTGCATCCCTTACACTATGGAGCCTCTTCATAAACCTGATAAAGTGAATTCTAAAGACGGAGATACAGAAGATGGTAAAATCCATATAACTGAAGAAATTATTATAAGAGATGATGAACTTCTTCCTGCATCTTATACTATTGATGGTCATGAATGTAGATGGGATGAAATCGAACGAAGCGATGCTTTTAAAAAGGAAATAAATATTTTTGATGCTTTAAGAACCTTACAAGGTAGTGCTCAAGCCAATCTTTGTTATCCTAAAGATTTTTGGATTGTTCGTGATTTGGGATCTAAATGTTTCAAATATTATTGAAGATAGTGAAAAGAATAATTTGGATTTGCATGATATGAATTTATCTCATTTTGTCTTTTTTCATCCTGAATATGGAGGGAAATCTCTAAAGAAAGTATTGGAAAATGGAAAACTTTTGCCAGAACAATTAATGAGCATTCTTGGTCAGTTTTGTATTTTGGTGAGTCATGCTGGGCAAAACATCGGGTTGGTTCACAATGATATAAGTCCCAGAAATACTCTGATAAGACCGACTGCTCAAAAGGTTTTGAACTACGACATTGGAGGAGAGAATTATGAAATCCCAACCAACAACTGCATTGCCAAGTTGAAAGATTTTGAGATATCTCGACTTGTAAAGAATGATAATCCTAATCCGAGTGCTTTTTACGAGAATGCTTCTCAGCTAATTTGGACCCATAATGAAATGCGAGAATTTGGCTCTGTTTATGAAATGCATACTGAATTCATTGAGGAGACATCAACGCAGATTACAGTTGAAGAAAGTCAAAATTCTCATTCAGAAACTGAAGACTTGGATGAGTTGGGAGTCCCATATTTCTGGCTAGTTGTCTTGAAGAAAGCTTCTCAGGCCAGCAAGTACATCCAACCCTATGACTGCCCAAAACCTGCAGACGATGCCTCTAATCCTGCAGACGATGTCTCTAAGCCTGCAGACGATGCCTTTAAACCTGCAGACGATGCCTCTAAACCTGCAGACGATGCCTCTAAACCTGCAGACGATGCCTCTAAGCCTGCAGACGATACCTTTAAGCCTGCAGACGATACCCCTAGGCCTGCAGACGATACCTCTAAGCCTGCAGACGATACCTCTAAGCCTGCAGACGATACCTCTAAGCCTTTAGACGATACCTCTGGGCCTTCAGACGATACCTCTAGGCCTTCAGACGATACCTCTAAGTCTTCAGATCTTCAACGAAATAAGAGACCTTCAAAGGAGTCCCTTCACAGGAGTGATAAGAGGTCATGGAGGGGGAGTCTGTCGCATACCTCGAGATATTTGCATAATATTGTTTTGTTTTATATATTTTTACATGTTGTTTCTTATGAAAGGTTGATATATTTGCATGTCCGCGAGAAGCGCGATGTATATATATAGGTCAAGAGAATAATAAAGTTAGAGTTTCTATTGCTTTGGAGCTTCTCACGTTCTGCGGAACTCGTTCTTTTTAATTAGAACATTACATATATATATTGATATTAATATATATAGTCACGACCGTCTTTCTCATCGGCCTCAGTCACGGATGCGCGCGCATCATCATTATGATCATTATCATTATCTAATGATAATAATAATTATTATTATTATTATTATATTATTATTATTATCCTTATTTTATATTTCCTTATCTATCTATATCTATCTATATATCTATAAAAATGAAATGCGAAATCGATGTTTGTTATCGCTTTACGCAAAATCTACTGACTCAATCATTATGGAATTTCGCATGTAGGTAGCTGAAGATTTCGTTTAACATATAGGCTATTCAAAAAAACTAAAAAAGTTAATGTGCTTTTTTTAAAAAATAAAAAACCAAAAAGCGTTAGTTCCAGTCTTTTACCGCTTGGGCGCAGCACTGGTCGCGACGATAAATGAATTTGATTGGTTAATAATTAACACGTGGTTTGTATACACGATAAATGTTAGTTTGTTCACACGATGAATGTTTTTAAAAGGTAAGATTATCCAATCGCCGTGATACTTTAGGAAGTTATTTACTATACTACTGGGAAGATTTCTGGTTTGAATTTGATTTGAAATAAATATTCTTTGCAATTTTGTTTGCAAATTTTCTACTTTCACTCGCAAGCAGCGCCTCTAGTGGCGTCTGGTGAAATTATATTTATAAATTGTAACAATGCTTAAAATGTTTTCCAAGTATAATAAATTTAATTTGAGAATTTAGTAATATAATATTCCAATGACGTAAAAAATACTTGGCATTTCAATATTAATATATATTTAAAGAAAAAATTATAACGATTTTGTGTTAAATGTTAAAATATATTTTTACATTGTTAATTTAATTTGCTGTTGTTTTATAAAAATGATGATGCAACTTTAATTGTTGTTGTGAAAATATCTTTATTTACGGAGCTGCTAACCATAATAAATGATTTTTTGAGCCCCTAATTGTTGTTGCTTATTATCGTTTGTTTATATAAAAAAAATTACATTGTATGTGATGATGATAACAAAAATGAAATTTTAAATCAATATATATAATTCATTGAGAAAAAAGAATTAATTAATTATCAAATTCACAAAAGTGACAATATCTTATTTAAAATATAATAAATGTTTTCAAAAAATTATGTGTTTCAAAAATATATTTAAACGCATATAACAATATTTATATTTATATACGTTTATAAATCAATATATAGGTGGATTAGATGTTTTCTAGAATCGTTTTAACAAATGTTCGTTAGGCAAACTTTTACTCGGATAAAAACTGTGCGGAGCCGGGTACATTCGCTAAATACAGTTATTTACAAATCTTCGTTTGTGGCAAGATACTATTCCTTCAACTTAAAATTACCGAGTGGACCAATTAATACTGATTTTTTTCAACTTATCGAGTATTTTTCAAGGGACCGGGAAAAAATTATCGAGAAGGTAGACAAGTATAGATTCAGTAGGGATTGGATGTTTGCTAGAATCGTTTTAACAAATGTTTGTTAAGCAAACTTTTACTTGGGGCGAAGCCGGGAACATACAGGGTGATCCAAAAGTCCCGCACAACTTTAAAAATTAATAACTCTGCGAATATTCGCGCTAGAGCAATGCGGTAAACACCATTGTGTTCAGGATGCAATGGGATTTTTTATGGCAAATAATGTAAAATTCGAAATTGATTTTAGTTACAATTTTATTCGCCAGATGGCGCTCTACCAGAATCAGAGATTCAGCGGCCAAATTGTTTGATAAATTGAAAAATATAACTGATCGACACGTATTTTTCCTTTTTGAATACCAGGAAAGAACCCTAATAATATCAAATAACAAATTAATAAAACACCACTTCGCCAAAAGTATGAAGAATTGGTTAACGATTTTCAAATGCAATCAGAGATATGTAAAATAGGTAAATGCAAATTAAAACATGTAGCAAAAAGAAAATTGATATTTTAGATACGGTTTGTTTCCGAAGATAATAAATTTCTAATATTTTTAATTCAACTCTCACTCAGTATCGATTATATTTATTTTAATTCATTTGAAAAATATGTATCTATCTCTGATAATTTATTTTACTCTGGAATGCCGTTGTTGTTGTCGTCTCCAATAAAGAGCCTCAGATGTACCATGCATCTCCATCACATCAGCAGCAATGTCCACTATCTTGGGTGTGTAAAGCTGCTGCTCTGGGTCTATGTCAAATTTCTGCAAGGCTGCGGCCATTGCTGGACATGAAAATATGTGGGTAGGTGTAAGTTCCACACCAGGACAATTGTTGCATGCCCTATAGGTTCTTGTGCCATCTGGATGTATTGTCATTCCTTTATAGAGTTTTGTTCTAAGTCTTGTTATAGTTTTTCTCATTTTTCTCTCAGAGTTTATTTCGCATTTTGATCTTTTCTTATTTTTTTTGTTTAATTATCTTGTATTCTGACAAAGAATCAGCGTCAAATAATGACATTTGTTCTTTCCTTTGGCTCAGCTTTCTGGCTTCCTTTGCCAATTCAAATGCCATTTCATTACCCCTGATCCCAGCATGGGCAGGGATCCAATGTAGAATGCAGTTATTCTCCAATGGTTCCAGTTGGGTAAGTAACGAGTGTATTTTCTGTGTGATTTTAGTATTGCCCTTCTGAATTGCTTCCAGAGCGGATATGGAGTCGCTGTATATTAAAATTCCTTCTGCTTGATGCAGGGATGGTTGGTTAAGGCATACATCAAGGGCTTTCCAGATAGCTGTCAGTTCACAAGTGAAGTTTGACGAAATCTGTCCTGCTCCTTCTTTGATTTTGATGTTTGTTCCATCTTGCAGTATTATGTTAATTCCGGCCCCTCCATTACTCAGGGTAAGGTCTGAAGATCCATCTGTATATGCTGTTAAAGGGCGTGGCCTAGCATTTTTAATAAATAATTTGTACTATGCTCTTGGGTTTAGCGTAGAACATCCCCATAGTTGATGTTTGGCATTAAGGTCACCTAAAATAATAGTGTTGTCTGTAAGAAACTGAGCCATTGTTCCATCGTCAATAAATGTATTGTTTGGAGGGTGATACAAATTGTATATGTTGATGGCTTTGTTTTGATTGAGGTAGACTTTGATACCTTGGGTTTCGAGGTCTAATGTGTTTGGAATATTAACGGCTATGTCCTCATAGTACAAATTATTTATTATTATTAATAATTTGTACTATGAGGACATAGCCGTTAATATTCCAAACACATTAGACCTCGAAACCCAAGGTATCAAAGTCTACCTCAATCAAAACAAAGCCATCAACATATACAATTTGTATCACCCTCCAAACAATACATTTATTGACGATGGAACAATGGCTCAGTTTCTTACAGACAACACTATTATTTTAGGTGACCTTAATGCCAAACATCAACTATGGGGATGTTCTACGCTAAACCCAAGAGGCAAAATACTATCAAACATATTTGACGACAATGCCTTCTCATGTGCTTAAATGATGGGAATCCTTCGTCACCTCGACATTCCACTCTAGAGAAACTTGCCAACATTGTTGTATTGTGCTGTAAAAAACAATATCATACGCAATATATATATATGGGAATCCTACCCATCATTCCTACAGCTATAATACTGCACAAGCCCTTGATATAAGTTTTTACTATCCTGACATTTTACACAAATGCAAATAGCAAATATTAAAAGGTTTTGAAAGTGATCATTTGCCTAATTTGATAGAAATTAGCACCAAGACCGAAACTAGCTCAATTAAGAAAAATTATGGAACTCCAAAAAGGCTAATATGATATCTTTCGAAAACACCATTATTAAAGCAGCCAAAGTTTCAATACCAAGAGGTTATATTAAGAAATGGATTCCAAATTATACACACCAGGCAAAAAATATTCAAACACTTAAAACTAAAAGAAATGAACTACAAAAAAGTGCACCCAAAACCAAACAAATTGTAGAACTGAACTGAACATTGTGATTGCAAAAATAAAAAGATTATACGTAAATGTGAAAAGGGAAAAATGGAAACAAACTTGTTAAAACCTGAACCCAAGAAACCCAAATACAAAACTTTGGAATTTGGCAAAACAAATTGACAGAGTCCAGCCATAAACTGAAAACACAAATATGATTGAGAATACAGATGGTACACCAGCAACTAATGACAAAATTGCTGCCAATCTTTTAGGTAATTCATATCAAATAAGTAGTAAAATCAAGATTGAAAAAAGGCCTGAAACATTATTCATGACTGTAAAAATGTCACCAGCACTCATAATATTTTCCATGAAAAAAATCAATATGAAAGAGCTAGCTTATGCATTAGAAAACACTGACCTAAACAAGACTCCTGGGCCAGATGGAATCCATGGCCGAATGATATCAAACTTGGGCAAAATTGGCAAAGAAAGACTTCTTAATATTTTCAATAACTCCTGGAAAACTGGAAAATTGCCTCAAGACTGTAAAAATGCAACAATAATTCCCATTAAAAAACTTGACAAATCTGCTGATGACCCAAAAAACTACCGACCTATCTCCCTCACAAATATTTGCTGCAAATTAATGGAAAAAATTATATTCAGACGACCCACCTACCACCCCGACACAAGAAATCTCTTACCAGAAGAACAATATGGATTTAGGAAAGGACATGGGACAATAGTCCAACTCTTATTTTTCACACAAAAGGTAAAAGATGCACAGAACAAAAAGCCAACTAACCACACCATAGCTGCTTTTTAGACCTTACACAAGCTTTTGATAAGGGGTATGGAAAAACAAGTTAATTACAAAATTATACAAACATTTCAAAATTGATGGAAAAGCTATCACTTGGATAAATGATTCCCTTAAAAATATATACATCAGGGTCAAATATAATGGCACTCTATCTAAAACCTTCAAATTTTACCAAGGATTACCACAAGGATCAGTCCTTAGCCCAACTCTCTTCACCCTATTTATTGCAGGCATAGAAGACAAATTTTCACATAAAACCAATATTGGACTTTTCGCTGATGACATTATTCTATGGAACAGCAACACTAACTGGAAAAAAGATGAAAGAGATTTGAACAAGACTATTCTCCACCTAGAAAAATTTGCTAATAAACATAAATTAGAATTTAACCCCCAAAAATCTGAAACCTGACTTTTTACAACCGATAAGAAACTATACAAAATAAGACCAAATATTATTCTGAAAGAACAACAATTGCAATATAATAAACATCCTAAATATCTCGGCTACACCCTGGATCCAGAAATTAACTCCAGTAAACATATTGAAGGAGTTGTTAGAAAAGGAAGAGACCGACTAAAAATCTTGAAATATATTTCAGGAAGAGTGGAGAGCTGAAGCAACAACACTAAAATTAACTTACACATCTCTAATGAGACCTATCTTGGAATATGGATATCAAATCTATGGTACAGCATCTGAAACAAATCTAAAAACACTGGAAAGGATACAACTAAATGCACCTAGAATTATTACAGGTCTTCGAAATACCTGCCCTAATAATATTGTACTTTGCGAGGCAGACATTATGCCCTTAAAGGATAGAATAAGCTACAATCTGCCAAAATAGATGAACAAAATCAAGAGTTATGAAAATAAACACAGAACTTTCAATTACATACTTAATTGGGAATCCAATATAAGACCCAAAAAAGAAGGCCCTCTCCACCTGGCCAAAAGAAATGGATTTTTAAAATATAAAGTGGAAAAATATTATTTAGCTGAAAAAATATCTACATGCGAACCACTAACAAAATGTTATTTTTAATGCCACTTTAAACGAACCCACCAACAAACAATACCAAAATCCAGAATACTTAAAACAATTATCATTAGAAATAATTAATAAAATTCCTAAAAATGCAATAACTATCTATACCGATGGTAGCAGAGACGAGTTGGGACACACTGGCAGTGGCTCTCTCATTAAAACCACAAATGGCAATGAGAAAATGAACAGAAGAAACCCAGATTTTTGCTCAATCTTCAGATCAGAACTTATAGCCATCTATGAAGTCTTAAAATCCATCAGAAATACTAAACATCACGATATATGGATTCTTACTCATATTAGAAGTGCCATACAACACTTGAATCACACAGGGGAACTTAGAGACAAAGTAAGCAGGAACATAATTGGTTATCTCCAAAAACTCTCAATACCTCAAAAATTCACCTTCAATGGATACCCTTACATGTTAGCATTGAAGGCAATGAAGCTGCTGATGCGCTAGCGAAAAAAGGCACAAAAGAACCCTTGCTATAGAAAAATAAACTTACTTTTAAAGAAATAGAAACAGTAGCCAAAATAAACAAGAACTGGAGGATCCCACCTAAGCACAGTTGGTACACCCTAGAAGCAGATGGCCACCCAGACCTTTCAGTCCACAAGCCGGCATGCGAAGCATGCCCTTCGCTGCTATTCTGTTCAACTCATAAGCCAAGTAACGGTATCCAAGCTAGTGCATGGACATTGTACCTGGAAACACCACCTCCCAGACAACGTGTCTGGAAGGATTTCTATACCGGTGGCCTTTAATCACAGCAAAATAGGAAACTATCTACTGTGTCCAGCAGGGACCGCGGGGAGGCAGCCCCCGGTCGACTCTGTTCACTCACAGCTGAGGAAAAGCTCAGCTGCCACGTCGTGGGCTTTCTCAAGAAGCTTGCTGTGATTTCTCAGCATCTTACTCTCGATCGCGCCCCTCGCCCTCCTTCTCTCTTCCTGCACACCCACTACCCTTGGACAATCCAAGACGTAGTGGCGTGCATTCACATCCCTTTCTCCATAGACGCAATCAGGATTTCTCTTAATTTTAAATCTGTGGAGACTTGGGGAAGAGCCCATGTCCCGAACTACCCTAATGAGTTTGTGGGACATTACCTTACAGAGGTACTTGGGTGTTGTTACCCCATTGAATACCTCTCTCCCCTTCACACTGTTCCTCCATCTGTCCAACCATAAGTCCTGGACGTGACCCCTGATCCTCCTATAAACTTTTTTCTTGGTCACTGGGGTCCTCAGTGATCTACCTCTAAAGCATCCTGCCTTAGCGATCCTGTCTGCGAACTCATTACCTTCGATGAGGCTGTGTCTCCTAAACCAAGGGAGCTCCGGAGCCCGCGTCATCATCTCCAGCTCCTGGATTATTTGATGCGCAAGTTGCCCTTTCTCCAGATTGATAACGACGAGGGCCGACATACAATCTGAAGAGAGGCGGTCCGGGCTGAAGTTCTTCTCGACACACACTCTGAGGGCTACCCTGATCACAACCAGCTCGGCTGAAAAGACCAATTCGTCCACTCTGAGTGCTAAACCTTCTTGGAAGATCAGCTCTCCATTAGTGAATATCACTACCCCAGCTCCAGTATTGGTTCCAGACTTACTACCATCAGTGAAAACCTCCGTGCCAATCCCTGTTGGTCCTCTAGGACTCCAATTCCACTTTGGCAACCACTGCGGAGGCTTCCTCGGGTCCCTCTTCGATTCCAGGGCCCCCGCTTAAAGTCCCAGGGCATCTTCCCTTTTCTCCAAGATCTTCTGTCTGATGGTCTCCTCCTCTAGTTTCAATCCCAGGGGAATAAGCCCAGCGAGGACCAAAAAGGCCTCACTGCTGGTAGTGCGATATCCCCCTGTGATTCTGAGTGCCGCTGTCCTCTGCACTCTCTCTAGAGTTGTTGCCACCTTCTGATCCCTGTTTCGGCGCTACCAAGCCCCGGAAGCATATAGCAAGATTGGCTCGACACAGGAGAGGCAGAGGTTCCTAAAAATAGTACCCTTCTTCTCTCCCCCCCCCCCCTTCCCCGTTAAGGGCCAACCAGGACAGGCCTGCACAACGCCTCCCTGCCTCTCGCCACCATCTCCTCCGCCTGGTATTGCCAACCCATCTTGTCATCAATGACCACCCCCAGGATGGTCATCCTATTGACCAACGCTACCCTCCGTCCTTCCATCCGGATAGCCGGCTTGTGTTCCCATTTGATCCCTTTCCTTTTAGTTCTTATGTCCCTAGGCTTAAAGCTGAGGGCTTTAGTTTTGGAGACATTGAACTTAAGGCCAGAGTCATGGGCCCAGATCGAGAAAATTTGGAGAGAAGTTTCAACACACTTCTCAGCCTTCGCTCTCGAAGCAGTCTCAATGATGAGGAACTGGTCGTCAGCATAGAGAACCAGCCTGTCTCCCTCATGGAGCTCCTCCTGGAAAACGGTGTTTACCAGGATATTCCACAGAATAGGTCCGCAGCAAGAGCCCTGGGGGGCAACCCCTAGCACAGTTTCTTTCCAACTTCCGCCCACCAAAACTGAGGCTAATCCGTCTATCCCTCAGGAAGTCACGAATCAAGCTGCACAAATTATCAGGACAACCCATGTCCATCAAATTTCTCATCAACTTGTTCCAGCTCATGGAGTTGAACGCGCCATCAATGTGCAGGGCCACGAAAAGAACCCAAGCACCCTTATTTAAGCCCATCTCAACCCCCTCTAACACCTCGTTCAGAGCTGTGGTTGTGGACTTCCCTTCCCTAAAACCAGGTTGGAAAGAGGAAAGGAGCTCATTACTCTCTAGCCAGTGCTTCAGTCACTGAGCTAGTAGGCTATCCAGGACCATACCTAGACACACTTGTAAAGAAAGCGGACGATAATCATTAGGAGAATTACCCTTTCTACCAGACTTTTCGAGAAGCACTACTCGGGCAACCTTCCATGCCTCAGGAAATGTACCAGTGTCCAGGCACTTATTGAATAACCTGGAAAGAAGCGATGGGTGCATCCTTACCAGGGCTTTCACGACCGTGTTATCGATCCCTTCGGGACCAGAAGATTTCCTTTTCCCGAACTTGAAAGCCGTCAGTTTCACCTCATTCTCAGAAAAGGGCGGATCCACCAAACCACAAGTGGTCAGAGAGATCTCGTCCTCTGGTTCCTCGTTTCCGAAGTGCCGATCCAAGTTGTTTTTATTTTGTCTTCTGCTTTCGAGCGAGTAGGTCTAGAACACATTCTCTCTGAATTTTCTCATTGTTGGTGGATGAAACAGCATCAGTGATTATTTTGGCCGCTTTTGCTTGAACACTGTCTAGTCTTACTTTTAGTGATGAGCTTGAGGGAGCCCAGACCGGTGTTGCATATTCCATTATGGGTCTTATTAAGGTGGTATATGTTGTTCTGAGAATTCTGGGTTTTGCTCCCCAATTTGTTCCACATAGCCTTCTCAGAATGTTTAGTTTTCTGATAGCTCTATTTGAGGTGCTAATTATGTGCTATGAAAATTAAAATTCCTCATAAATAATAATTAAAATAATTTTGTTGACATCTTGTCAATTCATACACAGTCTGCACTATTTAAAAAAAAAGATAATATGCATTATATACACTATGTACAATGAATATGGCGCCTCTGCCAGCGCTGCAGAGTTTGGTGGAGAATCGCCAGTGGGTCTCCAGCGACACCACGCATTTTGCGATCTACGATGAATACGTAGATCGCGTACTTCGCCGCTTAGGAGATGGTGATGGCGTGGTCCTCGGGACCAACTGGAAAGATCCAGGACTGCAGTATCACACCTAGGTATTATGGATTTCTAATTTTATCAATTATTTGTTTGTTTATGCTTATTTTGTGGTTATATTTATGCCTTTTTTCCTGGGAGTGGAGAAGACGCATAGGTTTGGTTTTATTGGGTTTATGGTCATTTGGAGTTCCATTGCCCACTTCTCCAGTCATCTCATTGATGTCTTCAGCATCTTTTACGATTTTTCTATGCTGCTACTTGTGTGCCATATGGCTTTATCATCTGCATAACAGGCAACCTTTGTGTCTTCAGTGAGGTAAGGATGTATGTCGTTAATATATAGCAGATAGAGTAGAGGACTGAGCACAGATCCCTGAGGTACACCAGCCCATGTTCTTCCTTCCTTGGAAAATTCTCCATTGACCCGAACCTTTAACCTTCTTCCCCTTAAGAAGTCTGCAATCCAGATTAAGGTTTTTCCTCTTACTCCGATGTTGTGCAGCTTTTCACGTAATTTCTCCCTCCAAACTCGATCAAAAGCTGAGGTCATATCAAGGAATATAGCCGTGGTCTTCTTTGGCGTTTTTTCCCGGAAAGAATTTATTATTGATTGACAGAAGTAGAACAGTTGATCAGTTGTACTGTGCAGGGATCTATAGGCCGTTTGGTAGAGGTTTATTTTATTATTTTTTGTGAGCCAGACTATGAGCCTAGAGTGGATAATTCGTTCTGGTATTTTACAAAGTATGCTGGCGAGAGCAATTGGCCGATAGTTCTTGTATTCCTTGGCATCTTTGTTTGGCTTCAGTATTGGCACTATAATTGATATCTTCCAATTCTTTGGTAGTTTACCAGTTTGCCATGAAATGTTCAGTATTCGTAGGAGTTGATTATTAGCTTTGACTTCAAAGTGTTTAATCATTTGACCAAAGATTAGATTATCTCTTGGTGACCTCTTGGATTTTTTTATTGATGAGTTTAGCTCATTCAGTGTGAAGTCTCTCGAGAAAATATCTTGTTGATAGAAGTTTCTTGCTTGTTTAACTAACTGGTTTATATTATTTTTAGAGTCCTGTCTTCATTCGTATAGTTGAGTATGGAAGTGCTTGAAAGATATTCAGCAATTATGTTAGTCATCTGTTTGTTCTCGTTCTCGCTGTTCTATTCATATCGGTTAGAGTATTGGAGGATTGGTGTTGGTTTTGATTGTTCTCTAACACTCTAATTATATTCCAGTGTTGGCTGTCCTTTCTTGGATCCATTTTTTTTCGCAGAATTCTGCCATTTTTCTTGTTTGAATATCCAAATTTCTTGTTAATTTTTGTGAATAATTTCAATGAGTTCCTTTCTGTTTTATTTGTTTTAAGAAGTCCATTGATATTGTCTCTCTCTCTGAAATCATTGCCTCGATGTTGTGGTCCTTCCAGTAAGGTATCCACAGGTCTTTACGTCTACCTCTAGTTATCGATGCACTTTTGCAGCTTTTTAAATGTTCGAAGAGAATTTTTCCAAGCTTTTGTCAAGCGTTCTGTAATTCAATTTTTCGTTGCACGGTTCTTCAAGCTTTTCTGTGAATTTTTTCAAGTCGGCTTTCCTAAAGTTCTATGTTCTTTTATTCTAATGGACATTCTCAATTTTGAAGTTTAGGGTTGTTAAAATTGGTCTGTGGTCGCTGATTGCACCTCTCAGGATTTTCCATTGTGTTGTGGGTGCGATGTTGTAATTTATCGCTGTGATGTCTATTGCGGATTCTGTGCCTGTGGACTTAGATAGCTGTTCTCTCCGTTATTTAACGGTGTAAGGTCGAGGTCGGTTAGCATGTCCTCAACCTACTGACTTTTGTTATCCTGGACAGGTGATCCCCGAATTGAACTTTTGGCGTTAAATTCGCCGAAGTATGATTGTGATATCCGAAGACGCTTAACTTAATGTCTCTATTGTGTGTGCCCATACAAAATGCAAAGATTTCACGAGCTGAAAGTTGGCGATTTTGAGATGCGTCAAGAATTCGCTGCATGGGTTTTCCGGCAAATTGATATTGATGAAAACTAGCTGTCGAATGTTCTGTGGACAGATGATGCTCACTTTTCTCTAAACGGAGAATTTAACATTCAAAGCAGCCGCATTTGGGCAACAGAAAACCCTAGGATTTTCACAGAAATGCCACTTTACCAGCCTAGAGTTACAGTTTTGTGTGGGTTCACTTCTTTTATTATTGGGTCATTTTTCTTTGAAAAATCAATGGAAGAACTTTTAAAACCGTTTTTGTAACTGGTGAACGTTATGAGAAAAGGGTATTCCCATATTGCAGGGTAAAAGCACTAAGCGAAATAACATTCATGAAAGATGGAGGACCTCCTCATCTCTCCCGAGGTGCCAAACAATTGCTGAAGGATACGTTCGGTGAAAATCGTGTGATAGGTCGCCACTTTATATACCAGTGGCCTCCAAGATCAACAGACTTGACGCCTTGCGATTTTTGTTTATGGGGATACATTAAATCGTGTGTTTATCGATGCTGGCCTACCACATTGGCCATGTTGAAGGCTTCTATCAGATGGCACGCTTTATCAATTTAACAGATATGTTATTTAATGCTGTCCATTCTGTCATTTATCGTCTGCAGGCGGTGATTGAGAATGAAGGGTGCCACATTGAGCAAGGATTGTGACCTAATACAAGAGAGAAGGCAGTTACCTCATGTGTTGTATAAGCCGCCATGTATTATATTATCTATCAATATTTTGCAGCTCTTTGTGTTGGGATATGGGGATAATAAATGCTGTTCTCACATCTTGACTCTTTCTTTTGTGAACAGTAATATTTTGTTTGTCATTTGCTCACATATTATGTCGTGCAAACCAGAGTGTTATAACTTCTCGAATAACACTGCACACACAACTTTACCCCTTATGTTTAGTTTTTCGCTCATTAGAAGAAATACATAGATAATAGATGATAGATAACATAGAAATACATACATAAGAAATACATGTAGCATAAGGAATATTTTCTGTACACCAATAACTTTAAAAATTTTGTGAAAAAAAATAATACAAAATGATTTTACTACCACGTTTTTCAACGCAAAAGGTCGATTTAAAATTTATTTTTATTTGAGGGGACACATTTTTAAAATTGTGTACAGTATAATAAACAATGATAACATTTGACAAGCCCATAGGATATTTGGAATAAAGTACGACAAATATATTTTGTCACTCCCCTCTATATTTCATTTGTTGGATCATGACAAATATCCAGTTAAATAGTCAAGGGTCGCCAATCAGTCAAGAAACTACACATTTCTTATAGCAAGAAATCCTATTAATAGTGCCATCATAATTTTTGGTACTATATTAACATTTCAAAAATTCGTGTATTGATATCAACAGTGTTTTTCAAACATTCATTCTATTTCACAAAACCTCATATAAAAATAAATATTTTTTGCTACATGTTTTAATTTGCATTTACCTATTTTACATATCTCTGATTGTATTTAAAATCGTTAAACAATTCTTCATACTTTTGGCGAAGTGGTGTTTTATTAATTTGTTATTTGATATTATTAGGGTTCTTTCCTGGTATTCAAAAAGGAAAAATACGTGTCGATCAGTTATATTTTTCAATTTATCAAACAATTTGGCCGATGAATCTCTGATTCTGGTAGAGCGCCATCTGGCGAATAAAATTGTAACTAAAATCAATTTCGAATTTTACATTATTTGCCATAACAAATCCCATTGCATCCTGAATACAATGGTGTTTACCGCATTGCTCTAGCGCAAATATTCGCGGAGTTATTAATTTTTAAAGTTGTGCGGGACTTTTGGATCACCCTGTATATATATAAATTTCAGCGAGATTAGTTACATATTGAGGGCGTGCATAGCCGACAAACACATATATATATGTAATAAGTTGAGGTCTGGTAGCCTCTTGTAGAATCCTGTCGACTCTCTGTAATATGCTGTGGTAACCGGTGGTCAAACCTGTAGTAGCCGAGAGGGACAGTCAGGGCGTGGAGAGTTTTCCAGTACCTCTCTGCACTTTGGAAGACCTTTAACAGTTTTCACAGAGTACAGGCAGTCGTGGTCGAGGCAGAGTGGAAAGCTTGGGAACCACACACACAAAACGAAGAGACACAGCTGAAGTAGGAAAGTTCCATGAACAGATAGGAGTTGAGCTAAGCAAGATGGAGATATAGAGTTCTTACTGTTTTACATGGCGATGATGTGGACCTGGCTACAAGCGACAAGGGCTTGCGCCGACGGTGAAGAGACTAACTGCGGACTAACTATTGTCGGCTAAAACCGAGGTGTTTATATACCATTCGCGAGGAGGGGGGGGGGGGGGGAGACATCTGCGAATTTGAACTTTGAACGTCTGGGGCATTCTGCACCCTTTAGACCAGATGGCAACGGGCTGCCGAATTCCTTTTCAGGGTTGTTATTTTGTCTGAGAATGTGAACTTTGAACGTCTGCACCCTTTGGCCTCGATGGCAACGACTCGCTAAATTCCTCTTCAGGATTGTTGGGTTTCTCTCTCGATCTTAGACGTTTTTGAATTTCTCAATCTTGCTTTAACTTAGCTCTTAATCTATTACATAGTTTTATTTATTTGTCTTTAATTTGTACAAAGTACATTACATATGGCGATGCAATATAGTTGTGTTTCTATATACAACACGACAATCTTGTTATAAGTAGTTATACAATATGGGGTTGTTGGTTTAAATTACCATAGATGAGCCCCGGGAGTGAAAGGGTTTATCCGGGTTTAAACGGGTAAAGCCTATCTAACACAGGTAAGTAATTAAAATATCTTTTAATTAATTTAAACTGTGAGGGTTGAAAAGGGCTAAAACAAGATTCTTTTTTGGATATATCTGCAAATTCTAAAAAATACGACTTATGTTTAATTTAAAAGTTATGATATTCATATAAAAGAGAAATTAAGATAAAACCTTTGTTTGATAAAAAATAATGATGATGTTTTAAGAGATTGTTGGCGGGCGTTGGAAAGGGTTAGTGGTTAAAGAATATGCAATTGTAAGTATTACACAGGTAATCAAATACTTAGGTCCAGGTGCAAAGCGAGGATATAGACTTGTGCGTCTTCCGAGGCAATGTTTCACCTGTGATCCTGTATAAGGGTTACAGTGCTTTGTCACAATTGTAGGGTTATTGCGTTGAAAAGTTGTTGAAGAAAAAGTCGTTCATTAATATGATTGAAAGGGGTGAAATGGAGTCATGCGTTAAGTAGAATTGTTGTAGCGACAGTAGGTGATCTGACTTGACTTAAAATCAAAGGTTGATTGTGGTCCGCTAGAGCTAAAAAATTGAGTTGTGGACGCTTTGTGTTTGCGTGGGTGATTATGCTCTAGGGATGATTGTAGTAAACTTTTGAAACGTGTTCAAGGCCAGAAGTTGGGATTTTTAATTCTGGGGAACTTTGATCAAATAGTTTGTTGAAATTATGAAATCAAAAAATTGTCAAGCAGTACTATCGTTTTTCTACGTTGATGTGAAGCAATGACTAAGAAGATAGTAGTGTAAAGTACACTGAAGTGGTTAGAGAAATAGATTGTTGTATGCCCGAAAGTTAATGATAACATAGTCATTTTATAAAAAGGTATAAAACAAATATAAAATGAATAAAATATAGAAATATCATTGTGGTTGAATAAAGTTTAAGTGGATAAAATCAAACAATCAATATATAAAAGTGATAATAATGAAGAATTAAAGTGATTTTTGACAACAAATATATCTTTTGTAATACTAAAATAATATTATGAAAAATAAAATTGATTTTTTATATATAATGTTGGATTAAAAACTAGTGGTTATATAATTGAAAGGCAAAAATAAAAAATAAAAATAAAATATTTTATACAAAAAAACAGAATATAAGTAAAGATTGTGATCTCAATTTAACATGTAAAATGTTTGATATGTAGAAAAAAAATAGAGATTTACACAGGATTAAAATATCAAAATGTTCAATTTAAGGTAGGTCTTGTTCAAATTCAAATATCTAAATGTTTAAAAGTTAGGTTAAGATATCGACTGCTAATGTAGTAAGAGGAATGCGGGACATGGGGATGGAAGGACTGGGGGCCTCTGGGGGGGAAGAGTGGCGATAGATTTAGGTGACGCGGCATGGTGTCTCGAGCGTATGTTAACTAGTGTCCATTTTTATGCTTATTTTGAGTAAGAGAGCGTGCTATCTCTCTAGTTCTAGTTATTTCGGGGTATGGATTAAGATGAATTATTAGATCTGTGGGGATAACATTGAACATTAAATAGGTGGGTGGAAAACTTGTGACAGAATGGGGTGTGTTATTAGAAATTTGCGGATTTTTTCTGAGGTAAAAGCGGGCGCTCTGTCAGATAACAGACATTTTGGAAATCCTTGTTGTAGTACAGTTTTGAGAGTTTGAATGTACGTTAGGGTACTGGTTTACTGGTTAAACTCCCTTTGAGAGTGGTGAAAGCTTGTTGGTAGTTTTATGGTGTATTTGAAAGAGGTAGTTTTCTCGGTTTTCGTAAGTGCTGTGTTTCGACATTGTTGCGGTAAAAATGTTATTCAATGATGTCAGGTTTAGATGTGGGTAAAAGTGCGACTTTTCGACGTGGACACGCTTTGGGCTGAGAAGTGTCACAGGCATGAAGGCGTCTTTGTGGCCTTTTAAGTGAGAAAAATTGTTGTGATGCGCTGTGTGACACGAGTGAATTGAATGGAAAGGTGTCACGTGAAATCTTTGTTTTTGGTACAGCATCTAACTTGTTTCACCATGAACAACAAATTTACTAGTCATGAGTGGTGGTTGTACAAAACACATCGAGATATCTTGGTTGTTAGTGAATATGGCACGTTTAGTGGCGACGGAGCTTGTGTTGCTCGAATTCGATTTGTTGCTAAGTCGCACGCTAATAGATGGTGGCCAATTGTAGAAAGTGATGGGAAGTGTGTTGTAGTTTGTTGAGAGAGATGTGTGGATGATTAATAATTATGCATGTAAAAGGAAAGGACGGGGGAGTGTAGCTATGTTGGGATTTAACGATTGTAATAGTTTTGGAAGACTGTGACTTAATTTAGCTACTGACGTGGTAGTTGATGGGATTTTTATTTTTAACTTGTTTTGGGAGAGATAGTTACTTTTCTAGTTGTGATTTTGAAGATATTGTATCTTTCGATTTTTGCAATTAAAAAAAATGCGTTTCACCTATGTGTATTAAAATTTGAATATATTTTTTAAATCGTTGATTATGGTAGTGCAAAAATTATCCTTGTAAAAGGGGCAATGGCGTGATAGTGACTTATAATTTGAATGAGGCGTTTATATAAAATATTGAACATAAAAATGATTTTTGCAAAGTTTTGAGCATTTGATTAAGAGATTGGTGTTTTGGTATAAAAATAAGTTATTAAGAAAAACACACAAATAAGTTTAGAATTATGATTCGAGTAATTTAAAAAAATAATGTTTTTTTTTTTTTTTTATGTAAAATTGAAAGTAATGAATTAAAATTTATAATTTGCTTAAAATAAAATAAAAATTGATAAATGAGGGTGTAAAAGATTTAAAATTTGAATTGAAATGATATAAAAATGGTAAAAATTGATTTAAAATGATTACAGTGAAAATAAACATTAAATTTATGGAGAATCAAGTTGTGAGCATGAGGAGAAAGTTTTTAAAAACTCACAGTTTTGAAGATTGTTCAGTCAGGAAACTTGGTCTTTAGTTGTCGTCCTACTGATGACGTGGAAGACGCTCCGAGTAGAGCTTGTAGAAGTTTGTAACTTCTGTTTGGTGACGGCAGCATGTCGCCTGGAAGATTGGTGCGTTGTAAGGCCGAAGGGGGAAAGTCTCACCGGCTTATTTTGCGGGATTTTCGGCTGTGTCGTTGAAGTGTTGACAGCTTGCTCCTGATATATAGTCTCTTGTTGGCGGGGAGATTGCTTGATCGTTTCGTTGGACTGGCGGGTTGTTCCTCCATCTTGGCTCTTTCTCTCTTTTCTATCTGGACAGGCTTCTTACCTTTTTCACTGTGGTGTCCTTCGTTTGGGTTATCCTGTCGACTCTCTGTAATAAGTTGAGGTCTGGTAGCCTCTTGTAGAATCCTGTCGACTCTCTGTAATATGCTGTGGTAACCGGTGGTCAAACCTGTAGTAGCCGAGAGGGACAGTCAGGGCGTGGAGAGTTTTCCAGTACCTCTCTGCACTTTGGAAGACCTTTAACAGTTTTCACAGAGTACAGGCAGTCGTGGTCGAGGCAGAGTGGAAAGCTTGGGAACCACACACACAAAACGAAGAGACACAGCTGAAGTAGGAAAGTTCCATGAACAGATAGGAGTTGAGCTAAGCAAGATGGAGATATAGAGTTCTTACTGTTTTACATGGCGATGATGTGGACCTGGCTACAAGCGACAAGGGCTTGCGCCGACGGTGAAGAGACTAACTGCGGACTAACTATTGTCGGCTAAAACCGAGGTGTTTATATACCATTCTCGAGGAGGGGGGGGAGACATCTGCGAATTTGAACTTTGAACGTCTGGGGCATTCTGCACCCTTTAGACCAGATGGCAACGGGCTGCCGAATTCCTTTTCAGGGTTGTTATTTTGTCTGAGAATGTGAACTTTGAACGTCTGCACCCTTTGGCCTCGATGGCAACGACTCGCTAAATTCCTCTTCAGGATTGTTGGGTTTCTCTCTCGATCTTAGACGTTTTTGAATTTCTCAATCTTGCTTTAACTTAGCTCTTAATCTATTACATAGTTTTATTTATTTGTCTTTAATTTGTACAAAGTACATTACATATGGCGATGCAATATAGTTGTGTTTCTATATACAACACGACAATCTTGTTATAAGTAGTTATACAATATAGGGTTGTTGGTTTAAATTACCATATATATATATATATATATATATATATATATATATATATACATATATATATGTTTGTCGGCTATGCACGCCCTCAATATGTAACTAATCTCGCTGAAATTTGAACAGGACAGAGAGTTAAATCTGGAAGAGTTTTTTTGTCGCACTTTAACCAATAAAAATATATTTAACCAAGTACTGAGCAACAATATTTTTTTAGTCAGAAATGATGATGACAATATTTCCGTATCATGCTTGATTGCATTAAAAAATTCTTTTGGGGAATATTCACTAAAGCAGACCACGGGTAAAGCCAGATAATGATTAATAGTAGGCAGGAACAAAATTCTACCAGCGAAACATTCACTCGAGCAGAAGACACACGAAGCCAGGTCATCTCTATATATAAAATATCGTTTCTAGGCCTTTTGGGTAAGATCATGTAGTATATCTCTAGATATTTTTATTTATGCATATATTTTTAAAAATCTATTCAGTAGAGAGTGGATATATTTGCTCGAAAAATAAATTTCATATATTATATAAATATATGACATAACGAATTATATTATCATAATATTCTGTGTTCCCGAATATTATTATCAATAATATTCGTTAGGCAAACTTTCACTTGGATAAAACCCGGGCGAAGCCGGGTACACATCCGCTAGTTAATATATATAGTCACGACCGTCTTTCCTCATCGGCCTCAGTCACGGATGCGCGCGCATCATCATTATGATCATTATCATTATCTAATGATAATAATAATAATAATAATAATAATTATTATTATTATTATTATATTATTATTATCTTTCCACCGTCATGTCACGGATGCGCGCGCAGCATCATTATGATCATTATCATTATCTAATGATAATAATAATAATAATTATTATTGTATTATTATTATTATTATTATTATTATTATTATTATTATCAACATATATAGTCACGACCGTATTTCCACCGTCAATCAATTCCTCAATTCCTCATGTCACGGATGCGCGCGCATCATCATTAGTATAATATAAAAAGCCAACAATGAAGAATGAATGTAAGATAAAAAGCCAACAATGAAGAGTAAATATGATATAAAAAGCCAACAATGAAGAATGAATGTAAGATAAAAAGCCAACAATAAAGAGTAAATCTAATAACGAGTTTACCAAGTGGGAAGAGGAGCTTCTTTTTATTAGCATGCACACAATGCTAATGAAGCTCACGGATGGGATTTTTCATAACCATCGGTGGTTCAGTGGTAGAATGCTCGCCTGCCACGCGGGCGGCCCGGGTTCGATTCCCGGCCGATGCATTTTTTTTTTTTTACAATTTTTAAAACTCATTTATATATTATACAAGAATGACATCCACGGCGCCAATTTATAATTGTAACGAATAGTATTTGAATAAAAGCATTTAATCGGGTAAAACCCGGGAGTTGCAAGGGTCATTCGTATATAATAATTGTATAAACGAATGCAAGACAAAATCACCGCGAATGTTTCTTTTTTTAAGGCAATTTCTTTTTAAGGCAATTATCGTTATTTATCGTTAATTTTTGTTTCGATTTTATTGAAAAAAAAAAACGATATGGTGCCTTTAAAAAATGATCTTTATTACTATGCAGTTTTCTATTTAGTCAATATACCTAAGTTCATGTTGCAAATGTAATTATCTCTATCGATTTAGTAGGTGAAATGCAAAAAAAAAAAAAATCGACATGATGAAATCTTTATGAAAATTCACATTTTTATTTTTATATTTTCAAGACACACACAGTTTGGGGCGGGACGTTTCACAAGAGAGACATCCACGGCGCCAATTTATAATTGTAACGAATAGTATTTTAATTAAAACATTTTAAAAACACACAGTTTGGAACGGGACGTTTCACAAGAGTGACATCCATGGCGCCAATTTATAATTGTAACGAATAGTATTTGAATTAAAACGTTTTTAAAATATATACGCACTCGGGTAAAACCCGGGCGTTGCCCGGGCCATTCGTCTAGTGCAGTGATTCTCAACCAATGTGCCGCGGTAATTTTGTGTGCCGCGAAATTCTAAAAATGTGCCGCCGAATTTTAGTCATATGATTATGTTCACGTTTGTATTGGTTTTTCTTTTTCATTTTTTTACTTTTTAAAATAACGAATATTTTCTTGGCCTTGAACTGATAAAATGAATATTTGGTTTTGTACATTAAACGTTAAATAAGCCAAGTTATTTGGTGGCCTTGAATTAGCAAATTGAATGTTAGAGATGTATATTACTTATATTTTGCATAGAAATATTGATACATAATTTGAATTTTCTTGCATTCAAGAGTTAGCAAAATCATTCATAGTTTGTTTAGTATGTTTTACTATTCATTAGTTTGTTGTCGTACTTTATTAAATTATATTCTGTGCTGAGAACATGCAAGAAAACATGTACCTATGTTTTCCCACGTGACGCAGCGGAGCGTGACCTTGGCTGCACGGGTGAGTCAGTTGTTGTTTTGCTCTCTGTATCGATGGACATTAAAACATATTCGAATAAAATATATAGTATATAAAATTATATCTATATAAAATATTATACAAAATTGCATTAAGCATTGCGTTATTTCAAATTAGAACAGGTAAATCGTATTTGAAGGTAATATTTGATTCGCTGTTTTTTTTAAATTGTTTGGACAATCTAATTTTTATATTTAAGCAGATCCTTTTTAAAATGGATAAATGGTTGAAAAAGAGAAAGCTTGACGATAATAACAATATTGATATCGTTGGCGACCGAACGAATGAGCCCATACCTAGTACAAGCAAAAATAGCTCTTGCTCGCAAAACTATGTTGTTTCTCGGAAATACAATGAGGATTTTTTAAAATTTGGATTTACCTCAACAATGGAAAATTACCAAGTTGTTCCTGAATGTGTAATATGTGGATCTAAATTATCAAATAGTTCTATGGTTCCGAGCAAACTCCAACGTCACTTGGTGACTAATCATCCTTCGCTTGCAACAAAAGATAAAAGCTACTTTGAAAAGTCATTATCGTTAAAATTGAAACAAGTAAAAGTTTTTGAAAAACAAATCAGTGTATCAGGAAAAGCTCAACTAGTTTCTTACGAAATAGCTGAACTACTTGCCGTAAAATTAAAACCACATAATTTGGCCGAAGAAATTATGTTACCAGCTTGTCGTAAAATTGTAAAAACAATGATTGGTGAATCGGCAGATATTAATCTTTCTAAAATACCACTTTCGAATGACACAATCCATCGAAGAATTAAAGATATGTCGCAAAATATTGAGGAAAATATTGCAAAAACTCTTGGAAATTCAAATTTTGCTCTACAAATTGATGAAACAACAGATATTACAGGGAAAGCTCATTTAATTGCATTCGTTAGATTTATTCACGAAAATGATATAATTAATCAATTTTTATGCTGTCGGGAGTTACATGAATTTACAACTGGGAAAAATATTTTTAATGTAAAAAAAAAAAAAAATTACTTCATATTTAGAAGAAATAAAAGTTTCGTGGAAGTTATGTATTGGCATTTGTACAGATGGTGCCCCAGCTGACTGGACATCTAAAAGGATTTGTAGCACTTGTTAGAGAACTTAGTGGGGATATATTAGTTACTCATTGTTTTTTGCATCGAGAAGCACTTGTTACAAGATATTTGCCATCAGAATTGAAAATAGTTCTGGAACAATGTGTTAAAATGATTAATTATATAAAATCAAGACCATTAAAAAGTCGCTTATTTACTAAATTATGTCAAGCTATGGAAGCCAAGTACGAATCCTTGTTACTGCATACGGAAGTAAGGTGGTTATCCAGAGGAAAGGTTTTATCTCGTGTATTGGAATTAAAAGACGAAATGAAAATGTTTTTTGAACAAGATAAAAATTATGAATTTGTTCTTTTGTTGGAAGATAAAATATGGTGTACTAAACTGGCTTACTTATCGGATATTTTGTTATTTTTAATAAAATAAATTCAAGTATACAAGGGCCTAATGAAAATATTTTAACCTCAACCGATAAGCTGGTGGGATTCCAAAAACAAATAACCTTGTGGAAGAAAAAAGCTCAGGAAGGCAATTTGGAAAGGTTTGAGTCAGTTCCAAAAGACTGTTATAAAGATATTAAAATAATTGTTATTGATCATTTAACAGCATTAGAGGAGAGAATTATTCATTATTTCCCAAAATTAGATATACAGAAATATGATTGGGTTCGTAATCCATTTCATATAACTGATACTTCTGTATATGATTTAAATTTAAATGAAGAGGAAGAACTCATTTTGCTTTCAAATAATCGAGATTTAATTTCAAAACATTCAGAGGAATCAATTAATTCATTTTGGATTAATATTAATTGCGATTATCCGCTGATAGCCAAAAGAGCTTTAAATATATTATTACAATTTTCCACATCTTATTTATGTGAATTTGGATTTTCAGCATTAGTCAATATTAAAACGAAAAAGAGAGCAAGATTAATAAATGTAGAAGATAATATGAGAGTGGCATTGTCACATTTACGTCCAAATATAAATGAAATAATGAAAAAACGCCAACCTCAAATTTCGCATTGAATGTATTGCCATAATTTTATATTTAATTTTTAATTTGTGTTTAATGTATTTTATTAATAAACGTATGTTATTTTTGTAATACATATTACTTTATTTTGGACATTTAATAAAATAATTTTTAAATTGTGCCGCCAAATTTTCAAATCTTTAAAATAATGCCGCAACAAAAAAAAGGTTGAGAATCACTGGTCTAGTGTAATATAAAAAGCCAACAATGAAGAATAAATGTAAGATAAAAAGCCAACAATGAAGAGTAAATATAATATAAAAAGCCAACAATGAAGAATAAATGTAAGATAAAAAGCCAACAATGAAGAGTAAATATAATATAAAAAGCCAACAATGAAGAATGAATGTAAGATAAAAAGCCAACAATGAAGAGTAAATATGATATAAAAAGCCAACAATGAAGAATGAATGTAAGATAAAAAGCCAACAATGAAGAGTAAATGTAATATAAAAAGCCAACAATGAAGAATAAATGTAAGATAAAAAGCCAACAATGAAGAGTAAATATAATATAAAAAGCCAACAATGAAGAGTGAATGTAAGATAAAAAGCCAACAATGAAGAGTAAATGTAATATAAAAAGCCAACAATGAAGAATGAATGTAAGATAAAAAGCCAACAATGAAGAGTGAATGTAATATAAAAAGCCAACAATGAAGAATGAATGTAAGATATAAAGCCAACAATGAAGAGTGAATGTAATATAAAAAGCCAACAATGAAGAATGAATGTAAGATATAAAGCCAACAATGAAGAGTGAATGTAAGATAAAAAGCCAACAATGAAGAGTAAATGTAATATAAAAAGCCAACAATGAAGAATGAATGTAAGATAAAAAGCCAACAATGAAGAGTAAATATAATATAAAAAGCCAACAATGAAGAGTGAATGTAAGATAAAAAGCCAACAATGAAGAGTAAATGTAATATAAAAAGCCAACAGAGTGAATGTAAGATAAAAACCCAACAATGAAGAGTGAATGTAATATAAAAAGCCAACCTTGAAGAATGAATGTAAGATAAAAAGCCAACAATAAGAGTAAATATAATATAAAAAGCCAACAATGAAGAGTGAATGTAAGATAAAAAGCCAACAATGAAGAGTAAATGTAATATAAAAAGCCAACAGAGTGAATGTAAGATAAAAAGCCAACAATGAAGAGTAAATCTCTATATATATAAAAATGAATGTTTGTCTGTTTGTTTGTATGTCCGGTATACAAATTCGCCGTAGTTCACTAATTCAAACCAAAATTTCCATACATAGGTAAAAAATACGGGGAAGACGATAGGCTATTTAAAAATATATATAAATCAATTATTAAAACTATATATTTTTAGTCGGAAAATGATGATGACGTTATTGCTGTATCATGTTTGATTATCAGATACAAAATTATATCGGGAAAAATTCCAAAAAGCAGAGACCACGGGTGAAACCAGTTCATTATTTTGTACGCAGGAACAAAATTCTAACAGAAAAACATTCATTCGAGCAGAAAACAAAAGCCAGATCATCTTTCTATAAAAATATCGCTTCTCAGACACAAAGTTTGCAGCGGGACGTTTCACAAGTTTGACATCCACGGCGCCAATTTATAATTGTAACGAATAGTATTTGAATAAAAACATATAATCGGGTAAAACCCGGGCGTTGCCCGGGTCATTCGTCATTAATATATAGTCACGACCGTCTTTCCTCAATTCCTCATCGCTGTCACGGATGCGCGCGCATCATCATTATGATCCTTATCTTCTATAGAAGCTTCTATCTTTATAATTATGTATATTTACAAAAAGTCAATTCGCTCGCGCCTCTAGCGGTGAAAATGAGGGGTAATACCAGCTGACCTAATGTACATGTAAAGTTTGGAGCGGGACGTTTCACAAGAGTGACTTCCACGGCTCCAATTTATAATTGTAACAAATAGTATTTGAATAAAAACATTCAATCGGGTAAAACACGGGCGTTGCCCGGGTCATTCGTCTAGTCAACATATATAGTCACGACCGTCTTTCCACCGTCATGTCACGGATGCGCGCGCATCATCATTATGATCATTATCATTATCTAATGATAATAATAATAATAATAATTATTATATTATTATTATTATTATTATTATCAACATATATAGTCACGACCGTCTTTCCACCGTCATGTCACGGATGCGCGCGCATCATCATTATGATCATTATCATTATCTAATGATAATAATAATAATTATTATTATTATTATTATTATTATTATCAACATATATAGTCACGACCGTCTTTCCTCAATCAATTCCTCATCGCTGTCACGGATGCGCGCGCATCATCATTATGATCATTATCATTATCTAATGATAATAATAATAATTATTATTATTATATTATTATTATTAATATATATAGTCACGACCGTCTTTCCTCAATTCCTCATCGCTGTCACGGATGCGCGCGCACAGAGAGGTCACGTGCTCGCCGGCAGCCAACGGGCGCGCGCCGCCGGCATTACGTCATAGATTATAAACACAAGGTAATAAGGCCAAATAAAAAAATAGTGTGTGATAAGGCACAATTTGGATTATATACTTATATAATTGCCTTATTCTGTCTGTGTGAAGTTCACTGTGTGAAGTTCACGGATAGATTTTGGTCAGAATGGATAAAATAAAAAAAAGTGTCAAGGGATGGGAATCGAACCCACGACCTTCCGCTTACCGGGCAGATGCCATGACCACTAGGCTACCCTGGACATATTTTTCCGTTCACATTTTTATTTTTATATTTTCAAGACACACACAGTTTGGGGCGGGACGTTTCATAAGAGAGACATCCACGGCGCCAATTTATAATTGTAACGAATAGTATTTTAATTAAAACATTTTAAAAATATATACACACTCGGGTAAAACCCGGGCGTTGCCCGGGCCATTCGTCTAGTATATATATAGTCACGACCGTCTTTCCTCATTCCTCATCGGCCGCCTCTGTCACGGATGCGCGCGCACAGGGAGGTCACGTGCTCGCCGGCAGCCAACGGGCGCGCGCCGCCGGCTTTACGTCATTATTTATAAACACAAGGTAATAAGGCTAAATAAAAAATAGTGTGTGATAAGGCACAATTTGGATTATCTACTTATATAATTGCCTTATTCTGTCTGTATGAAGTTCACTGTGTGAAGTTCACGGATAGATTTTGGTCAGAATGGATAAAATAAAAAAAGTGTCAAGGGATGGGAATCGAACCCACGACCTTCCGCTTACCGGGCAGATGCCATGACCACTAGGCTACCCTGGACATATTTTTCGTTCACATTTTTATTTTTATATTTTCAAGACACACACAGTTTGGGGCGGGACGTTTCACAAGAGAGACATCCACGGCGCCAATTTATAATTGTAACGAATAGTATTTTAATTAAAACATTTTTAAAATATATACGCACTCGGGTAAAACCCGGGCGTTGCCCGGGCCATTCGTCTAGTATATATATATATATATTACGAGGGCCATCCAATAAATAAGTTTCCCTATTTTTTTTCTGCAAACGAAACGTTGTAAAAATTAGTTAGTATGGAAGAAATGGTCACTAGGATGCGTTGGAAGCTGGTGACCTTCAAAATCACGCTACTCGTACGCGCAAGTCCGTAGCGCTTTAGTTTCCATGGAGCTACCACTGGTGAACGTGTCCACTTGCGAACTCCGTTCTGTAATTCGTTTTTTTTTTTTTCACGGCGAAAAATGAAACTGCGGTCAATATTCATCGCAATTTAGTGTCAGTGTATGGTGAAGAATGTATGAGCATCCAAATGGTTCGCCGATGGCGTTCATGGTTCTTAGAAGGACGGTAAAACGTGCATGATGACGAGCGAAGCGGCAGGCCCGTTACTGCTACGGACAATGCAGCCGTTGCTGCTGTTCGGAATGTGGTGGAAGCAGATCGCCGCGTCACCATTGACGAAATAATGATTCGACTGCCTCCTGGAATCGAAATTGGACGCTCTTCGATTGGAACAATCATGTCAGATATTTTGAATTTTCGCAAAGTCTGCGCAAGATGGGTCCCACGTTTGCTCTTGGAAAATCACAAGCAACAACGAATGGAGGTAGCCCGAACTTTCCTGGTAATGCATCAAAGAGATGGAGATCAACTGTTTTCCCGTATTGTCACTGGAGATGAAAGCTGGGTGCATCATTCAACTCCAGAAACAAAACGACAAAGCATGGTGTGGAAGAAGCCTGAGGAAAGTGCACCAAAAAAGGCGAAAGTCACAATCTCTGCAGGCAAAGTTATGGCTATGGAAAACTTCAAATGGGAAATTTTCACACATCCACCTTATTCTCCGGAACTTGTTTCAAGCGACTTCCATCTTTTTCCAGCACTCAAGTGGCACCTTGGAGGCAAGCACTTTGCGAATGATGACGAAGTGCAGGCGGAGGAGAACCACTGGCTACGAAGACAGGACACGGCTTGGTACAACAGTGGTATCAAAAAATTGCTACAACGGTACCAAAAATGTTTGGACAGAAATCGTGATTTTTTAGAGAAGTAGTCTATGAGTTGTATAATGAAAATAAAATAACTTCATAATTGTAAATAATGTGGTTTATTTGTTAAAAAATAGGGAAACTTATTTATTGGATGGCCCTCGTATATTATAAAAATACTATCTCCTTTAACTCTCATATATTTTGTATAACTTTGACACTTCGAGTTTCTTTCTCCCTTTTTTTCACTTCTTTCAGGAGAATCTGTATATAGGACTTAAGGTATTAATAAAGAGATTGATTGATTTATTGGCACCCTTATTGTTTGACATGTAATAGGAGACAGTTCAGAAAGGGCCAAGAGGTATCGGGAAACATCGAAAGTATATATCATCATAAAGTTTCCTCTTCATTTCTACACGTCACAATATCTCACAATTTCAATTAGCAAAAGAAACCCGGAAGTTGTGCCAAAGAGAAGAACAAATTTCAGTATTTGACGCTGATGTTTTGGAAAAATATAACATAATTCAACAAAAAATAAGGAAAGATCAAATATACAACGTGTGATCAATAATTTACAGGAATGAGACTGGATCATTTTAAATATTTAAAATAGTGAAATAATTTTATAAGGATCTTATAGTTAAAACATTTATCAACAGGTAGAAGAAAAAAATTATCACACAGACGCACGCGCTCATATTTTTTCGAATTTATAAACTCGAGTATATCAGAACATTTTCTAACTTCAGTATGGACTGTATTGAAAAACAGCGATTCTGCATAGAGTTTTGCTTTAAATTAGAAAAAACAGCTTCCGAATCATTTAAAATGTTGAAGCAGACTTTTAAAGAAGATGCCCTATCACAATCGAGGACATTTGAATGGTTTGCACGATTTGAAGCTGGTCGAACAAGCGTCAAGGATGATCTACACACTGGAAGACCTTTATCGATAAGAAACCCCGAAAATGCACTCAAAATCAAGTCATCGATCAAAGAAAACTCAAGAAAAACTATCAGAGAGCTACCAGAAGACTTGTATATCTATTTTGGAACATGCCAAACCATCATAAAGAATGATCTGCATCTTAAACTATCCCCGGCTAAATTTGTCCCACATCTCTTAACGAATGAGCAGTAAGAGCATAGCAAAGAAAAGTGCAAAAATATGGTCGAAATGTTTAATTCTGATCCCCATTGGCTCAAAAATGCTATCACGGGAGATGAAACATGGGTGCACAGATATGATCCCGAGATTAAGAGGCAATCAAGCCAGTGGCTAGAACCTAGAGAATCAAGATTCAAGAAAGTAAGGATTCTCAAATCGAAGTGTCTTATCACTTTCTTTGATGTAAAGGGATTATTGGTATACTATGAATTCGTGTCCGAGGGTCAGACCATTAATAAACATTACTGTCTTGAGGTATTACGACGTTTAAGGGAGGCTGTGCGTCAGAAACGACCCGAAAAATGGCATCAGAAAAATTGGCTCTTGCATCATGACAACGCACGGTCACATACAGCAGTCACTGTGCACTCTATTTGGCTAAACACGGAATTGCTTTACTATTCCAGCCACTCTATTCTTCTGAACTTGCTCCAAACGACATTTTCCTTCACTCTAAAATTAAAAAAAAATCTTAAAAGGACGTAGTTTTGAAACAATACCTGAAATAAAGGAGAATACGAAGAATATTCGAAAAGCCTGAAAGATGAGGATTTTCAGAGGTGTTTTGATATCTGGAAAAAAAGATGGAACAAGTGTATAGATAGTGACAGTGATTATTTTGAGAAATTCAAAATGAAAAATTATTATACCTTTGTATTTTTTTAAATATTTAGTATTCCCCTGGATATTATTGATCACACATTTTATGACCTAAAGCATGTAGAAGGCCTAATAATTGATTCGATCACACTATGTACGAAATAAACTCCGAGAGAAGAATTACAAAATCTATAACAAGACTCAGAACGAAACACTATAAAGGAATGAAAATACATCCAGGCGGCACAATAACTTATAGGAGATGCAACAACTGTCCTGGTGTGGAATTAATACCTACCCACATATTCTCATGCCCAGCAATGGCCGCAGCCTTGCAGAAAATTGACATGGACCCAGAGCAGCAGCTTTACACACCCAAGATAGTGGACATTGCGACTGCTGTGATAGAGATACACGGGGACATCTGAGGCTCTTCACGAAGATTGTCATAACCACTTCGTATTTTCGTGATACATAAACATTTACTTGAACAACTGTTGAGTTGAGCTGCCAATGTGCAATTAATATAAACCAAGCTATTTTTTTTAAATTTCAAAATGGCGTCGTCGATCCCGGAGGTACGCATGAGGCGCTAATCAGTTTAGGAGGCCAGCTCATTTGTAAAACGTCGCGGCAATGAGGGGGGAGGTGTGAAATACTGGAGGTCTGTGGTAATGGAGAAGAAGTGGGCGCTGCTTTATCATCGTTTGGCTGCAAAATCTTTAACCCCTTCCCACACCCTCGGCGGTCTTTTGTTTCCTCCTTGTGATTGTTGTGTTTTTTGTTGTGTAATTGATTATCTAATTGGTACTGAGGCGTTGGCGGTACTTCTCATTAGTGTTTGGCGAAGCAAAAAATCAGATCGTTGAAGGCCGTTCTCATCGCGCCTTCCATTTTGATGTTGATTACAGAGATCTTGAGCAGGATCTCACCAGAATATCCTTCCACTCAAACTGTAGATTGAAACACTGTCTTTTTGGCCCAAGATGTTCATAAAAAATGCCTTACGATTTTTGTGCTACCCTTGTGCAGATAACATGAAGATATTTTCTGCATCGTTCTAATATCAGCGTGTTCACTCAAATGAAAGTTATCCTCACATAACACAGAGGCACACATACCTGTTGTCTCGTTGAAAATCTCTCTCTCTATATCTCCTTTTCAAATTCAACCTCAGAAGCAATGGTAAACCAATGTGCATACAATAGACTCACTATCCAGTAGTGGGTAGATTTAGGTCGTGGTAGAATGATTGGGATGAAAAAAATAATTTAAAATTATAGAAGACTATTAATACATTTCAATAACGTACCATATATATAATAAAAATGGAAACACCGAAACGCGAATGTTTCTTTTCACAGATAAATCAAACTTCTACTGTCCTACTGCGATGAAAAATATTGGGAGAGCTTGGCTCATCAGTGGTGAACTCTCACAGCGGTTTCGTCAATTTAATCAACCAGGCCGCCTCTTTCGAGCTCTAATACTGTATTGGATCATTCTGATTTTATACGCATCACTGAAGGGTGGAATCTTAGAAATGGTATTAAAGCAAACTATGAGCATAGTCTTTTAGGACAGTAGAATTACATTTAAATATTTGCATCGAGCAATGCTCTTTCTAAAAAAATAAGGACAAGGCATTACATTAATGCCTTACATAATACGTAACCTGAGTCATCCATTTTTCAATAAAACCATCAAGTTAAATTGCCTTTCTTTTGGTGGCCAACTATGTTACAGGAAATTAAAATATATGTGAGATCCTGTTCCACATGTCAATTAACCAAAGTTAGCCATCAACCAACTTTAGGGGAATTAATAACTCCTGACTCCAAATTACACCCAATGCAGTTGATTGGAGCAGATACAATAGTATTGGGGTCAGCTGCCAGAAACACAAGACATAAGTACATTCAAGTTTTTGTGGATAATCTAGGGCATTCCCTACTGCAAAAAAATACTGGAAAAACCACAGCGCTATGTTTCACCACCCTGCTGCAAACATCATTGCCACTCAAATGTGTCTTGACTGATAATGGAAAAAAATTGTTTCAAAAGAGTTTAACGAGTTACTCAAGACCCACAATATCAGACATACATATACAACACCATACTGTCCTTAGTGTAATGGATTGTGTGAAAAGTGAATGGAACCCTAATGACAAGATTAAGTGCTGCACTGCAAGACAACCCGAAAGTCAAATGGTCTACTCTTCTACTTAAAGTGGTGAAGAATTACAACAACACTCCACATGACATCCCTGGATTTACTCCGTCCTTTCTGCTCTTCGGTTATCACCATCAGCCACAGTTTGCTGATGAACCTTCATCAATCTAGGTGAAGGACGCAAGAAACTTAGCAATACTCAGAACCAGACAACATAGAGACAGTTGGAAGGAAAGGCATGACTCGAAGCATTTGGCAATATCATTCGAAGTCTGTGATCTTGTTCTTAGAAGAATTCCATTCAACGATCCGAGATTAATCAAGACGTCTCCAAAGTATGAAGGACCCTTAAATATTGTGAAGAAATTTTCAAATGTAACCTAAGAAGTGGTTTGAATTGACCAAGAGAGCCCTATACGAGTACATTTTTCTCAATTGAAGACATTTGTTCCTAGCGGATAGCGGATTAAAGCGGGGAAAATGCCACGGGTCATCAGTAAAAAAAAAGTAATCATCATCACAATAAAGCATTAGAAGAAAAACAACAACAAAGAAAAGAAACAACAGGAAAGGAGGACTTTTTGTTATTTAAAAAATATTGTTTATTTATTTATTTCAATATTCAAAGCGCTATGTCCCCCTAGGAACACTTGCGCTGTCATACATGTATGCCTTTACATTTGTCTATACACATATATATATATATATTAACACAAATTTATACATATATATATGAAAAAACAATAGAAAAAATAAAAGATAAGTGGGTCAGGTGTTGATATTAAAAATAAAGAAGGCATCTCCTGACCACGAGCACATGTGATTTTTAGATGGCAGAGCGCCATCAAGTGGAGCAAAAATAAACTAAACGTTTATTTAGCTTGCTCCGTGATATTTGGCCAACCCAATTTCTTGATAAATCAAAAAAAGCCATCCACGAACGCGTTTCGCGCTGTTGGCGCTCGTCAGCGTGGAGAAGGCTGTAACCACTGCGACCAAAAATATTTTTGGTCCCAATGGCTTCACGAAAAATCAAGAAATGGGTATTTAAGGCCAAATTTGCGTAAAGACGCTTAACACATGAAAAAACAATAGAAAAAATAAAAGATAAGTGGGTCAGGTGTTGATATTAAAAATAAAGAAGGCATCTCCTGACCACGAGCATATGTGCTTTTTAGATGGCAGAGCGCCATCTAGTGGAGCAAAAATAAACTAAACGTTTATTTAGCTTGCTCCGTGATATTTGGCCAACCCAATTTCTTGATAAATCAAGAAAAGCCACCCACGAACGCGTTTCGCGCTGTTGGCGCTCGTCAGCGTGGGGAAGGCTGTAACCACTGCGACCAAAAATATTTTTTGGTCCCAATGGCTTCCCGAAAAATCAAGAAATGGGTATTTAAGTGAGCCGTTAGATCATCGTAGATCTCGTCAAGAGGAATATTTTATTTCCTTGCATTAGAAACAACCAGTTTCAACAGTCTCCTTATATAGTGTTCTTTGAGAAGGTTCTGTGCTTGTATTACTTTGGGATAATTATCCTCAGTAATAAGTTAACTGCACACAAGACGTTGAGCTCTGGATCCCTCGACTACCGCTTGTAGCAGAGAGTGAAATTTATCTACAACCCCAAGAGTTTCATCGTCAATAATTTCACTAAATTGCCCCCACCATGACAGCCAATCCTCTAGGTTGCCCTTAAATTTTGGTAACTCTACTTTTGGCAACCTAATAGTTCTTTTAGATTCGGTATTTACAACCGAATTCGCCGCGGACTCTACCAATGAGCCGTCGACCCTATCACTCGCGGTTTCACACCGAGACAAATATTTATTTTCTCTATTTCAAACATTCCTTGAACATAGTTTTCACAACTCTCGAATTCTTCTTCGATTTTGACCTCCGTTATGATTTCATCCTCCAGAAGGAGCCTATGGTACCTTGAATCAATTTCATTTTATTCCTTAGAGAGAACACAAATTCGGTTATATTTAGCTCTATACTTTTCTACATCGAAATCTGGCTTTTCTATTTCGGTCCAAAACTCGGTGGACAGCCTAGTAAAAATAGCTCTTTTGTGATCTCTAGCCCTTTTTAATGTATCAATACTCTGCATTATTTAATGTAATATTCCTAGAAGCCTTTCTTTTTTTTTTTCCTTTCTCGATTTGACCAGCCAATGCAGCCCACCCGGGAAGGCCAAAATAAAATGTTAAGAAAGGGGAAAATAAAAAAGCTCGTGGAGGAAAAGAAAATTTCGGAACGCTCCACAAACCCCCTTTTTAAAAATAAAAACTTTAACCTAAAGTTTTGATATTGTTTTAGGCTGCCTTGGGTGTTCAATCAAGAAAAAAGGAAGACAACAAAGGCTACACATATAAAGCTTTTGTTTAATTTTTTGATCGCTATAAAATAAAAGATAAAAAATATATAAAAACTTATTGTTTTTGTGTATTACAAAATTTGCATGCAACTTAAATGTTTTTTAACAAAGAAATAATATAAAATGATGATTGTAAGGAACTCTTCCTAGTAAAATTTGCAATAAACAAGGCGATAAGGAAGATGGGTGTCTTTATTATACAGAATAAGCACGAGCTTTCGGGTAAAAACCCTTCGACAGGTAGCTATCACATAGCACGATGGACACTAATGGAAAGAGTTTTTTTAAATATATATATAGTAGAGGTAATTTGTACATACAGCGTAAAAAGAAAAGATGCAAAATAGATAAAAATTCTATCAAACAAAAATATATGGAGGTAATTTGTATAGACTGCATGGAAAGAAAGAAGATGCAAATAAATAATAAGATAAAGTACTATTAAACGAATATATATGGAGATACGGCTCGAGATAACATAGGAACTATTAAAGCTTTAAGAGATACCAGCAAGGAAAACACCATAAATGTCCGGCATGTCAATTTTTCTATTTATGCTATTGAGTTTTCTAGAGATAATAGATTCCAGCACCTGACAAGTCCTCCATTAGAAACAAGTTGGCCTGTTCCCTCCAAAAACCGCTTTCTTTGCCTTCCGCATCCTACTCGGATCTAAAAATCCTTAAAAGACTCAAGAACAATAGATCCTTGGTTATCACTAAATCCGACAAAGGCTCTAACACAGTTATTCTCAACCAGCATGATTATCACTCCAAAATGTTGGCCGTACTCCAAGATACTGATACCTTCCTTCTCATCACACCTCAAGACATTAGCGTCATTTCAAAGAAATTTAAAACTTCCCTTTCCCGCTTAAAGAAATCAGCCAGCATCTCCCCGGAAGACCACAAATCGTTCATCTCCAATCTCTCCGGCAGTGCTTACATATATGGCCTGCCCAAAGTTCACAAGCCAGAAATTCCTCTACGCCCCATAATATCCTATCACCTCTCTCCTGCTTATCCGTTATCTAAATATCTCTCTCAATTCCTCTCCCCCCTCTTAGGGTCCCATAGAAGTTGTTACTCTGTATCTAACGCTCCCAGTTTTGTTAGCGAAGTCACTGCACTTCAACCCGCACCCCACCATGTTATGTGCTCTTATGATGTGACTTCCCTGTACCTTAGCCTCCCGCATAATCTTATTATAGATAGCATTAATCGTTTCCTCACCACTGTCAATTTAGATCCCCCCATCATCTCAACTATTACTCAACTTGTCAGCATTTGCCTAGATATGGGCACCTTCACCTATAGACAGGACTTTTACAAACAGATTAGGGGCTCCCCTATGGGAAGCCCATTATCATCTATAGCTGCAGAAATTGTCATGACCCGCATCGATACCTGGATAAACCAAGTTCACCACTCAGACATCCATTTATGGCGTCGTTACGTCGACGACGTTTTTTTGCATTTGTAATGCCAGCCGGGAAAACACCATCCTTTCATCCCTTAATAGTTACCATCCGGACATTTCTTTCACCATAGAGCTGGAGAAAGAGCGGGCCATCCCTTTCTTGGATGTCCTCGTCATTCGATCTTATCGCTCATTCAACACCTCAGTATATTACAAAAAAGATTGTCCCCCTCACTACACCCATTTCAACTCTCATTGCCCAATTACCCATAAAATCAATATTGTCAAAACTCTCACAAAACGTATCTACACCCACTGCTCCCTCCCTATTTTCAAGAAAATTGAAAATGAATTAATAATTTCCCATCTCACTGCTGCCTCCTTCCCTCTGTCCTTTATTAAGAGACATTCTTATATTCCGGTTCCTCGGAAACCACCGGATACTTACAGATCAATATGTACTCTTCCCTATTCCTCTCTTTCTGTTGACATTGCCCGTTCCCTAAAATCCTTTGGAATTCGAATTTTTTACAGTAATAGCCCTAACCTACTAACTTCTTTAAGGCATTCAATCACTAAGTCCTGTACCCCACCTGACGCCCTTCTCTCTACTGGCGCTGTCTACTCCGTCTCCTGTGAGCTTTGCTCTGCCACTTATGTGGGTGAGACGGGTAGAACAGTTGCCATTAGAGTGTCGGAGCATCAGCGCAATATATCTGTGACCCTAGATCCCTAATATACCAGCATATAGCCGATACTGGTCACTCCTTCGACTTTCTCCATCCCACTGTTCACTACCTACATATTCACAACCAGCATCAACGATTGGTGCTGGGATCTATTATCTCTAGAAAACTCAATAGCATAAATAGAAAAATTGACATGCCGGACATTTATGGTGTTTTCCTTGCTGGTATCTCTTAAGCTTTAATAGTTCCTATGTTATCTCGAGCCGTATCTCCATATATATTCGTTTAATAGTACTTTATCTTATTATTTATTTGCATCTTCTTTCTTTCCATGCAGTCTATACAAATTACCTCCATATATTTTTGTTTGATAGAATTTTTATCTATTTTGCATCTTTTCTTTTTACGCTGTATGTACAAATTACCTCTACTATATATATATATTTAAAAAAACTCTTTCCATTAGTGTCCATCGTGCTATGTGATAGCTACCTGTCGAAGGGTTTTTACCCGAAAGCTCGTGCTTATTCTGTATAATAAAGACACCTATCTTCCTTATCGCCTTGTTTATTGCAAATAAAATGATGATATTGACGAAATATAATACTTAGTAAAATAAGAAAGAAAAAAATACAAAAAAATATGCTAGAATAATATAAAAAATATATAAATTTAGGAAATAAAAGGAAAAAAAAAGCGTGTGAGAGAGTGCTCACCAAAACAGTTCCTCTCAGTTGTTAGGTCGGCCTGCCCGAACCCCCCTGCAGAAAAACACCATCCTTGGAAGCACAATTCGTCGTCTTCGACGAACTTCCTGGTATTTTCAGATGAAACACAATTCGTCGCCCTCGACGTACTCCAACCATTATGCGAATCTCTCAAAGATTCGTCTCGGCTTCATCTTTCTTTAGGATGTCAGCCACCCAGTCCCTTCTCAGACCGCTTCTATGGTCGTTTATGGAAGATGGACGAAGTTCCCGGAGGTCATCTTGGGCAAGCTCTCGCAGGGCTTTTTTTTTTCTTGTCCACTTGGCACAGCTGTGTCACCAACTCTGCCCCCGCGCCTGGATCTCGTGACCCCTCTTCCCCTCAGAATGGTCAGAGGGTACTTGGACTGTCCATCCGGCCGGCGGACGATTACATTCTCTCGACAGGGGGTGGGGGCCAGTGTGTGAAAGAAGGAGAAGAAACAGCAAAAAATAGATTCCCTTTCGCTGAGGGGTCACACACACAATATATATATATATTAAAATAGTTGTAATATTTACATATATACATACAATATGCCATGAGTTCTAACAACATTCTTTCTGAATTTCTCATTTTTGGTGGATGAAACAGCACCAGTGATTATTTTGGCCGCTTTTGCTTGTAAACTGTTTAATCTTCCTTTTTGTGATGAACTTGAGGGAGCCCAGACAGGTGTTGCATATTCCATTATTGGCTTATTAAAGTGGTATATTTTTCTGATATTTTGGGTTTTTCTCCCCAATTTGTTCCACATAGCCATCTCATAATGTTTAGGTTTCTGGTAGCTCTATTTGAGGTGCTAATTATGTGTTTTGTAAATCGCAATTCCTCATCAAGTATCACACCTAGGTATTTTGGATTTCTAATTTTATCAATTATTTGGTTGTTTATGCTTATTTTTGGGTTAAAATTATGCCTTTTTTCCCTGTCAGTGGAGAAGACGCACAGGTTTGTTTTTATTGGGTTTATGGTGATTTTGAGTTTCATTGCCCACTTCTCCAGTACTCTCATTGATGTGTTCAGTATTTTTTCTGATTTATCTATACTGCTACTTGTGTGCTATATCATCTGCATAACCGTCAAGTTTTGTGTTTTCAATGTGGTAAGGATGGATGTCGTTTATATATAGCAGAAAGAGTAGGGGACTAAGCACAGATCCCTGAGGTACACCAGCCCATGTTCTTCGGCCCTTGAAAAATGCTATATTTACTCGAACCTTTATCCTTCTTCCCCATAAGAAGTCTGCAATCCAGATTGAGGTTTTCCTCTTACTCCGATGTTGTGCAGCCTTTCAAGTAATTTCTTCCTTCACACTCGATCAAAAGCTGCGTTCATATCCAGGAATATGGCCGTTGTCTTCTTTGGCGGTTTTTCCTGAAAATAATATATTATTGATTGGCAGAAGTAGAACAGTTGATTAGTTGTACAATGTCTGGATCTATAGGCAGTTTGATCAAAGTTTATTTTATTATTTTTAGTGAGCCAGACTATGAGCCTTGAGTAGATAATTCGTTCTGTTATTTTACAAGGAATGCTGGTGAGAGCAATTGTCCGATAGTTTTTGCAGTCCTTGGCATCAATGTTTGGTTTCAGTATTGGCGCTATTAACAGTGTGCCATGGAATGTTCAGTATACGTTGGAGTTGATTTTTAGCTTTGTCTCCAAAGTGTTTAATCATTTGACCAAAATTTGGATCATCTTCTAGTGACCTCTTGGGATCTAACTTTTCTATTGATGAGTTTAGCTCATTCAATGTGGAGTCACTAGAGAAAATATCTTGTTTAAAATAGTTTTTTGCTTGTTTAACTAACTTGTTTATATTATATTTTAGAGTCCTGTCTTTATTCTTATAGCTGAGTCTGGATGTGCTTGAAAGATATTCAGCAATTATGTCAACCATCTGTTTGTTCGTTCTCTCGCTGTTGTATTTGTATCGGTTAGAATATTGGAGAATTGGTGTTGGTTTTGATTCTTTTCTAACACTCTAATTATATTTCAGTTTTGGCCCCTTTCTTGGGTCCATTTTTTCGAAGAATTCTGCCCATTTTTCTTCTTTGTATATCCAAATTTCTTGTTCTATTTTGTGACTAATTTCAATGAGTTCCTTTCTGTTTTCTTCTGTTTTATTTGTTTTGAGAAGTTCATTGATAATTTCTCTCTCTGCAATCATTGCCTCGATGTTGTGGTCCTTCCAGTTAGGTATCGACAGGTCTATACGTCTACCTCTAGGTATCGATGCTTTTGCAGCTTTGAATATGTTCGAAGAGAAATTTTTCAAGTTTTTGTCAAACGTTCTGTAATTTAATTCTTCGCTGCGCAGTTCTTCAAACTTTTTTTTTTCAGTCAGCTTTCCTAAAGTTCCATGTTCTTTTATTCTGTTGGACATTCTCAATTTTGAAGTTTAGGGTTGTTAAAATTGGTCTGTGGTTACTGATTGCACTTTTTCAGGATATTCCCTTGTGTTGTGGGTGCGATGTTGTAATTTATCGCTGTGATGTCTATTGCGGATTCTGTGCCTGTGGACTTGGATATGTGTTCTCTCTGTTATTTAACTGTGTAAGGTCGAAATCAGTTAGCATGTCCTCAACCTGCTGACCTTTATTATCATGAACAGGTGATCCCCAAGTTGGACTTTTGGCGTTAAAATTGTGATATCCGCTTCACTTAATGTTTCTATTTGGCCTGGATTGATGCTAGTATTATCCGGGTGATAAACATTTATGATTGATATTGTTTTCTCTGGGAGATAGAATTCAATCGCCTGAGTTTCTGTCGTGCTTTCTGTAGGCTTACTCTGATTATAGGCGATTTTCTTAAATTTGATTTCTGGAGTTTTAATTAAAACGACAAGTCCTCCTCCTAACTTTCCCGGTCTGTCCTTTCGTAGTGTTGCATAACCTTTGATATTGAATCTCAGATACCGATTCTATTTTGACTCCTGAAGACTATAAAATAAAAGATAAAAAATATATAAAAACTTATTGTTTTTGTGTATTACAAAATTTGCATGCAACTTAAATGTTTTTTAACAAAGAAATAATATAAAATGATGATTGTAAGGAACTCTTCCTAGTAAAATTTGCAATAAACAAGGCGATAAGGAAGATGGGTGTCTTTATTATACAGAATAAGCACGAGCTTTCGGGTAAAAACCCTTCGACAGGTAGCTATCACATAGCACGATGGACACTAATGGAAAGAGTTGTTTTGAGAAGTTCATTGATAATTTCTCTCTCTGCAATCATTGCCTCGATGTTGTGGTCCTTCCAGTTAGGTATCGACAGGTCTATACGTCTACCTCTAGGTATCGATGCTTTTGCAGCTTTGAATATGTTCGAAGAGAAATTTTTCAAGTTTTTGTCAAACGTTGTCACGGATAAAACAAGTTAGCTCTTCAGTTTTCCTCTGGGTGCCATTTATATTGAGCTGTATTAAATTGAATTGTGTCCTTGTAGTAGAATTCTCATCAGAAGCCCGGGCTGCAGCTCCTGACGCGGCGCTTACCCCGGAAGCGGTAGCATTACTGGGGATATCGGCTTTGCTCTTCATTGGAAAATGGTTGCTGTTGCCACGTTAGTCACCTTGGAAACGAACCCGAATTTGTTCAAATATTCCAAAGATCCAGGGGGGACCGCAGGGAGGTGTGGTCGGACTCCCCCCCCTTTGGAATGCCGTCACTACAGGATAAAGCACTCTTGGTGACATTTTTTTTATTGCGATTCAGAATCTACCATTGAAGCTTTACGATCGTTTCGTACCTTTAATGGTATTCGAAGCGGTAAAGGACCCATGTGTTGCTACTCTCTAAGGCGAATTATTAAAAAAATTGAGAAGTCTGGATCTCTCTGGAGGCGATACCTCGAAATGGAATACCATCGACATGCACGTCAGTGGCTGTTACGGTTTTGCAGAATGTTGAAGCTATTGAAACGTTATCCATGTATGGAGAAGTAAGTGCTCGACAAGTTTCTCGACAAACGGGGATTTCATGTGGAACAGTTTGGAGAGCACACAATTAAGAATACCCATAAAAAATTCAAAGATTTCACGAACTGAAAGTCGGCGATTTTGAGAAACCTCAAGAATTCGCTGCATAGGTTTTCCGTCATATTGATATTGATGAGAACTGGCTGTCTAATGTTCTGTGGACAGATGAAGCTCACTTTACTCTAAACGGAGAAGTTAACACTCAAAACAGCCGCATTTGGGCAAAAGAAAACCCTAGGAATTTGATAGAAATGCCACTTTATCACCCAGAATTACAGTTTTGTGTGGGTGCAAAATCGAATATCTACCCACTTAACTATTAACGCCATAGCTAACAATGTTTTCAGCATAGGTTATATATTTTTAAACGTAAAAATAGGTAATATAACGCAGAACCTAAAATTCCATATCATCGATACGCCATTGCCTTTTGTCATATTATCCTTTAACTCCATGAAAAGATTTCTCAGCTACTCCTGTATCAAGATAATGTACCCCTACCAACTACCTTGTACCAATTCACCTCGTGCAAGCAACACGTGTCCCATGGACAGGTTAATACAACTGTCCCATTTACTAAGTTTTCCCCTCCTGGAACGGGTTGCTCACACGTGGTGAACTCCAACGCTCTTATTTAGTCTCATTGTAATGTTGATAATCCCATTTCAACGCCTTTATGTCTTTTTCTTGCATAGCTTTGGACAGAAGTAACCTAGGTCACAGTCCCTATAATTTATGCAAGGTGCTGCATCAATTTGCACCAGATTTCGCCGACAACAAAAACAACTATCTTTCCCAAAACAAGTTAAAAATAAAAATCCCATCAACTACCATGCCAGTGGCCAAATTAAGTCACAGCCTTCCAAAACTATTCCAATCGTTAAATTTCAACATAGTCACACTCCCTCGTATCTTCCTTTTACATGCATATTTAATCATCGACAAATCTCTCTCAACAAAATAAACAACACCCTCTTATATGTTATCTATTAAAGTTTTTATTCCTTTTTATTTTTACTTGTATGTTTAGTATTAGTTGTTTATACTTTATTATCTCTTATGGATATACAGAAATCAACCCCATGTTATATACCAACTCACTTTAATTAATTAAAAAAAAAATTACTTCCTTAATAACAGTCTTCCTATTCCGATCTCTTAAATCCCTCCATATGAACCCTCTCACATCCGGGGCCATCTGTGATGATTTAAGACCATGGAATTGTTGTAAATAGTCCAGATATCTACTACCACATGTTCCACCACGTGACTGTATATAACTTCTTATTTACTGTAAATAGAAAGCCTCAACTAACATCAATCTGTACCGCGTAAGAATCTAATAAAGTATAGCAACTGTACAGATAGAAGGAATGGAGATTAACAGGAGAAAATTAAGGTTAAAACTAATCAGGCTTAGGTGAAAAAAGGAGAGTAGGCCTAACAAACCCAGTCCAACTTTTACGAGGTCGTGGCCCTCCTGGATAATATAACTTTTCCCACCTGTTTACGTCAGAAAAGGGCAGTGACCTGTTCGGACCCAGCCAAGCCATAAAAGGAGGACCGATTCTCAGTTAGCCAGTCCTTAGTTAGTCTTCGTTCCAGTTCCAGTCCGCGTAGGCTGCTCCGATAAAGGTGAACCCTTTCCTGCCAGAAATCTCCTAGTCCAATTCCTTCTTGACGTTCAGACGCTTCTAAGTGGAATCTCTGTTTGCTTATTTCACCTTTGGCCCAGCTGTGTCGCCTTCCACCACGACTGCACGGTAGAGTTGACATCGAGGTTCGTCTAGTATCAGGTAACACTGGTCCCAGAGGTCCCAAGATATCACATAAATATATATTTATATATCCTTTATATCTATAAAAATGAAATCCAAACTCGATTTTTGTTATCGCGTTGCGCAAAATCTACAGAATAAATCATTATGAAATTTCGCATGTAGTTAGCTGAAGATTTCGTTTAACATATAGGCTACTCAAAAAACTAAAAAGGTTAATGTGCTTTTTTAAAAATAATATAAAACAAAAAAGCGTTAGTTCCAGCCTTTTACCGCTTGGGCGCAGCACTGGTCGCGACGATAAATGAATTTGATTGGTTAATAATTAACACGTGGTTTGTTTACACGATGAATGTTAGTTTGTTCACATGATGAATGTTTTTAAAAGGTAAGATTATCCAATCGCCGTGAAACTTTGGGATGTTATTTACTATACTACTGGGAAGGATTCTGGTTTGAAATTGGTTTGAAATAAATATTCTTTGCAATTTTATTTACAAATTTTCTACTTTCACTCTTGTTATATGTTATATACAATATGCGGCTGTTGGTTTAAATTACCATAGATGGGCCCCAGGAGTGAAAGGGTTTATCCGGGTTTAAGCGGGTAAAGCCTCTCTAACACAGGTAAGTAATTAAAATTTATTTTAATTAATTTAAACTGTGAGGGTTAAAAAGGGCTATAACAAGATGATTTGTTTGGATTTATAAAGTGAAATAAAATGACATTTTTTTAAAATGATGATTAAAATAAAATGATGACATAAAAATTCACATTCTAAGAGAATATTGGCGGGCGTTGGAAAGGGTTAGTAGTTGAAGAATATGCAATTGTTAGCAGTGCACATGTAAACCAAATACTCAGATCCAGGTGCAAAGCGAGGATATAGACTTGAGCGTCTTCCTAGGCAATGTTTCACTTGAGATCCTGTATAAGGGTTACAGTGCTTTGTCACAATTTTAGGGTTATTAGGTTAGAAAGTTGTTGAAGAAAAGTTGTTTATTAATATGATTGAAAGGGGTGATATAGAGCCATGCGATAAGTAGAATTGTAGCGACAGTAGGTGGTCTGACTTACTCGAAATCAAAGGTTGATTGTGGTCCGCTAGAGCTGAAAAAAAAGTTGAAAGTTGAAAAAAGTGAACGCTTTGTGCATGCGTTGGTGATTGTGCCTGCGGATGATTGAAATGAACTCTTGAAGCGTGTTCAGGCCAGAATTTGGGATTTTTAAATCTGGGAAACTGTGTTCAAAGAGTTTGTTGAAATTACGAAATAAAAAAAAATTGTCAAGCAGTGCTGTCGTTTTTCTACGTTGATGTGAAGTAATGGCTGAAAAAGAGAGTAATAATAAAGTATAGGGAATTGGTTAAAGAATATGATTGTTGAAAATGATTGTTGCATGCCCTAAGTTGATGATATACATTGTCATATAATAAAGGCATTTAAACAAATATAAAATATAGTGAAAAAAAGATGGAAATATGATTGCGGACAAAAAAAGTGAAAGTGGACAAAATCAAACATGCAATATATAAAATATATAATAATGAATTAAAAATGATTATTGAAACAATTAAATGTTTTGCCATACTAAAATAATATAATGAAAAATAAAAGTAAATTTGATTAAAGTTTTTTTTTTAAATCATGTTGGGTTAAAAATTTGATTATATAATTGAAAGGTAAAAATAAAAATAATTATTCAAGATTTTATATACAAAATGTATAATATAATTAAGGGTTTTAATGATTGGATAAATGTTAAGTAGTGGAAAATTGAACAAAATTCTCGTTTATCCAAAAAGGTGATATGTAGATAATTATATCTATTTTCCGTTATAAAGTCTATATCAGACTTAACCAAGTTGTTTTAATTGGTGATATCAATTAACATGTAAAATGTTTAGTGTATGTTGTGTTGTGATTAAGGTGTTGGTGAGATTTGTAAGAAAACCTAAATGGTTAGTGTGAAACATGTGTTTAAAAAAATGGCGATCATGAAGATAGTGGTCAAGATGATAGCTTTTTGAGGGGAGGTTGGACTGGGATATGTAACTGAAATAGAAGCGACTTGGGGGAGTGACGTCATAAAGGGCGTCCACTTTCTGTCTTTCTTGGCATCGTAGGGGGTTCTATTTCTGTTATGGTCACTCGTTTGGGGTGTTTGTTATTTTTGTCATCACTTGAAACTGGCTTTCTTCTTTTGTTGAGTTTGGCATATTTCTTGCGTATTTGAAAACTAGCTGAATGACCCGGGCAACGCCCGGGGTTTACCCGATTAAATGCCTTTATTCAAATACTATTCGTTACAATTATAAATTGGCGCCGTGGATGTCATTCTTGTATAATATATAAATGAGTTTTAAAAATTATAAAAAAAAAAAATGCATCGGCCGGGAATCGAACCCGGGGCGCCCGCGTAGCAGGCGAGCATTCTACCACTGAACCAAAAGCAAACGGTGACAGAATTAAGAACGCATGACGATGATAACTGTATATTATACGTGACAGAGGCGGCCGATGAGGAAAGACGGTCACGACTATAAATAGTAATAATCCAAACTGTACCTTATCATGGATGTGGTCTTGTTACCTTGTGTTTATAATCTATAATCCAAATTGTACCTTATCATGGATGTGGTCTTATTACATTGTGTTTATAATCTATAATCCAAACTGTACCTTATCATGGATGTGGTCTTGTTACCTTGTGTTTATAATCTATAATCCAAACTGTACCTTATCATGGATGTTGTCTTATTACCTTGTGTTTATAATCTATAATCCAAATTTTACCTTATCATGGATGTGGTCTTATTACCTTGTGTTTATAATCTATACTCCAAACTGTACCTTATCATGGATGTGGTCTTATTACCTTGTGTTTATAATCTACAACGCCCGGGGTTTACCCGATTAAATGCTTTTATTCAAATACTATTCGTTACAATTATAAATTGGCGCCGTGGATGTCATTCTTGTATAATATATAAATGAGTTTTAAAAATTGTAAAAAAAAAAAAAAAATGCATCGGCCGGGAATCGAACCCGGGGCGCCCGCGTGGCAGGCGAGCATTCTACCACTGAACCAAAAGCAAACGGTGACAGAATTAAGAACGCATGACGATGATAACTGTATATTATCCGTGAAAGAGGCCACGACAGACGGTCGTGACTATATATAGGGATATAGTTTTCTCGATGTTTGTAGTTGTTGTGTTTCGAAGTTAGTTTAGACTTAGTAAAATGTTTATTCGGTGATGTCAGATTTAGATGTTTGGTGAAAGTCCGACTTTCGACGTGGACACACTTTGGGGTGAGATGTGTCACAGGCATGAAGGCATCTTTGGCCTGAAAAGTGAAAAAGTTTTGTGGTGTGGCGCCGTGACACGAAGTGGAAATTGGGAATGAAAAGGTGCCACGCGAAGTCGTTGTTTGGTACAAAATCTAACCTGTTTCACAATGAACAACAAATTTACTAAAGTCATGGGTGGTGGTTGTATGAAACACAACGCGAAAATTTATATTGTTAGCAGATATGGCACGTGTAATGCGAAATTTTTTAGTGTTTAGTGGGGCGACGTTATGGAGCTAAGTGGAGCTTGTGTGTCTCGAAATTTGGATTTTTTTTTTTTGTGAATTCGCGCACTAAGAATTGTTTCCAATTGGAGAAAGTGATGTGAGGGTGTTGTAGATTTTGTGGAGAGAGATGTATTGATGATTAAATATACATGTAAAAGGAAGGTACGAGGGAGTGTAGCTATGTTGGAATTTAACGATTGTAATAGTTTTGGAAGGCTGTGACATAATTTAGCTACTGGCGTGGTAGTTGATGGGATTTTTATTTTTAACTTGTCTTGGGAAAGATAGTTGTTTTTCCTAGTTGTGATTTTGAAGATATTGTCTCTTTCGATTTTTTCAATTAAAATAAAAATGCGTTTCACCTATGTTGATTTATATTAAAAATTTTGATTTTTTTATCGTTGATTATGTTGCTAAAATGATCCTTGTAAAAGGGCAATGTCGTGATAGTGACAAGAATATTTTGAATTGTGGCGTTTACTTAAAATGGTGAATATGACAGTTATTTTTGAAAATATTTAAGTATTTGATTAAGAGATGGGTGTTTGGTATGAAGATAACTAATAAGAAAAACAAAAATAAGTTTAATATTATGATGAATAAGAGATCTTTTAAAATAATAATAATGATTTTTTTAAGTTGTAGATTTGGATAATGTTATTTTAGATAAATTTAGGAAAGGCATGTAAGATTAGTAAATTAGTAAAAATGCGTAATGGGCGAAATTTTTTTAAAAGTAAAATTGGAAGTAATGAATTAAAATGTATAATTTGATTTGAAATAAAGTAAAAAAAATATAAATTATAGTAAAATATTTTTTTAAATTGAATTTAAAATGATAGAAAAAGGTAAAAATTGATTTTTAAAATGCTTAAAGTGAAAATATAAATACAAAATTTATGGGAAATCAAGTTGTGAACTTGAGGATAAAGTTAAGGTAGGTTTTTAAAAACTTACAATTGTGTGATGATTGTTCAGTCAGGAAACTTGGTCTTGGCATGTTTTCCTTCTGACGTGGAAGGCGCTCCATGTAGGGTTTAGAAGCTTGTAACTTCTATAAAGTTATTTGCGGCTTGTCGCTTTGAGCATTGTCTCGACGATGTCAGGTCGAAGGTGGAGAACTTCTCACCGGGTTTGCGTCATTCTGCTCCTCGATTTCCATGACTTGCGGGAATTTCGACTGTGTCGTTGGGGTGGTCAGCTTGCTCCTGACGTTGGCGATTTATGTTAGCGGGTCTGCGGAAGTCCCTTTTCTTTTTGGGGGCGAGATTGCTTGGTCGTTTCGTTAGAATGGTCGATTTGTTCCTCGATCTTCGCTCTTTCTCGCTTTTTATCTGGACAGACTTCTTACCTTCTTCGTTGTGTCATCCTTCGTTTTGGTCATCCTGTCGACTAACTATAATGTAGTCCTGTTGACTCTTGTAGAATTCTGTCGACTAAAACTGTGATGAGGTTTACAGTCGACTTAAACTATGGTGCGAGTCCCTGTCAACTCTCGCTATACTGTGTTGACCGAGAAGAACAGTCAGGATGGGGAGTTTTCCAGTACCTCTCTGCACCTTGGAAGACCTTTTACAGTTTTCACAGACTACAGGTAGTCGTGGTCGAGGCAGAGTGGAAAGCTTGGGAACGTCCATACAAAAAACTAAGACACAGTTGCACTAAGAAAGTTCCGTGAACAGATAAAAGTTGAGCTAGGAGCGGAAGATGGAGATAGAAGAGTTCTTACTGACTACATGGCGGATAAGGTGGACCTTGGGTACAACCGACGAGGGCTCACGCAGATGTTGAAGTGACTGTATAGTGACTGTATTTATAGGTTAAGACGGGGGCCCCATATATCTTTCCAGAGAAAAGAAGTATTGCATTACAGCAGATGCGCCAGGGGCGTGGATCGTCTGTCGAAATTGGACACTGGTGCCGTGGCAGTTTCCATCTTTAGACCTTGTTTTGGGACTTCTAAATCTATCTCGATTTTAGACGTTTTTGATTTCTATCTCTTGCTTCAGCTCAACCCTCAATCTGTTACAGAGTTTTATTTATTTATCCTCAGTTTGTATAAATTACATTACATATGATGATGTAATGACCTATGTCAATCATGCGTATAATCATTTACAGATGTGTTTCTTTTATACAACATGAAAATCTTGTTATAAGTTATATACAATATGGGGTTGTTGGTTTAAATTACCATATATATATTAAATTAACGAGTGAGCAAAATGAGCATCACTCACGTTTAAAAGTACATCAAAACAATATATTTTGTTTATTTTATCTTTATAGTGTACCTATTCACATAAAATACGTAATATACCACACCATTTTGGGAAAATTCATATAAAATCCAACCTGAAAACTCAATAATTTTGGAATCTAACTTTCATCAGTACATATGCGACCTTGAATTCATAACATCCTACGGGAGAGATTACCAGACAAATCCACCAAAAAAAAAAAAAGGTGTTATGACTGGTTGTTGCTTATTCATTCATCTGAATCGGTGCTCTCAGAGCCAATATTTGCAGTGACAAAATACATTGTTTTGATGTTTATTTAAATGGGGGTGAGGGAAGGTATTTTTATTATGAATGAATATTTCATCAGGGATTTTCTGTTCTGTAATAAAAAAAGTTAACCGATGCACAACAATCACTACTTTCCAAATTTCATAGACCAAAAATCCCTTCAACAAGCCAGCCTTAAAACATAGTACCTCCGAATTTGTTTTAAGGCGCTTTGAAACTTTTCTTGACCCGAAAGCTAGCCTAACAGAATCTAATAAAGAAAAATCTCGCTTTAAAACCAACTATTGGATCGTAGAGTTTTTTTATTAATTCAGGATCAATTAATAAACTTACAGGCGCGATTCTATCGATTTCACCGTGTTTTAAACTTTCAAACATGATATATTAAAAGATGGGAATGTTTAAAGTGAACGTCCTTCTGCCATGAGGCGGATGCACTTGAGAGTAACTTTTTTTTTTAAATAGGTTGAATCATTTAAAAACTTTTTTTTTGTTTATCCCTAGTACACGTGGTGCAGGCCATGATAATCATGGTGGGTAGAAGTTGGCGACTGCTTTTATTCTAAGTGCACCACATATATACACATGTGAAAAGCAATTCGACTTTGCACTTACAAATGTGCCAGAGCCCCGTTTGGTTACTTGCACTCGCTGGTGGAGTTGGACTTTTTGTTGGTTTTTGTGGGTGTTTAAATGGGAAGATAGGGATCACGTCAATTATATAATCATTAAAATATTTATTAACATATAAAATTAAAAGAAGGGATATATAAGAGCCACGTAAAGTATCTATTCTTGCCTGTTCTTCTTTTTTCTTTTTCTCCTCGTTGTTTATCTTCTCTTTCAAAGAATATTATTTATAATTGTAAATTCAATTATACTTAAAATTTAAAAACAATAAGGAATATTTTTAAATATTAAATTAAAATGTTACACAAAATTATAGGCAACATATTTGCAACAAATCCCCCCGTAATTTTGGGGAATATTTTCCATTAATTCAATTAAATTAAAGTTTAAAGTTCAAACATGGAACGTCGGGCTGGTGGCCGACAGGTCGTGACGTCACCGTCACCTTATGGTTGTCTCCACAATTCAACGCGCCTTCAACATGGCTGCTTCGTTTACAAATAGAATGATTCCAAAGTTTGGAATTTTATGATACACAGTATAAAATAAAGGTTAAAACACACATATTAAATCTATCCAAAATGATCATATTTTATATAATCGAAATTATATTTAATACAATCAAAATATGTCATTAGTAATATATATATTCAAATAAGGAAACAATCCCTTTTTAAAATTGTTTATACAACATTAATCATTTTAAAAGTATTTCTTAGTTTATCTTTGGATACAGCTTTTGTAAGAAAGTCTGATAAATTATCAGATGAAGGTGTGTATGATAAGAGTATGTTTATTAACAATCAGATTTTAATGTGAAAATTAACAGTTCTAATTATATTATTACTTTTAAGAGAAGTAACTCTCTCTCTCTCTCTCTCCAATTTGGCAAAGGGTAATTGCTGATTGGTTATCACATTTATTTTTTTATTAAAATTAACATTTTTATGATATACTCTTGCAAAAAGTTCCTCAATTAAGTATATCAAATATACACATATTTTGTAGCAGGTCAATGAAGCATTTATTTCTGAATCACAGGTTGATAAAGCAGTATTGTCTTGTGTCTTTGACATCCATGATATGAGACATGAGCCTAAATGAGTAGTAATGCCAGTAATAGATTTTTCTTTATTTTTTCCATCTCTTCAACTAGCATCACAAAATGCTTTAATGAATGTACCATATTCATTTATATAACATAAACCTAGACTTTTAGTTCCTTTTAGATATCTGATAATTCTTTTAAAGGAAGACATAAAATTTCTCTGGGGTCATTTGAATATTTAGATAGAAGTGTTAAAGGTAAAGCTATATCTGGCCTAGTTCTTACACACAAATACATTAATGAGCCCAAAATATTCTGATATTTTTTAATGTCACATTTAGTTGAATTTTCAAATATAGCTAAATTAGTGTTTAAATCAAGTGGTGTTAAAGCATGTTTACACACTCCTGCATATTGAATTTTATTAAAATTTCTTCACCAAATCTCTCTTGATTTATGAAAATATTATTATTATATTTATCCCTAAAGATATCCATACCAAGGAAATGGATGTCTCCAATATTTTCCTTAACAGTTAATTTATTTTTTATTTTAGAGATCGCACTAGACCATATTTTCTCATCTGAATAAATTGAAATTATATCATCTACATAGATTCCAAGAATTAAGAGTGAATTGTTATTTCGGTAACAAAATACACATTTATCAGCAGAAAATATTCTAAAGCCATTATTTAAAAGATATTGGGTAAAAGTGTCATAGCAAATTTCACCTGATTGCTTCAGGCCATATATAGCTTGGTTTAATTTACAAACTAAAATATTATCACTTACTTCAAATCCTTCGGGTTGTTTCATGTAGATGGTCTCTTCAAGGTTCCCATAGAGGTATGCAGTAACAATGTCAAAACATTTGATGTCATATTGCATGATGATTGCAAATGCTAGTATGACTCTAAGTGAGTCATTCTTGATGACTGGTGAGAAAATTTCTTCATAGTCTTGGCCATAGCTCTGTTGGTAGCCTGTTGCGACTAGTCTAGCTTTGTATTTCCTATCTTGTGTTGTTGCATCTTTCTTGATGGTGTAAATCCATTTACTTTTGATTACTTTAGAGCCTTTGGGAAGAGGTTAAAGTGTGCAAACTTTAAGTTCCCTTAGAGAGTCATCCTCCTTTTTCATAGCTCCTATCTACTTTTCAGAATCAGGTGAATTCATAGCTTCTTTGTAGCAGTTGGGTATGGAATATCCTTGAGGAGATGTCTTTAAAACAATATCACCAGTTTGGTAACTTGAATCAGGTGAATCATTATCCTTTTCTTCAACATCACTTAAGGAAGGTTCATAATAGAATCCAGGTCCAGGATGATGAGGTCTCAGATCATAATGGTGTTGTTGAGTTGGTGATGAAGCATTTTCTTGTAAGATTGCTTCTGTTATAGATGGATGGTAATTTTCCTCCGAATCTTCATCTTTTAAGTTAATTAGGGTATCATTTTGTGTCATCTTATCTTTTTCTTAATTTAAAAGTTCTGATACTTTTCTTGTTTCAAAGAATTTCACATATCTGGTTTCAGTCATAGAGAAATCTTGGGGGTTTCAAATTCTATAGGCTTTTCTATTGTTGGAGTATCCAATAAAAATTGCAGTTTTGGTGATTTTTTCAAATTTTGATCTTTTGTGTTTGGGGGTCCACATTTCTGCTAAACAACCAAAGATTTTCAAATGTCCAATTGTTGGCTTTCTTCCTGTAAAAAGCTCTTCTGGAGTGCACCTTTTGTTGTGTCTTGATGGGGTTCTATTTTTAATGTATGTGAATGCATCCATGGCTTCAGCCCAAAAAATTGTTGGCAGTTCTGCTTCTATCAAGAGTGCTCTGGTGCCTAAGAGATCTGTTTGCTCCATTTTTGCTTCCATTTTGTTCTGGAGAATAGAAAGTTGTTTTCTGGTGTTCAATACCCTTGGTTGTAAAGTATGATTCTAGATTAGAATTGACAAATTCCAGGCCATTATCACTTCTTATCGATTTTACTTTTCTTTCTAATGAATTTTCAATTCTTTCTATGAAATTCATGATGGCATCTGGAGTGTCAGATTTAGATTTAAGAAAGTTTGTAAATATTTTTCTTGAATAATCATCCACTATTGTTAGGATGTATTTTGCTTTGCCAATTGAGATTGGTTGTATAGGGCCAATGAGATCAACATGTAGGAGATCAAGAGATTTGGATGATTGATCAAATTTGACTTCTTTAAAAGGTTTTCTGGAGAATTTTGCTTGGGTGCATGTTACACAATTCAGATCTTTTCTTGTATTTCAGTTAAATTTGTGTACTAGTGCATTGTTTTGCATCATTTTCATGTATTCTTCGTTGATGTGACCAGGTCATTTGTGCCATATATCCCATGATGTGTCACTGATTTTTAAAGTTTTTGGGGTTGGTGGGAGACATGTATCAGTACCTTCATTGATTGTGTAGAAGTCTTCAATCTTTTATGCTGTTAATAAAGTGTCTCCTTCTTCATTCTGAATGTGTCCACCCTTATTGTCAAAAGAATATGTTTTTTTTTGTCTTGAATGAGCTTTCTTACAGAAATTAAATTGTCACTTAATTTTGGTACATAGAGTACATCTTTCAGAATGATAGATTATTCATCACTGTTCTTTATTTCTACATCTCCAATTGATTCTGATGTGATGTAGCTATCATCAGCCAAGGTAATTTTCTTATTCATAGCTTGGATATTCTTCAGATGGTCAAGGTGAAAAGTCATGTGACTGGAAGCTCCACTGTCAAGAATCCATTGTTGTTCCAGATTGTTTTGCTGCTTCACAAGTTTAGCAAAATCATTTCTATTTTAATCTTTGGCAAATGTACCCTTTGAATTTTTATTGGGTGTATTTGCTTTATAGCCACTTGATCCTTGTGATGCAAATGTTTGCTTTACATTTGTATTTTTATTGTTTTTAGGGTTGTGCCAGCATTCAGCTGCCTTGTGTCCTGTTTTGTGGCATATGAAGCATTTGTATGTCTTTGGTGTTTTGATTTCTTTGTAATTTTTATATTTGTCCTTTCTGGTAGAGTTTTAATGAGTTTCTTAAATCAAAAATTGTTAATTTTTCTTGGTTGCTGAGTTGAAGTAAGATGAGAATGTATTTGTGGGGTAAACCTCTTATAACTGACGTGATAAACTCTTCGTCTTCTATATCAGCGCCTAGATTTCTGGCTTGTTCCAAAAGTCTTTCTGCTCTGTAGAGATAATCTTCCCATTTTCTTCCTTTTTCATTACTAATCTAGAAACATCATTTCTAGCTTCAATTATTATCTTCCTTTTATCGCCCTCATATCTGGCATGTAGAGCTTTCCAAATTTCCTTGCTAGTTTTACATGTTAAAATCAAGGCAACTAAGGAATCAGTCATCGAACAGGTAAGAATACCTTTGGCTTGTGCGTCCTTTTTTTTCCATTCTTTAAACTTTTCTTCTTCTTTGGGTGGATCAGCTTCCAAAATGGCGTCCAATTCTTTTCCTTCCATAATTGAAATAATTCGGAATTTCCAAGAGTCGAAATTTTTGCCATCAAATTTTGGTATTTGCACATTACTCTCCATTTTCTGAAGATATTCCTATACCTTTTCGGTGATCAACTTTCTGTTGAATTCCAAAGAAGTTAGTCTTTTGGTATTAGCGACGCGAGGCCTTTTTTAGGCGCAGTGAAAGCGTGCTGGGCCCATAACCATTGTTGGTTTTTTGTGGGTGTTTAAATGGGAAGATAGGGATAACGTCAATTTTATAATCATTAAAATATTTATTAACATATAAAAATTAAAAGAAAGGATATATAAGAGCCACGTAAAGTATCTATTCTTACCTGTTCTTCTTTTTTCTTTTTCTCCTCGTTGCTTATATTCTTTCATAGAATATTATTTTTAATTGTAAATTTTAATCATACGCAAAATTTAAAAACAATAAGGAATATTTTTAAATATTAAATAAAAATGTTACGCAAAATTATAGGCAACATATTTGCAACATTTTGCAAGAATCGGGGGCCATTGAAGTATTTTTTAAATCAGAAAAAAAGTGCCCAATGCGGGAATCGAGCCCGGGTCGTAGCGGTCGAAAACCAATGGTTTAGACCATCCTTCCACCGACCCCCTTATAAATTGTTGATTTGTTATTCCTGCTACATACACAACTTGATATGTTTCTATACAAATAAAGGTATATAATAACCCAACCACAACATGAATCCTAACAGTATTTTATATAGACTCTTTCTCTCTCTCGGCCGTGCGGCCACACGGCGCGCGAGCTACGCGTTCTTATGGGATACTTATGGGATAGAGATTGAGGAAATGGATATTTGTAACCTCTATGAGGTATTGGCTGAAAGTCAAACGAATGGGCTGTAAGTTCATCTAAAATTTATCCAAAACAGCCAAGTCTTTGCCGAGATATCGCCAAAATATTTTGAAATGACTGAAAGTCATTCAGAATTAACTAATGTCAAAGATGCAAATACCAAGCCGGCGGCGGACGGCGGACATGCAAATTTTTACCGCAATTGGGCTGATTGCCCGGAACAAGAAGTGCAGCTTATCGAAAGACAAGATGTGATCTTCACCAAAGTGGGCGGCTCCAAGAAGAGACAATGACAATGAAAACAATTTTATTGACTTTTCAGTCAATGATTACACTCAAAGAGTCAATGGGAGAAAGTACAATTATTTACCATCATCTTGATTCTGTTTGGAGCTCAGAGCCAGTCTGAGCTCGTATATTCCCCTTTGAATTAAGGGGTGGTGGTCGCGAGCATGTTCGGCGACAGTGCCGAGAAACTCGGCGAGAATGGCTTTGTGTCTGGGTCTAGGTGAGAGAGTCTTGAGATACTCCTTACTCTCGAGCCACATGATCGCAAATGAGAGGCCTTGTAAATCTAGCCCTTTCTTGATTAGGGGCTTTAAGGTCCGTTGATAGTTCAGCTCTTCGAGTAGGTAACGTATTTGGTGTTCGCACTTTCTCTCCAGCTCCACCTGGGACAGCAGTGGCAGTGGAGGTGGAGGTGTCGCCATGGCCGGTGTCGCCTCTTCCCCATGGGGAGTGGGCGGTGGGGGTGCACATCGTTCTTCCTCCGTTATCGGATTGGTGTTCTCATCGACTTCGGTCATTTCTACGTCTGGTGTGAGGGTTGCATGCCCGAGGGTCTCCTGGACGGGCAGAGGGCCACGCGGGGCAAAGAGGCCGCATGATCCTGACCACGTCAAGTCGGGGGCCAAAAAGGGCTGCGTTCAGGCACCAGGAATGCCTCTGAACAACAGCAGGGCACAAGCAACACCAAGACCCAGCAAGGTGCACGAGTGCCAGACCACCAGGCAGAAGCAGGCTACCTTTCGAGCAAGGTCGGCAGCGGGGCAGGCGGACCAGTGTGTCTACCTAGAATTCTGTCCAGACTTCACACAAGAACAATACTTCCGGGCGTTGGAAGCGAAGCTGGGCAAGGGAACCATCTACCTGCTGACAAATATGGAGGGACACATCCTGGCCGGCTCTCCAACGTGCAACTCGCCGACAAGCTGATAGAGGAAGGCCTTGACATCGAGGACGCTCCCCTGAGGGCCTTCCCTCTAAGAAAAAGGGCTGAGCGAATAGTGTTCGGCAATGTGCTCTTTTTCGTGGAGGACGCCGAGCTCGTCGCTGCGCTGCGGCCATACGGACAGGTCACGTCCATGATCCAAAAAATGATACAGCTCGAGGACTTCAGCTGGGATGATGCTCGTCGGGAGGCCTTCATCACTCTTGAGAGATGGGGTAAAGCTCTCCCAGATACCTGCCCGATTGGATGTCAAGGCCAAGTGAGTGGTCACGCACGTCTACGTGACCTACGGCATTAAGTGTTCCCTGTGCTACAAGCAGAGACACAAGCGTGCCAACTGTCCTCGCAAGACAGGTCTCCAGAAGAACAAGCTGGTGCTCCCTGTGAATGCTCCTGCTGCACGCACACATGGCTGGACCAGGCCGATCTCCACCTCGAACACCGTGCTGGCTGCGGCACCAACTCCAGCTGCATCAGTTGACCCACCTGCAGATCATACACCTGCTTCTGTAGACACATCTCTACCTCCATCAAGAGCATCCAATGCTCAGCAGGAGGACCTGACCCCCAAGCCAATTCCCATAACGAGCGCTCTAAATCAAGTGCTCCCTCTGCCATAAACAGGGGCAAAAACGTGCAAATTTCTTCGCAAGACTGGTCTCCAGGAGGACAAGCTGGTGCTCCCTGTAGATGCTCCTGTTAAACGCACGCAAAGCTGGACCAAGCCGCCCTCCACCTCGAACATCATGCCGGCTGCAGCACCAACTCCATCTTAACAGACCCCACCCACTGCTGCTGTGGAACCAGGCCCACCTCCAATACCCTCCAGCACTGCCGCGCCTTCGCCCGAGGCGAGCATCCCTGTCCATCCGTAGGAGACTACAACTCCTGAACCTCCTGTTCCGGCGCCGAGCACCAGCCAGTTGCCGTCACGACCAGAGCCCTCCTCAACCAATACTGAGCCATCTGCGGCTCCTGAAAAGGAGAACCAAACCATGACTGATCAGGTTGAGAATATGTTCATAGAGCTAGACGCTGACTCTATTTTGGCCCCTCTCTATGATGAGGTTGATGATGATGAAGGAGTGGCCGCGGTTATACATCGCTCTGATAGAGAAGCACTCCCCGATGCACTCTCCTATGAAAACAGGAAAATTCTGTACGAATTCCTCGGCGATCCAATTGAGCACTTTGGGGACAAAAAACCCTCCATAAGCACGAGCCTTTCCGAACTCAGCGCGGCCTTGAACATTTGACATAGTCTAGACATCCCTTCAGAGAAGGCTGATGTAATTATTTTTTAATTTTATATATATTTTACTTTCCTTTATAAATATGTAATTTTTTTTTCTTGGTACTATATAATTTTATATGGGCGATCAATAAAAGTTGTTTCAATCTCAATCTCTCGGCCGTGCGGCCACACTATGGGATAGAGATTGAGGAAATGGATATTTGTAACCCCTATGGGGTATTGGCTAAGAGTCAAACGAATGGGCTGTAAGTTCATCTAAAATTTATCGAAAACGGCCAAGTCTTTGCCGAGAAATCGCCAAAATATTTTGAAATGACTGAAAGTCATTCAGAATTAACTAACGACAAAGATGCAAATACCAAGCTGGCGGCGGACGGCAGACATGCAAACTTTTGCCGCAATTGAGCTGATTGCCCGGAACAAGGAGACCAGCTTATCGAAAGACAAGATGTGATCTTCACCAAAGTGGGCGGCTCCAAGAAGAGGCCGCATGATTACTGACCACGTCAAGTCGGGGGCCAAAAAGGGCTGCGTTCAGGCACTGGGAATGCCTCTGAACAGCAGCAGGCCACGAGCCACACCAAGACCCAGCAAGGTGCACGAGTGCCAGAGCACCAGGCAGAAGCAGGCCACCTACCGAGCAAGGTCGGCAGCGGGGCAGGCGGACCAGTGTGTCTACCTGGAATTCTGCCCAGATTTCACGCAAGAGGAGTATTTCAGGCGTTGGAAACCAATCTGGGTAAGGCACCATCTACCAACTGACAAAGATGGAAGGACACATCCTGGTCGGCCTCTCCAACGTGCAACTCGTGGACAAGCTGATAGAGGAGGGACTCAACATTGAAGACGTCACCCTACGTGCCTCTCCCCTCAGGAAGAGAGCCGAGAGAATTGTCCTCAGCAACGTGCTCTTCTTCGTAGAGGACCCTGACCTCGTCACTGCGCTGCGGCCATATGAACAGGTCACGTCCATCATCCAGAAGATGATGCAAATGGAGGATTCCTGCTGAGCTGATGCTCGTCGGGAAGCTTTTATAACTCTGCGCGACGGAGTAAAGCTCTCCCAGGATCTTGCCCAGCTGGATGTCAAGGCCAAGTGAGTGGTCACGCACGTCTACGTGACCTACGGCATTAAGTGTTCCCTGTGCTACAAGCAGAGACACAAGCGTGCCAACTGTCCTCGCAAGACAGGTCTCCAGAAGAACAAGCTGGTGCTCCCTGTGAATGCTCCTGCTGCACGCACACATGGCTGGACCAGGCCGATCTCCACCTCGAACACCGTGCCGGCTGCGGCACCAACTCCAGCTGCATCAGTTGACCCACCTGCAGATCATACACCTGCTTCTGTAGACACATCTCTACCTCCATCAAGAGCATCCAATGCTCAGCAGGAGGACCTGACCCCCAAGCCAATTCCCATAACGAGCGCTCTAAAAAATCTGGAGCCGAAAACATCAAGGAAAAAAGGCAGGGCCTGGTGTCGAGGCCTCCCTCATCCAAGCCCATGCCCTTCAACAACTCCGCCCTCTCAACACCAGCTGGGGTATTGTCTGCACCCATCAAGCAGACCCCCCCCCCCCCCAACACTCTCCAGCCCTGCCACGCTTTCGCCCGGGGCGAACTTCCCTGTCCGTCCCGACGAGACTCCATCCCCCGAGCTTCCTGTTTCGGCGCCGAGCACCAGCCAAATGCCATCACGACGAGAGTCTTTCTCGACCAATATTGAGCCATTAGCGGCTCCTGCAGAAGAGATCCAAGCCATGACTGAATCTTCCATCCAGTCTGCTACCCCCGCGGACCAAGACATCTCTCTCTCTTAGGCCATTCAGGAGAGGGAGCCGCTGGAAATTTTTTTCAAACAACTAAAGGCCTACTCTACTCTAGCCCCTCTATATGGGTTTAAGGTTGATTATGAGGACGTGGTGTCCGCGGTTCTGTTCCGCTCTGAAAGAGAACCAATCCTCAATGATCTCTCGCCTGGAAAAAAAAAACTCCTGTACCAATTCCTCGGCGGTGCAATTGAACACGTTGGGGACAAAAACCCCGTTATAAGCACGGGCCTTTCCGAATTGAGGGCGGCTTTAAGCATTTGAGATGTTTCAGACGTCCCTTCAGAGAGGAATCGTGTCTTATCTAAATATTTATACTTTTATATTTAATATTTTCTCTTATAACTCTATATTATAATTTTTTCTTTTATTTGGCACTATATTGTAAAAGTTATTTGTAAATAATAGTTATACATTATTTATTTTATTCTGTTTTATGCAAAATTAATTTTGCATATATATATCACTATTTTTGTTTTTACATAGTTAAGATTATTATTTCTTTCCTTTTTCTGCGCGCTGGCACTCACTTCCGTGCAGCGCATTTATAGTTGTACCAGCAAATAAACTGACTTAATTTCTCTGGAATCTCCCGCTCTTTATCTTCGTTACAATATAATTTTATATGGGCGATTAATAAAGATAGTTTCAATCTCAATCTCTCTCTCCCTCTGTACCATACATAGGCTTGAAAAAAATATTCACATGAAAAAAATTGTCAAATATTTTTATTGTTTTAGATATGTTACAGATTGAGTCTATGTTAATTAGGTTCTTTTTTTGTGTCCAGGGCCTCTCAACTTTCTCGGAGTTCTTTCTCACAGAAAAATATTTACAAGAAAACATATTGCTAGGGAAGAAACCTTTTATCAGATAAAAAAATATATATATTAGTTTATATCTCCGCCCCCCCCCTGATAATTTTTTAAATAATTTTTAATATAAATAATAACCAGAAACATCTGAGTTAAGTGGAGCTGAAAAGCTTTTATTTTACTTAAACACTTTCAAAATACGGCCGATGTTCAAACTTGAGACAGCTCCTGCCATCTAGCGTCAAATACTAAAACTATTTAGGTTCACATTATTTGCATAATTTAATTTGAGAAACTTAACAAAATTTTTTAAATAATTATTTTTTTTTATAATGGTATTTATAATTTTATAATTTTATTATATATAATTTTTCTCTAAAAAGTTAATTTCTATATTTCTCTTCAATTATTTTGCAATATAAAATTTAGAAATTTTCTAATATATTCTAGAAGGAATTTTAAATAAATGCAAATACTTCCCAGAAAATAATTAGAAGTCCCAAGTATTTTTTCATCTAGAGATTCAATTGAAATGTGTGTATATTTTGTTTGTTGAAGAAACATTTTTTTACTAAGAGTGTAGAATGCCTCCCCGTACAATTGAACCTCTCAGGAGAGAGACACACACAAACTAAATCTCTTAATATCCCTGAAAATAATACTTTTTGCAAATTAATATGGATCAGAGAAATTAATTTTTGATTAAAATCAAAGTTGACACTTGAGAGGTTGATTATCAGATAGTTCGCCCAAGGAAGTGACTGTGTATTAGTTCGCTCACGGAGAATTGGTTGTTTTTAAAATATATCGTTCAGGGAAATGATTGTTTATAAGATAGGTCGCTCAGGGTAGTGGTTGTTTATCAGATAGGTCTCTCAGGGAGAATTGGTTGTTTTTTAGATAGGTCGTTCAGGGAATTGATTCTTTATAATATAGGTCGCTCAGGGAATAGATTCTTTATATGATAGGTCGCTCAGAAAATTGGTTGTTAATCAGGTGATTTGCTCAGGGAATTGGCTGTTTATCAGATAGTTTGCTCAGGGAAGTGGTTGTTCTTCATATAGGTTGCTTAGGGAAGTGGATGTTTATCACATATATACAATATATACATAAGTATCTAAAATGCAATTATTTCATTTTTTAAAAACCTATATTTTCATTCATTGACTGTTCTACATTTTTTACCATAGATTTAGAATATACCACTTTGAATATATATTGTTATGAATATCTATAGTTAACCTACCTTATATTTAATTCACGAATACAGGATTCATTTTATAAATTCTATATTACTGTGAAAAATAATTTTAGGTGTAATTTGCCTCAAGTAATTCAAAATAAAAACTACTTGAAAGGTAAATAATTATCTTTTCTATTTTCACGACTGCACCTTCAATTCTCTATATTTTTCAACAACAAAACAAATATATTCATAACATATATTATATTTTTGAAAATAGAGCAATCCATGCTTAATTCATTAGATAATGAACGGCATATATTGGATTTAAAAAATATTTATTTTGCCAATAATTCGGCTGGCTGAACGCCAACCTTTATCGAGGCATTACATTTTCTAATGCCTCGATAAAGGTTGGCGTTCAGCCAGCCGAAATATTGGCAAAATAAATATTTTTTAAATCCAATATATGCCGTTTATTATCTAATATATTATATTAATTGCATTTTAGATACTTATGTATATATTGTATATATGTGATAAACAGCCACTTCCCTAACCGATCTATATGAAGAACAACCACTTCCCTGAGCAAACTATGTGATAAAAAGCCAATTCCCTGAGCCAATCACCTGATTAACAAACAATTTTATGAGCGACCTATCTTATAAAGAATCTATTCCCTGAGCGACCTATATTATAAAGAATCAATTCCCTGAACGACCTATCTAAAAAACAACCAATTCTCCCTGAGCGACCTATCTTATAAACAATCATTTCCCTGAACGACCTATCTAAAAAACAACCAATTCTCCCTGAGCGACCTATCTTATAAACAATCATTTCCCTGAACGATCTATATACAGGGTGATCCAAAAGTCCCGCACAATTTTAAAAATTAATAACTCCGCGAATATTTGCGCTAGAGCAATGCGGTAAACACCATTGGGTTCAGGATGCAATGGGATTTTTTATGGCAAATAATGAAAAATTCGAAATTGATTTTATTTACAACTTCATTCGTTAGATGGCGCTCTACCAGAATCAGCGATTCAGCGGCCAAATTGTTTGATAAATTGTAAAATATAACTGTTGTAAATATGTTGCCTATAATTTTGTGGAACATTTTTATTTAATATTTGAAAATATTCCTTATTGTTTTTTTAATTTTAAGTATGTTTAAAATTTACTATTATAAATAATTTTCTATGAAAGAAGATAAACAACGAGAGAAAAAAAATGTAAACAGGAGAACAAGCAAAGAACAGATACCTTATGTGGTCCTTATATATCCTTTCCTTTAATTTTATATTTTAATAAATATTTTAATGATTATATAATTGACGTGATCCCTATCTTCCCATTTAAACACCCACAAAAAACCAACAATGGTTATGGGCCCAGCACGCTTCCACTGCGCCTAAAAAAGGCCTAGCGTCGCTAATACCAAAAGACTAACTTCTTTGGGATTCAACGGAAAGCTGATTACCGAAAAGGTATAAGAATATCTTCAGAAAATGGAGAGTAATGTGCAAATACCAAAATTTGATGGCAAAAATTTCGCCTCTTGGAAATTCCGAATTATTTCAATTCTGGAAGGAAAAGATTTGAACGCCATTTTGGAAGCTGACCCACCCAAAGAAGAAGAAAAGTTTAAAGAATGGAAAAAAAAGGACGCACAAGCCAAAGGTATTCTTACCTGTTCTATGACTGATTCCTTAGTTGCCTTGATTTCAACATGTAAAACTAGCAAGGAAATTTGGAAAGCTCTACATGCCAGATATGAGGGCGATAAAAGGAAGATAATAATTGAAGCTAGAAATGACGTTTCTAGATTAGTAATGAAAAGGGAAGAAAAATGGGAAGATTATCTCTACAGAGCAGATAGACTTTTGGAACAAGCCAGAAATCTAGGCGCTGATATTGAAGACGAAGAGTTTATCACTTCAGTTATAAGAGGTTTACCCCACAAATACAATCTCATCCTAATTCAACTTAGCAACCAAGAAAAATTAAAAATTTTTGACTTAAGAAACTCATTAAAACTCTACCACGAAAGATTTTCTAATGATACAAAGGAAGAAAATTCCTCAGCTTTTAAAGTCTACAGCAAGGACAAATATAAAAATTACAAAGAAATGAAAACACCAAAGACATACAAATGCTTCATATGCCACAAACCAGGACACAAGGCAGCTGAATGCTGGCACAACCCTGAAAACAAGAAAAATACAAATGTAAAGCAAACATTTGCATCACAAGGATCAAGTGGCTACAAAGCAAATACAGCCAATAAAAATTCAAAGGCTACATTTGCCAAAGATGAAAATAGAAATGACTTTGCTAAACTTGTGAAGCAGCAAGACAATCTGGAACAACAATGGATTCTTGACAGTGGAGCTTTCAGTCACATGACTTTTCACCTTGACCATCTGAAGAATATCCAAGCCATGAATAAGAAAATTACCTTGGCAGATGATAGCTACATCAAATCAGAATCAATTGGAGATGTAGAAATAAAGAACAGTGATGAAGAATCTATCATTCTGAAAGATGTACTCTATGTACCAAAATTAAGTGACAATTTAATATCTGTAAGCAAGCTCATTCAAGACAAAAAGCAGATTCTTTTTGACAATAAGGGTGGACACATTCAGAATGAAGAAGGAGACACTTTATTAACAGCATCAAAGATTGAAGACTTCTACATAATCAATAAAGCTACTAATACATATCTCCCACCAACTCCAAAAACTTTAAAAATCAGTGACACATCATGGGATATATGGCATAAAAGACTTGGTCACATCAACGAAGAATACATGCAAATGATGCAAAACAATGCACTAGTATACAAATTTAACTGCAATACAAGAAAAGATCTGAATTGTGTAACATGCACCCAAGCAAAACTCTCCAGAAAACCTTTTAAAGAAGTCAAATTTGATCAATCATCCCAATCTCTTGATCTCCTACATGTTGATCTCATTGGCCCTATACAACCAATCTCAATTGGCAAAGCAAAATACATTCTAACAATAGTGGATGATTATTCAAGAAAAATATTTACAAACTTTCTTAAATCTAAATCTGACACTCCAGATGCCATCAAGAATTTCATAGAAAGAATTGAAAATTCTTTAGAAAGAAAAGTAAAATCAATAAGAAGTGATAATGGCCTGGAATTTGTCAATTCTAATCTAGAATCATACTTTACAACAAAGGGTATTGAACACCAGAAAACAACTTTCTATTCTCCAGAACAAAATGGAAGATCAGAGAGAGCAAACAGATCTCTTATAGAAGGCACCAGAGCACTCTTAATAGAAGCAGAACTGCCAACTTTTTTTTTGGGCTGAAGCCATGGATGCATTCACATACATTAAAAATAGAACCCCATCAAGACATAACAAAAGGTGCACTCCAGAAGAGCTCTTTACAGGAAGAAAGCCAACAATTGGACATTTGAAAATCTTTGGTTGTTTAGCAGAAATGTGGACCCCCAAACACAAAAGATCAAAATTTGAAAAATTCACCAAAACTGCAATTTTTGTGGGATACTCCAACAATAGAAAAGCCTATAGAATTTGTAACCCTCAAGATTTCTCTATTACTGAAACCAGAGATGTAAAATTCTTTGAAACAAGAAAAGGATCAGAACTTTTAAATCAAGAAAAAGATAAGGTGGCCCAAAATTATACCCTAATTAACTTGGAAGATGAAGATTCTGAGGAAAATTACCATCCATCTATAACAGAAGCAATCTTACAAGAAAATGCTTCATCACCAACTCAACAACACCATTATGATCTGAGACCTCATCATCCTGGACCTGGATTCTATTATGAACCTTCCTTAAGTGATGTTGAAGAAATGGATAATGACTCACCTGATTCAAGTTACCAAACTGGTGATACTGTTTTAAAGACATCTCATCAAGGATATTCTATACCCAACTGCTACAAAGAAGCTATGAATTTACCTGATTCTGAAAAGTGGATAGGAGCTATGGAAAGGGAGCTTGACTCTCTAAGGGAACATAAAGTTTGGACACTTCAACCTCTTCCTAAAGGCTCTAAAGTAATCAAAAGTAAATGGATTTACACCATCAAGAAGGATTCAACAACACAAGATAGAAAATACAAAGCTAGACTAGTTGCAACAGGCTACCAACAGAGATATGGCCAAGACTATGAAGAAATCTTCTCACCAGTCATCAAGAATGACTCACTTAGGGTCATACTAGCATTTGCAGCCATCATGCAATATGACATCAAATGTTTTGACATTGTTACTGCATACCTCTATGGGAACCTTGAAGAGACCATCTACACGAAACAACCTGAAGGATTTGAAGTGAGTGATAAAAGCTTAGTTTGTAAATTAAACCAAGCTATATATGGCCTGAAGCAATCAGGCAAAATATGGTATAACACTTTTACCCAATATCTTTTAAATAATGGCTTTAAAATATTTTCTGCTGATAGATGTGTATTTTGTTACCAAAATAACAATTCACTCTTAATTCTTGGAATTTATGTAGATGACATAATTGCAATTTATTCAGATAAGAAAATATTGTCTAATGCAATCTCTAAAATAAAAAACAAATTTACTGTTAAGGAAAATATTGGAGACATACATTTCCTTGGTATGGATATATTTAGGGATAAAAATAATAATAATTTTTTCATCAATCAAGAGAGATTTGTTAATGAAATTTTAATAAAATTCAATATGCAGGAGTGTAAACATGCTTTAACACCACTTGATTTAAACACTAATTTAGCTATATTTGAAAATTCACCTAAATGTGACATTAAAAAATATCAGGAGATTTTGGGCTCATTAATGTATTTGAGTGTAAGAACTAGGCCAGATATAGCTTTACCTTTAACACTTTTATCTAAATATTCAAATGACCCCAGAGAAATTCATAGTCTTCCTCAAAAATAATTATCAGATATCTAAAAGGAACTAAAAGTTTAGGCTTATGTTATACAAGTGAATATGGTACATTCATTAAAGCATTTTGTGATGCTAGTTGGAGAGATGGAAAAAATAAAGAAAAATCTATTACTGGCATTACTACTCATTTAGGCTCATGTCTCATATCATGGATGTCAAAGTCACAAGACAATACTGCTTTATCAACCTGTGATTCAGAAATGAATGCTTTATTGACTTGCTACAAAAGATGTGTATATTTGAAATACTTAATTGAGGAACTTTTTGCAAAAGTATATCATAAAAATGTTAATTTTAATAAAAAAATAAATGTGATAACCAATCAGCAATTACCCTTTGCCAAACTGGAGTTACTTCTCTTAAAAGTAATCATTTAATTAGAACTGTTAATTTTTTACATTAAAATCTGATTGTTAATAATTATACTCTATTTTACACACCTTCATCTGATAATTTATCAGACTTTCTTACAAAAGCTGTATCCAAAGATAAACTAAGAGATACTTTAAAAATGATTAATGTTGTATAAACAATTTTAAAAAGAGATTGTTTACTTATTTGAATATATATATTACTTATGACATATTTTGATTGTATTAAATATAATTTCGATTATATAAAATATGATCATTTTGGAAAGATTTAATATGTGTGTTTTAAACTTTATTTCATACTGTGTATCATAAAATTCCAAACTTTGGAATCATTCTATTTGTAAATGAAGCAGCCATTTTGAAGGCGCGTTGAATTATGGGAGGCAACCATGAGGTGACGTCACGACCCGGCCACCAGCCCGACGTTCTCATTGTGTACTGATATATAGCTAGCAATAAATATGTATATATATATGTTTCTATGAAAATGTTAATCTGCAAGACGCAGGTTATCATCATCCCTTTTTGAGTTGTTTTTGTCACTTTTTGGCGTTCCGAAAATAAACAATAAAAGGCTGTATCAGACTTTACTAAGACAATAAAGATTTGCTAAAAATAAATGTGTACGAAGATGTTGCATTTGGCGACGAGGATATAAGAGTAAGTACCCTCGAATTTTGAAGTAAATATTTTTAGAAAATATCTTTGATTTTGCATATAATTGAAAGTAAATTTTAAAAGACACAAATTGCAAAGTTTTAGGATGCAAATTTAAGAAAGAGTGAAAAAAAAAATGGCTAGTTACCAATTTAAGGAATATAATGAGGAAACTGAAACTTTTGAAACGTTTTATGAACGATTGGAACAGTTTCTCATATTGGAGGAGGCAGGGGATGAGAAGAAAAAGGCTTATCTCCTAACCCTCATGGGAAGTAAAACATATGGTGTTTTGAAGAATTTGTGCAGTCCTATTCTACCTAAAGATAAAACTTTTGATAACCTAATAGATATCTTGAAAAGGCACTTCTCTCCAAAGCGCTCAATTGTAGTAGAGAGGTTCATTTTTTTTAAAAGAATGCAATTAAAGGAAGAAAACATCTCGGATTACTTGGTGGAAATTAAGCGTTTGGCTTCCTCATGCAACTTTGGAAATTTTCTGGAGGATTCTTTACGTGATAAAATGGTTTGTGGATTATATAATGCCAAAATACAAAATAGAATTTTGTCGGAGGGCGACATTTCTTTAGCTAAAGTAATTGAGATAGCATTATCTATGGAAGCGGCCGAGAAAAATACAAAATTATTTCACTTGGAGCAGGGTGAAGATTGTGTAGATAAGTTGAGGATGGAACGCAAGGTTGAATCAAATTTCCAGAATGGCAAATGTAAACATTGTGGTAAACAGCATAAAGAACTATGTAGATTTAAGGAGGCGATATGCTTTAAGTGTAATAAAAAAGGACACATTGCCTCAATATGTTGGAGCAGTAGAAGAAATCTAAGGCAACATCAGAATCAGCCGGGAAATATACATCAGATAGGAGACCAAGAAGAGGAGGAAGAGTATGTCCAGAAAATTATAAGCGTGACGATACCTGAGTATAAAATTAATTTTGCCTCAAGTGACCCTCCCTATCTGATGGAGTTAAAAGTAGAAGGAAACTTTATTAAATTTGAAATGGATACGGGTAGTGGTCTAACACTGATATCAGAAAAGGATTTTAAAAATAGTCTTCAACACTTGAAATTGGAAAAAGCGAGTATTATTGTAAGAACTTATGATGGTACCGTGGTACCCATTCTGGGTAAAATCAATGTCAAAGTGGAGTGTCAAGATATTACTTACAAACTTAGAGCGTTGGTGGTGAAAGGAGAAAAGAGGGCTTTGATGGGAAGAGAATGGATAAATAGATTGAAATTGGGCTGTTTCGCGGTAAAACATATGCCTGTGGAAATTACCATTGAGGAAATTTTGAAGGAAAATCAAGCCCTATTTGTGGAGACAACCGAACCAATAAAAGGTTTCACATTTTCAGTAAACATGTGTGATGTGAATCCAATTTTCCATAAGGCTCGTCCGGTGCCTTTCGCCATTAGGCCAGCAGTTACTGAAGCATTAGACAAAATGGTGGCTAAGGGTTATCTATGTGAGGTGGCGAGCAGTAAATGGGCCACTCCAGTGGTTGTAGTGCCGAAGAAAAATAAAGAGATCAGAATTTGCTGCGACTTCAAGGTAACTCTAAATAAATATTTGGACACTGCGGCCTATCCCCTTCCCACACAGCAAGATTTATTCTCCACATTGGCCAAGGGAAAATACTTTTCTAAATTGGACTTGAGGAACGCTTATCTGCAATTAGAGGTGGACCCAGGCACCCGACCGTTACTAACGATAAATACTCATAAAGGGCTTTTCAGGTTTAAGAGAATGCCATTTGGATTGGCAAATGCGCCCAGTTATTTTCAATCTGTAATGGATAGGGTTTTGTCAGGGATAGGAGGCGTAATTTGTTATATTGATGATGTCCTTATAGCCACAGCATCAATTGAAGAACATCTGGCGTTGTTGAAGACTATATTTGCTCGCTTGGCGAAGTATAATATCAAACTAAAGAAAGAAAAATGCCTATTTTTGCAAAAAGAAATTGAATATTTAGGACATCTTGTCACGGAAGAGGGCATCAGACCTTTAGATCATAAGGTACAAGCAATACAGAAGGCCAAAACGCCTACGAATATCTCTGAATTAAGGTCATTTCTTGGTTTGGTAAACTTTTATGGGAAGTTCATACCCAATTTGCCAGAGCTTTTGAAGCCTCTTCATGAGCTTCTTCACAAAAAACGTCCTTGGGTTTGGACAAAGGAATGTGGAGAGGCCATTGACAAGTGCAAGAATAGCATTACCTCTGAGAGGGTGCTAGTCCCTTATGATGCGACTTTGCCATTGTGTTTGGCCACTGATGCATCGCAGATTGGAGTGGGCGCTGTGTTGTCACATATTATAGAAGGCCAGGAGAGACCGATTATGTTTGCCTCACGGACTTTATCGGTAGCAGAACAAAATTATTCTCAGATTGAGAAGGAGGCTCTAGCCATTATTTATGGAGTTACCAAGTTTCATCAATTTATTTATGGAAGAAAATTTATTCTTATTACAGACCATAAGCCATTGGTGACCATTTTGGGCTCAAGATCAGGAATCCCCACCTTATCTACTTCAAGATTGCAGCGTTGGGCGCTTATTTTGTCAGCTTATACTTACGATATTAAATTTAGAAGAACTCAAGACCATGGGAATGCAGATCTTCTGTCACGTTTTCCTGTGGGCTGTGAAGAAATTCCAAGATTAAATAATGTCTATGCTTTATCCTATGTGGAAGAATTGCCGATCACAGCAGAGGAAATTGCCACGGAAACTGAAAAAGACGAAGTGCTCTCATTGGCCAAATTTTATACTCAGCAAGGCTGGCCTGAAAAGGTGGCTGATCACCTCAGACCTTATTTTCAAAGGAAACTTGAGCTAACTGTAGATGGGGAGTGTTTGGTTTGGGGAATGAGAGTTGTCATTCCACCATCTCTCAGAATAAAAATGTTGAACTGTCTTCATGAGACTCATTCCGGTATGAACAAAATGAAGGCTGTAGCAAGATCACATTTTTGGTGGCCAAATCTAGATACCCAAATCGAGTTTTTGGTAAATAAGTGCAGAAGCTGTCAGCAATCCCAGGATGGGCCAAATAAAGGAAAATGGCAACCCTGGAAATGGTCAACCAGACCTTGGCAAAGAATTCACATTGATTTTGCAAATAAGGAAAACATTAATTTATTAATAGTGGTAGATAGTCATTCAAAGTGGATCGAAGCCATCCCAATGAGAGAGACCACCACACGCAAAACCATTGAGCAACTACGGCGACTTTTTTCTTCCTATGGTCTACCGGAGGAACTTGTATCTGATAATGGACCTCAGTTTACTGGTAGTGAAATGAAAGGTTTTCTGGAAGGAAATGGAATTAAACAAACATTGATCCCGGCGTACCACCCGCAAAGTAATGGCTTGGCTGAAAGAGCGGTTAGAACAATTAAGACTGCCCTGGATAAAAATAAAAGGAAAATTGGGGATACCATTCAAGACACCTTATCAAAAGTTCTTCTGGCATATCGAAGCACCCCGCATGTGACAACGGGAAAGACTCCATCAGAGCTCTTTATTGGGCGTGCGCTTCGAACCAGAGTATCGTTGATACATCCCAGCTTGGCATCTAGAGTTAGCGACCAGCAAGCCAGGCAAATGAAGTATGATCGGCGAACCCATTTGGAAGAATTCCAGATAGATGATTTAGTGTGGTGTAAAAACTTTAGAGGTGGTGATAAATGGATCCCAGGAAAAATTGTGGGCAAGAAGGGAACTAGAGTCTACACCATTTTGATCCACGGACAGGTAAAGGCCTATCACAGGGATCAAATTAGAAAAAGGTGGAGGAATGGTGAGGAAGATGAGAGTGGAGATGGAGAGCGTCAACCCGAGCACTCAAGAGGAGCAGGTCCCAGTGCCATAATCTCGGAGGTTGTACGAGACAGAGGTTATATGGAGTCGCTGTCGCCAGGACTAACTAGCCAGCGGTCGGATCAAGATTCAGAGGTTCAGAGTGATACAGACGATGGAAAGTCATTGGAGCCTCTTCGCTCGCTGGACCCTGAGGCCTTGAAAGAGGAGGGTCCTGTCCTAAGGCGGAACCCACCTCGAGCGAGGAGACCGCCTGTGAGATTTCGTGTTTGAAGAGAGAAGATGGTGATATATAGCTAGCAATAAATATGTATATATATATGTTTCTATGAAAATGTTAATCTGCAAGACGCAGGTTATCATCATCCCTTTTTGAGTTGTTTTTGTCACTTTTTGGCGTTCCGAAAATAAACAATAAAAGGCTGTATCAGACTTTACTAAGACAATAAAGATTTGCTAAAAATAAATGTGTACGAAGATGTTGCATGTACCATATTTGAACTTTAAACTTTAATTTAATTGAATTAATGGAAAATATTCCCCAAAATTACGGGGGGATTTGTTGCAAATATGTTGCCTATAATTTTGTGGAACATTTTTATTTAATATTTGGAAATATTCATTATTGTTTTTTTTAATTTTAAGTATGTTTAAAATTTACTATTATAAATAATTTTCTATTAAAGAAGATAAACAACGAGAGAAAAAAATGTAAACAGGAGAACAAGCAAAGAACAGATACCTTACGTGGTCCTTATATATCCTTTCCTTTAATTTTATATTTTAATAAATATTTTAATGATTATATAATTGACGTGATCCCTATCTTCCCATTTAAACACCCACAAAAACCAACAATAACTGAGCGACACGTATTTTTCCTTTTTGAATACCAGGGAAGAACCCTAATAATATCAAATGATAAATTAATAAAACACCATTTCGCCAAAAGTTAGAAGAAATGGGCAATAATTTTTAAATACAATCTGAGGTATGTAAAATTGGTAAATGCAAATTAAAACATGTAGCAAAAAATATCTATATTTTAGATGGGGTTTTATGAAATAGATTGAATGTTTGAAAAACACTGCTGATATCAATACACGATTTTTTGAAATCTTAATATAGTACCAAAAATTATGATGGCACTACTAATAGGATTTCGTGCTATAAGGTATGTGTAGTTTCTTGACTAATTGGCGACACTTGACTATTTAACTGGATATTTGTCATGATCCAAAAATTAAATATAGAGGGTAGTTACAAAATATATTTGTCGTACTTTATTCCAAATATCCTATGGGTTTGTCGAATGTTATCATTGTTTATTATACTGTACATAATTTTGAAAATGTATACCCTAAAAAAATCATTTTTAAATCGACCTTTTGCGTTGATAAACGTGGTAGTAAAATCATTTTGTATTATTTTTGGCGCAAAATTTCTAAAGTTGGTGGGAGGGGGGGGGGGGATACAGAGAATATTCCTTATGCTATTTCTTCTAATGAGCGAAAACTAAACATAAGGGGTAAAATTGTGTATACCAGTGTTATTCGAGACATTATAACACTTTTGCCTGCACGACATAATATAAGATGAGGGCAAATAACAAACAAAAAAAAAATACTGTTCACAGAAAAAAAAAGAGTCAAGATGTGAGGACAGCATTTATTATTCCCATAACCCAAAACAAAGAGCTGCAAAATATAACACATGAGGTAACTGCTTTCTCTCTTGTATTAGGTCACAATCCTTGCTTAATGTGGCGCCCTTCATTCTCAAACACCGCCTGCAGACGATAGATGACAGAATGGTGACAATTAAATAGTTGAAATTTATAAAACGTGCCATCTGATAGAAGCCTTCAACATGGCCAATGTGGTAGGCCGGCATCGATAAAAACGCGACTTAATGTACCCCCATAACCGAAATTGTAAGGCGTCAAGTCTGGTGATATTGGAGGCCACTGGTATATAAAGTGGCGACTTATCAACGAATTTCACCGAACGTATCCTTCAGCAATTGTTTGGCACCGCGGGAGATATGAGGAGGTCCTCCATCTTGCATGAATGTTATTTCGCTTATTGCTTGTCTGTCCTGCAATATGGGAATACCTTTTTCTCTCAAAAGTTGAACATTACGTTCACCAGTTACAAAAACGGTTTCAAAAGTTCTTCCATTGATTTTTTCAAAGAAAAATGGCCGAATAATTAAAGAAGAAGTGAACCCACACAAAACTATAACTCTGGGCTGATGAAGTGGCATTTCTGTAAAAATCTTAGGGTTTTCTGTTGCCCAAATGCGGCTGTTTTGAATGTTAAATTCTCCGTTTAGAGAAAAGTGAGCATCATCTGTCCATAGAACATTCGACAGCCAGTTTTAATCAATATCAATTTACCGGAAAACCCATGCAGGGAATTCTTGATGATTCTCAAAATCGCTGACTTTCAACTCGTGAAATCTTTGAATTTTGTATGGGTATTTTTCAAGAAAAATTATAAATGTGTTTTTTCTCCAAACTATTCCATACGAAATCCCCGTTTGTCGAGAAACTTGTCGAGCACTTACTTCTCCATACGTGGATAACGTTTCAATAGCTTCAACATTCTGCAAAACCGTAACAGCCACTGACTTGCATGTCGATGGTCTTCCACTCCGTGTTTTTGCTTCCAAAGATCCAGTTTCCTCGAAATTTTTAATCATTCGCCTTAGAGAGTAGCAACTCATGGGTTCTTTACCGCTTCGAATACCTTTAAAGGAACAAAACGCTCGTAAAGCTTCAGTGGCAGATTCTGAATAGCAAAAAAAAAAAAAATTCACAAAGAGTGCTTTATCCTGTAGTGACGGCATTCCAGGGGAAGAGTCCGACCACTCCTCTCTGCGCTCCCACCTGGACCCTTGGAATATTTGAACAAATTCTGGTTCGTTTCCAAGGTGACTAACGTTGGCAACGGCACCAATTTTCCAATGAAGAGCAAAACCGATATCTCCAGTATAGCTACCGCGTCCGGGGTAACCGCCGCGTCAGGAGCTGCAGCCCGCGCTCCTGATGAGAAATCTACTACAAGGACACAATTGAATCTACTACAGCTCAATATAAATGGCACCCAGAGGAAAACTGAAGAGCTGACTTGTCTTCTCCGTGACAACAATGTGCATATTGCTTGTCTTCAGGAGACAAAATTGAATCAGAATCTGAGATTCAATATCAAAGGTATACAACACTACGAAAGAACAGATCGGGAAAATTTGAAAGGAGGATTTGCTGTTTTGATTAAAACTTCAGAAATCAAATTTAAGAAAATCGCCTATAATACAGGTCTACAACAATATTTTTTTTTTGCCGGAGAAAACCTGAAGTTGATACTAATGTAACTTTTCATGCTGAAATCAAAAATGAAATCAGAAGTTTTCCATCACCCATAGTTCTTGCAGGATAACTATTTTTTCTATAAATTTGTATATACATTAATAATGCAAAAAATGTTATGTAAGCATTTTTAAAGTAAACATCATTACATTAGCTAGCGCTTTATTTTTGACAAGAAGAGTTGATATGTGGAGCCAAAAGCTTTATTTTATTTGTTATCAATTAAATTTTGCTCTTTAAGAATTATAAATATTAATTTAAATAACAAATTATTGAATTTTTAATTAAATATGTTTATTTTATAATGCATCTGTTTTGCTTTCAACTCAAAATTAACGACAAGCTCTGAAGTGCTATTTGATGAATAACAGTTTCAATATATATATTTAAATTGATCCTAACGATTTGTTTAGTAGATTTGCATCCGAAGTGACAGGTAAATTTGAAGTGATCAGTTTATTCTTCTCTATCAATTTGCTTTTATAAATCGTGTGCACTAGACTGTGTCAATATGCCGAGGCGTTGCATTAATATTCCTGATATTTTCTGTTACATTTGTGGGGAACTAACTTTCAAAGTTCAAAGGCGAAACTTTACACCGCTCATCTAAAAGTGCCATCAACTTTATTTTGGCTGTAAAGTCGGTGACCAAGGACTTGAAGCTTGGGCTCCTTATCATTTTTGTGAAATTTGTGCTCGACGTCTTACAGAGTGGATTAAAGGTGAACGTCATATGCCTTTTGCGGTTCCAATGATATGGAGGGAACCTAAAGACCATTCTTCAGACTGTTATTTTTGTTTGACAAAGACTACAGGTATTACATCCAAATCAAGACATACAGTTGAATATCCAGATTTGCCTTCTGCTATGAGACCGGTTCCTCATAGTGATATTTTACCTGTGCCACAGCCTCCTGAAAATGTAATATTTAGTGACGATGATTCAGATAGACGAGAGCAACAGTCGGGTGACACAAATTTTGAAGCAGGTGCTTCATCTGGAACTCATTTGTTAACCCAAGATTTGAACGACCTCGTACGTGATTTAGATTTATTCAAAAACAGAGTGAATTTTAGGCTCTAGGTTAAAAGGCTGGAACCTGCTGCATAAAGGCACAAAGTATGCTTTTTTGCAAGCGTCAAGATGAATTTCAAGACTTCTTTTCACAAGAGAATGATTTAGTATATTGCAATGATGTTGTTAGTCTAATGGAAACGCTTGGTCATGACCATGATACAAAGGAGTGGAGTTTATTCGTTGATTCTTCAAAAATTGTTTGAAAGCTGTTCTCCTTCACAACGGAAATAAGTTCCGATCAGTGCCAATAGCACATGCATTCAACATGAAACTGCTTTTGAAAAAGATAGAATATTAAAGATACGGTTTGAAAATATGCAGCGATTTGAAAATCATTGCTCTCTTGCGTGGATTACCGCTTTTATATACAAAATTTTGTTGTTTTCTGTGTGAGTTGGATAGCAGAGAATGGGAAAGGCATTACATTAAAAAAGCTGGCCAAACCGTGAAACTTTACTCCAGGACATAAAAATATTGTAAATCCTCCCCTGATCGATTCAGAAAATATATACTCACCACCATTACATATTAAACTGGGATTAATGAATTGAAACATTTCAAGCATAAGAGATGCGAAAATTAAAGAAGGCATTTTTGTTGGACCTCAGATTCTAAAATTGCTGCAGGATGGAAATTTTCAAAATAGTTTGAATGAAGTTGAAGCAGCAGCATGGAAATCCTTTAGAAACGAGGAAGTGTCAAGGTTGAAAATTACCGAGACATAGTTAATGAACTGTTGCTTTCCTACAAGGCACTGGGATGTAACATGTCTCTCAAGATCCATTTCCTGCATTCACATCTAGATTTCTTTCCAGACAATCTTGGTGCAGTTAGCGATGAGCATGGTGAGAGGTTTCATCAAGATATATCAAGCATGGAGAAGCGGTACCAAGGTAAATGGAGTCCCGGTATGCTCGCTGACTACTGCTGGACACTCAATCAAAGTATAGGAGAAAATCCACTGGCACTATTTTCAAATAAAATAAATATATTTCGTTCATATAGGCCTATATATTAAAAACATTTCATATTTCAAGTAGGTGTATCTCAAAAATCTTGCGTGATAGAAAAAACTATTGGTATATTTGGAATCAGCACAAAGAGTTAAATTTAGATAAGATGCTGTTTCTTTTGGGACAAAGAAAAATAATTCATAAAAGAATTATAAAAATAATTTATAAAAGAAACTCGTCGCCGTTAACTTTTGTTTATTCTTAACATAACTACTACATCTTTGAAACTATCTGGATAAAAAAAGGAGTATTAGTGACCTCTGTTTGGCCTCATAGAACAAAGACTTGTTTTAAAATGTAAAAAAAAACTGGTCATTTAAGTAGGGTCTGCAAAGCTAGTAAAAACTGTGGGGATGTAAATTTGTACAAGAGGATTCTATATATTCTTTACAGGAAGAAACTGATGCCACAATAAATTTAACAGTATATGATTTTTCTTTGTGCTTTACAATAGATACAGGAAGTCCAGTTACGTTAATACCTAAAGATATTTATAAGAATTATTGGCAAGGTAAAATAATTTCCAACAAATTTTAGATTAAAATCCTTTTGAGGTAAACCAATAGAGATTATAGGTCAAAGAAATGTTTTTGTAAGATGAGCCAACCAATATTTACGATTAATAGTTGTAAATAAAATGTACAGGTATTTTTATTTGGAAGACAATGGCTTAAACAGTTAAAACTTGATTATTTCAGATTGTTTAGCATTAAAAATTTAAATAATGAATCTAATGGAAATAGTTTGATGGATAGGTATGCAGATTCGTTTAAAAAAGATTATGGGCTGTCCAAAGGATGTTATAATAAATTTTAATTTAAAAAATGATGTGACTCTTGTGTTTTGTAAGGCCAGAAGTTTACCTTTCTCTCTAAAAAACAAAGTAGAAAATGAAATTGATTGTTTAGTGAATTCTGGCATTTTAGAACCTATAGTTCATGCAAATTGGACCGCTCCAATAGTACCTGTATTAAAAAAGGATGGTAGTGTAAGGATATGTGGTGACTTTAGATGTACAGCTAATAAAGCAATAGAATTAGATAGGTATCCCCTTCCATCGATCGATGAGATCTTTTCAAAATTATCTACAAGCACCGTACTTTCGACTCTAGACCATCTTTGACGAATTATGGCGTGCATCAGGAGTATGCGTGAACTTTACCAAGGGTAAGGGACTATGGTGCGGCGCCTGGAGGGACCGCGCCGACTTTCCGCTGAGCATCTTGTGGTCTGCATCTTCCATCACGGTGCTGGGCTGCGAAGTTACATCTGGCCAAAAAAAAATCGGTTCAGGAAAATCATCTGCTGGGCATCCTGGAGAAAGCAATCTCTTGATGGTTCCCATACGTCCGTGGCTTCTCCCAGGTCGGGCGAGCGAGAGCGTCCAACTCGCTGGTACTAGCGGCAGTGCTCCACCATCTGCACGGCTACCTTCCCGGTGACGCCACTATCGCTAAATTACAGGCCAGGCTGACGCGGTTCGTCTGGGAGTCCTGCCATCGAGCCGCTTGGCTCCCGGGAAATCTAATGGTTCGCCCTGTGTCCGTCGGTGGCGTAGGGCTACTGGGTGTAGAGACGCAACTACAGCTCGCCTGCTTCAAGGGAATTCAGACTGTATGCCGAGCGGGGGGATATGCTTATTCATGGCTGGTGGAGTCCGGTGCCTGAAAGGCCCACTTGTCCTCGGGTTCCTGGCTGCTGCCCCGTCGCCGTCGGCTGCTGGATCTGTGGGAGAAGGTCTCCTCCATCCTGAGCCTGAACCACCGAGTGGTTCTCACTCCCGCCCTACTGAACCTGCCTCTCGTCGGTACCTGCAGGTTCCTGGCGACGCCATCGCTTCGGACTCCCTCAAGGTGGAAAGGAGTGCGCGTCCGCGACCTGGCAGGTTTTGTTACCTCTTTACCACCAGGCTGACGAGGAGCACCTGCGAAGATGCAGCCGCCCTCGGTTCATTCTGCCGCCGTCTGGTGGCGGAAAACGCGGGGAGCACGCATCATGAGAGGAGCCTGGAGGAAGCCGTGGTGCTGCGTGAGACGGCCACGCCGTTCTTGCGCATCAGCACACGCATTTCGCGTCGCATGTTGGAGCGTCCCCGCCTAGCCGCCATTCCCATCTCGCGGTATCTCCGGCGCTGGGCCCCTAACCAGCCTGGCGTTCTCATCATTCCGTCGGTGCTCCTTCGGAAGCCATGCAGCGGACATCGCTCTGCGGCTGGCCCTGCACGCCCTGCCTCATCCGGGGCACCCGGCGTCGAGCCAACCCGTCTGCATCGCCTGCGGCTCCAGCCACCTGTCACTGGCCCACCGCTACTGGTTCTGCAGCGCCGTCCGTTCTCTCATCCGAGAGGTGTTCTCCATCATCGGGCGGTCGCCGGACCTGCAGTCCTGAATCTTCGTGGTGGACCTCGAGGACCACACCATCACCATATCCTCAGCGGCAAAGCATGACATCTACGTTTTTTTTCGTAGATCGCGAAATGCGTGGTGTCGCTGGGGACCCATTGGCGATCTTCCATCAAACTCTGCAGCGGTGTACATAGTTGTATATTTCAATCATGTTTGTTATGACCATCATCCTCATTGTAAATTTCTCATTATCACATAAATAGTGCGGAATGTGAACTTTACATGTATTGACAAGAGGTCAATAAAACTATGTAAATTGTCCATCGTTTATCTCTCTCTCGTCCAACGTCACCAGTGAGTGAAAGTAAACAAATAGGATTTTGTGACAATTTAAAAAGAAAAAGTTGCATTGCTTTTAATTAAGTGCGTTTAAATTACAACGAATTTTTACTATGTGTACAGTAAGACTTCGTTTAACAAGGTGACTCTTAATTCACACAAGAATAAATGTTAACAGGAAACATATGCTTATAATTAAAATTTGTATTTTTCAATCGATCCATAAGGCATTCATTGTGTATTGAAAAGCATTTCGGGTGAATGACCTCTAAAGCTTTACTGGTACCTACGCACTCTTTTGTAGACATTTTCCTAGGCAGTTTACAAAAATGTGACTAAATTGCATTGAGACAAAACTAATTATTTTCTTCAAGGCGTGGTTGCTTTGAGCCTTTGTTGGCAGAAACCTTGCAGTTCATATAAAAATATAAAGAATAATGAATAAATAAATAAATGATCTGAGCGACCAATTATAGGATTCCCAAAACGAGAAATTCACGACCAGGAAATAACTCGTGCAGTATTTGAACTATTTCTTGCACTGTATGGAGGCCAATTGATGCGAAATGCTATAATGTATACTTAATGAATCAGCACAAAATTTGATATTTCAAATTTTTTAAATCTATGTTTTCAATCAAAATTACTTTTTTGCGTAAATTTTAGAAGACCGTGTATAGCGCCAGTTTCTTGTTTAGTCCCAAATTACTATTTTGATATTCCGCATATAATTCTATCCTGATTATAGTTTGCTTTTAGAAATGATCCTAGAATAGTGTTAAAATCATATTTAAATACATATTTATCTCAGTAGTTATGAATATATAGGAAAGACACACACAGAACATTTTGTGAAAGTTTCTAGAAGCGCCTGGGGACCTGGTGAACCGGCTTCTCCAGACGTTTGCAGTGGAACCACAGCAACTCCATCACGAGGACCGAAGCCCCGGACGCCATCCCAACAGCCAGAGAGCCGAAGGGGAAGATGAGCTGATCGAAGGATGCCGGTTTCCATGTAGCCGTGCCGAGCGCACAGTCCTTTAGATTGGCTGCATTGTACTTGTCGTAGATCCTCTTGGTGATTCCAGCTTCCTGCATCCTCTGGAGACTGCACATACAGTCGACTCTCGATAATTTGAAACTCAAGGGACCAGAGAAATAACTAAACTTATCAAGAGTTCAAATTAACAGGAGTTTAAACAACTGAGAGGGAGGGAGAGAAAAATCAAGTAAACAAAAGTGTTTGAAGTTTTGTCAGTTTCGGGATATACATACTATGTTGATACAAATCTACTTATATAATTGCCTTATTCTGTCTGTGTGAAGTTCACGGAAAGATTTTGGTCACGTGTCAAGTTACGGTAAGTAAACATTTAAAAAAGATGCCGAAACCCGGGATCGAACCAGGGACCTTTAGATCTTCAGTCTAACGCTCTCCCAACTGAGCTATTTCGGTTTATTTTAGTTATTTCTATAGAGGCTTCTATCTTTATAATTATGTATATTTTCAAAAAGTCAATTCACACCTCTTCGCTGGAGACCATGGGAATACTGACTAATTCATTACGCTAACATAATTATAAATACAAGTATCAGAGTCATCAACAATTCTGTCATCGTTTGCTTTTGTGAATGGAATAAATACCCAAATAGGGCCATTTCTTATAAACATCGGTTGTTCAGTAGTAGAATGCTCGCCTGCAACGCGGGCGGCCCGGGTTCGTTTCCCGGCCGATGCATTTTTTTTTTACAATTTTAAAAACTCATTTATATTATTATCTTTATATATATATAAATCAGCGTGTGTATGTAGGTATGTATGTTTGTCAATTATACACGTCCACAATACGTAACTAATCTGACTGAAATTTTAACAGTATATAAAGTAGAATCTGGAAAAACTCAGTGAAATTTTCAGGTCTCTCTTCCGAATATCCGTCGTGTTATTTGCAAATTTGCTCTTTCGCTCGCGCCTCTAGCGGTGAAAATGGGGGGTAATACCAGCTGACCTAATGTACATGTAAAGTTTGGAGCGGGACGTTTCACAAGAGTGACATCCACGGCTCCAATTTATAATTGTAACGAATAGTATTTGAATAAAAACATTTAATCGGGTAAAACCCGGGCGTTGCCCGGGTCATTCGGCTAGTATTAAATAAGTGACTTTCCGCGAGTTTTTGAAGTGATAAATTTATTGGGAATTTTGGGTCTTGCTCTTTCTCAAACAAGAGTTTGATTTAAAAAAAATCGTGATTTATTATTATAAACATCTGTACAATTTTTCACAAATGTTCATTTTAAAAGAAGTCCGTCATTTTTTGTTGAGCTTTTGAAGTGAGCGACTTCAATCTATCATTGGCCAAAGAATTTTCGATTGTTAAATCTGCGTAGAAATCTTCAATTGTGTCAGTTCTGAGGGCGTAGAAGTGTAGGGTTGTAAGATATATTATTCTCTCGCTCAATGTGACTGGAATTGGCGGTTGATTTTCCTCGTCTTCTTCCTCATCTTCATCTAGATGGATAAATTCAATATTCCGGCATCGGCACCGTGAAAACTGATGTCATCGTCAGAATGAGAATAATCCTCAAATGTTAATTCTCCATAGTTAGGTAGACGTCCCCACCCTGAGTCAGAATTTGTAATTTTTGGCCGCTATGATAACTGTTCTACGCTTTCAAACCCGCACTTTCTAAAGATGTTATAATAAGTGGTAGGATACACATTTTACCAGGCATTATCAATCATGATTACAGTGGTCAAAACTGTTATATTTGCCTTTTAACCTTTTCAATGCAATCTAGCACAAGAGAAACAATTTCTCTACAGTAGAGAGTTTTAATATTTTAAAATATGCCCTGGTCTTTAACGGTTTCAATCTTGATATCGTTCTGGCCGGAAAAAATCAATTGGTCTAATGGTGGTGGGTTATTATGCACGGTGCAGTTGTCCAAAAACAGTAAGATTATACGTTTTTGCTTTTCCATGTCACTGTTATCTGAGGTCCGCCATTCATTAAACAACTCTGTCGTCATCCATGATTTTTTTGTTTGACCTAAAAACTATGGGTAGCGATTTTATTCCTTTGAAACAGCGTTGTTTCGCAGATTTTCCTATTATAGGCGGTTTCAATTTTTGAGAACCGTCCATGTTACACGCTAAAAGAACAGTTAATCTATCTTTGCTGAGCGCGACCACTCACCTACATTTCTGAAAAGAATGATGGTCCTGTCACATTAACCCTAGAAATGCTCCTGCGAGAACCAAGAACTTAAAAAGAGATTGATCTAACTGAATTCGGGTGTAACTTGGGGAAGAACTATGAGAAACGCAAACGACTCCTGAAGGAATTCCGTAAGAGGTTCAGAAGGGAGTACCTAGGATTGTTGGTGCATCACGACAATCTCAGGAAACAACGACAGTTAAAAGTTGGAGATATTGTCATTGTGGAGGATGAAAACAGGAATCAAACCAACTGGCCTATGGGAAAGATTACAAAGGAATTTTCTGGAACTGACAATGTGCGAAAACTTGTGGAATTTAAGACAAGTCTGGAGTCATGGAGCGTGCGGTTTAACGATTGTTCCCGCCTGAGGTACCATCGGAGGACATAAGCCAGCGGAGGATAAGATCGTCAGGGAGAAAATACCCAGTGTGGAGTCGGTTCAAGTGCAAAAAAAAAAACTACTCCAGGAAAAGTAGTGAAGGTTTACACATGTTTCGGAAGAAAAGTCAAGTTACCGATTAGGTTCGAGTGAAGTTTGAGAGAAAATTTGATCATAAAATGCTTTGTTGGATTTAATATAATTTATTTTTGTTTTTATTAATGTTGATCTTATAGTAGGGTTCAAAAGGTCAAGGTGGGAGAATGACGCGAATATAGCGTATTTTGTATATATATATATATTGTCCTTGTTCTCTTGAAACGTCTAGAATTATTTAAATATTTATTTATGGATTGCTCTATTTTCAAATATATATATTTATATATATATATGTCATAATATATGCTCTTCCAGGAATAATAAAGTAAACCTACAGTCAACGAGAGAGAGACGTCGATAGAAAGCAACTAAGCTACGGCCATTTGGCCACATTCCGGAGGGGGCTTTTCTTGGAACCCTGCAGGACTATTTTTGAACAGTCGGGGGGGTAGCGTGCGACACAAACGGCGGTTCAGCGGGGCCATCTCCTCGCGCTCCCTCTCTCTCGCTGGTTGCCTGGGTTATTCCTCTACCAACTCGTCGTGTGATTATTTCTCTTTCCCCACCACATTATTATCACTATACTATCACATTGAAAGTCGACAGGATAAGACCTGACCGGGAAACAAATCCCTCATATACCGTAGTATGAAGAAACAAGAAGCCAAGATGATCGGCCAAATCCAACTCAACTGTAACCACTCCTCTTCGAGCCCTCAACCCCTTCTTCGCCAACCTTTGAACCGTGATCCCGAAGAAGTATTCACCTACGACGGAGATGGAGCTACCACGCACTTCTTCCAGCACTAGATCTGCCCAAGAACGACCACCGTGTCAGGGCAGGATACCTTCCTCCATCATGGACAAGACTCCGCCATATCCCTGCCGCTACTGTGATGTACAACACTGGTACGTAAAGTGTCACAGACAGAACTCTCCCGAAGCTCAATGAACTTACCTGCGCCCTAAACCAACATAACTCGTGAGTGTAATTGTTTTAACTCCTACCATTCATTCTTTAAATATGTCATTCCTTGTAAATTGTCCCAATATTTACATAATTAGCTCCATTTATTCTCTCCACGCCTATTAACAATGATTTTATTCTCCATACTATTTATCTAGATATTTGTAACTCATTTAATTAGTTACCTTACCAGTAGAATTTAACAATCGTCATTTTAATTAAACAATTTCCATTTTAACGTACCTCTTTAAAAAAAAAGATGGAATTCTACCTATTAATGCTTTACGAATTTTACTATTAACAATAGATTTTTCATTATCAATTTATTCATAAAAATATGCCTCCAGCACCTAAACTTTTGTATACCTATTTGTATATGACCTCTCCTACTTGTAAGCACGGCTCACGAAAAATAATTTCTTTCCCTAATCGACTCAAAATTCACCCTGTAATCCAGGCGTCGAAGAATTCCAACCACCACTTGAGCCTTGCTTACAACCAACCCTTGGTGACTCTTATCTATCTTCCCCTTAATGTCCCACTCATTCTTACAACCTTGTCAACCTTATACCAGCTTAGAACCTTTATAGAATTATTGATTAATCAATTATCGAACATTATTACAAACAATATTGTCATTTCAAAATCCTAATCTTCGCCCTTCATTTATGATAATATATTTCGTAGTTCATCTCTAGCATATCCACCGACCCACACCATCTAGCCAATTGTGTTCTTCACAGGATGCAGATTGACTAACTGCTAGATATTTATCAAACCCTTTTTGTTCGCACTTGAACAATCTCTATCGAGCGGCACAGTTCGCTTCTTCTTCTCGCGCCGCACGTTCGCCACACGGACCCTGTCTTCAAATCTGTTTGTCCATTGTCCAAACCAGCACGATATAGCCTACCTTCGATATTTCCCACGGAGGTACGTTAAACATCGTCGCTGATTCTGTCCGGTCCGTCATCATTTCGCGCAGACATGGGTCTTACGTACAACCCACCGCGAAATCATCGCCTTGCACAAGCTCCCACGAAGGTTCAAACACCTCGTGTCCGAGCAGCTTGTCACTTGTAACGGACAACGCAGTCCTCGTCCCAATTTTTGGCACTGTGCGCGCATACTTTCCGCAAATTAAATATAAGTCCATTCGACTTCCTCACCTACACACGGGACTTTTCCCCTCGGACTCGCTACACAAGTAACTACATAAATAAGGTAGAATGGCCCAGGGCAAGTTTCCCCTCGCTCTGTTCGCCAAGGTTCTAACATTGTATGTAGTTTTATATTTACCTCAGTCCTGAGCTCACACAATTGCCAACCTCAACCTCATTTCTCGTACTCTACACCTATAGCATAGAAAGCCTATGCCAAGTTTCCCCTTGCCATGTCAGCCTGAAAAATATCTTAAAGCGACGAACGAATCCCTAGGAGCACCAGGGGAAGTTTCAAGGACCAGCTCGTGGAATCGTGACAGCGAAGGGAGTCTTTCAGCTGTCTGTGGAATCTCTGATGACGTCCCGGCGCATGCGTAGTCAGGTTGACGCCCGCGGTTGCCGAGGCCGTCCTAGTTCGGCTCGCTGAGGCAAAGTGTAGTCGCCATATATATATATATAACACATGAAAAAACAATAGAAAAATTTGGCCTTAAATACCCATTTCTTAATTTCTCAGGAAGCCTCTGGGACCAAATCCATATAAATATGTGATATCTTGGGACCTCTGGGACCAGTGTTACCTGATGCTAGACGAACCTCGATGTCAACTCTACCGTGCAGTCGTGGTGGAAGGTGACACAGCTGAGCCAAAGGTGAAATAAGCAAACAGAGATTCACTAAGAAGCGTCTGACGTCAAGAAGGAATGGGATGAGGAGATTTCTGGCAGGAAAGGGTTTACCTTTTATCGGAGCGTCCGTGGACAGGGACTAGAACGAAGACTAACTAAGGACTGACTAACTGAGGATCGGGGCCTCCTTTTATAGCTGAGATGGGTCCATGCAGGTCACTGCTCTTTTCTGACGTAAACAGGGGGGGGGGGAAGGTTTTATTATCCAGGAGGGCCACGACCTCGTAAAAGTTGGACTGGGTTTGCTAGGCCTGCTTTCCTATTCAAACCTAAGCCTGATTAGTTTTAACCTTAATTTTCTCCTGTTAGTCTCCATTCCTTCTCTCTGTACAGTTGCTATACTTTATTAGATTCTTACGCGGTACATATTGATGTTAGTTGAGGCTTTCTATTTGCAGTAAATAAGAATTTATATACAGTCACGTGGTGGAACATGTGGTAGTAGATATCTGGACTATTTACAACAATTCCATGGTCTTAAATCATCACATATATGTAAAAAAATAGTACAAAGTGATATTGTACTGGGATGAGGTTCATAAATTAAGAAAAATGCATCTTCTTATCGTGCAACAGAAAGTTGCTGATGGCTTGCGCCATCTATCGAAATAAATATCAACTATTCTCGTTGATTTTTAATTATTCCAGAATTGGCCAAATACCCATTCTTGATTAATCAACAAAAGCTAACCTATATATATATATATGTATATTATATAATTAAGAAAAGAGATTAGATGCTTGATATTTTGGATCATGTTGAGGATTATTGTAATGGTGGTGCAGTCGTGGCTATAATCTTGAAAAGTAAAATAATAAAAATATTCTTGATCAGATATTGCTTTAATTGAGCTTATGGGATATATAAAAAAAAACTAGTTTGATAAAAGTACTGCCTGGCTTAAGGCGTAAGAATAAAAAAGAAAAAGCTTATTTACATAATGTACAAAAGGTTTGGGTCGGCCAACGGGGAACAACAACAATGAGTATTTATAGAGAAAGCGTGACCTCTGGCGGTCGATTTAAAACAGAGTATTTATATCTATGAAATCTATATATATAAAATTGAATGTCTGTCTGTCTGTTTGTCTGTCTGTTTGTTTGTACTCTATAGATTCAAAAACCATACATCCAATCGCCGTGAAATTTTGGGATATTATTAGGTATATCACCGGGAAGGTTTTAGAAAAATAATTTCATGAATATCTTGAATATCCATAGAGTTATTTGCAGATTTGTAGATTTAACTCGCAAGCAGCGCCCCCATTGTGACGATGATAACAAGTTTTCTTATCACTAAGTTTGTTATCTTAAATATTATTTATCAAAAGTAAGATTATCTCAGGATGACACGGCAATGTGACACGGGAAAAAATGTTCACTAGATAAAACTATGATTTTCTATATGATATAAAAAGCCAACAATGAAGAGTGAATGTAATATAAAAAGCCAACAATGAAGAATGAATGTAAGATAAAAAGCCAACAATGAAGAGTGAATGTAAGATAAAAAGCCAACAATGAAGAATGAATGTAAGATAAAAAGCCAACAATAAAGAGTGAATGTAAGATAAAAAGCCAACAATGAATAGTAAATGTAATATAAAAAGCCAACAATGAAGAATGAATGTAAGATAAAAAGCCAACAATGAAGAGTAAATATAATATAAAAAGCCAACAATGAAGAATGAATGTAAGATAAAAAGCCAACAATGAAGAGTAAATATAATATAAAAAGCCAACAATGAAGAGTGAATGTAAGATAAAAAGCCAACAATGAAGAATGAATGTAAGATAAAAAGCCAACAATGAAGAGTAAATCTCTATCTATCTATATATATAAAATTGAAATAATATTATCATGCATATAGAAAAAAATGATTATATGCCTCTTCTTTATGCCGGACCAAACTACTCATTTCAACGACATTTTTGAAAGTAAAACAGTGTAAACGGTATTAAATATGTATAATGGAACAATGGCTTAAAATATAATAGAAAGTGAGCTGAATGAGGACAAAAAAAAAATGTTAAGAATTCCCTATGAATTGAAATGAAGTGATTTTGGATATAAAATATAAAAAAAAACTCGATTGATACACATTTAAAATGGTTAAAATGGCATTTATTAAGCCAAACAGTGTGAAAAAGTAGATACAGTAGAGCTTCCATTGAGAGGATGCCTAAATTCGTAGCTTAAACCGTCTCTCCGAGAGGCAGTCTCTTATTAAAGGTCTATTAGAGATTCTTTAATATCAATTAGAACCTCCAATGAGAGACCACCTACAGGAGAAACAAGTTGAGTCATGTTTTTAGGTGGTCTTTCTTAAGAGACTCTATTTACATATATTAAAATCAACATTTTCTTACTGTTACGTTTAATTACTGCTAATCTATATATATAAAATTGAATGTCTGTCTGTCTGTACTCTATAGATTCAAAAACCATACATCCAATCGCCGTGAAATTTTGGAATATTATTAGGTATATCACCGGGAAGGTTTTTGAAAAATAATTTCATGAATATCTTGAATATCCTTAGAGTTATTTGCAGATTTGTAGATTTAACTCGCAAGCAGCGCCCCCATTGTGACGATGATAACAAGTTTTCTTATCACTAAGTTTGTTATCTTAAATATTATTTATCAAAAGTAAGATTATCTCAGGATGACACGGCAATTTATTTGCGACAAGAATAATGATACAATTCCAAGGCGAAGATACTATTCCTTTAACTTCCAATTACCGAGGGAACCAATTAATATTGATTTTATTCAACTTATCGAGTATTTCTCAAGGGACCGGGAAAAAATGTTCACTAGATAAAACTATGATTTTCTAATGTAGAAAATTAGGAAAGACAAAATTCAGGATGACAAGGCACACAGGGACCGGAGAAAAAATGTTCACTTTATCGAGAGATTCAAATTTACGAGTTTCAAATTATCAAATATATCTTTTTTATTTTTTAATAAGTTTTTAGATAATTGTTTTAACAAATGTTCGCTAGACAAACCTTTACTCGGGTAAAACCCCGGGCGAAGCCGAGTACGTTTTATAAGTTTAAAGAGAATTGTTTTAACAAATGTTCGTTAGACAAACATTCACTCGGGTAAAACCCGGGCGAACCCGGGCGGGTCCGCTAGTTATATATATATATTTTAAATAAAATAACACTTTAATATATAACATTTTTAAATTAAATATTTCAATATAACATGTATATACTAGACGAATGACCCGGCTTCGCCCGGGAATTCCCCCGAGTACGAATTTCTATCTCAATACTTAATACTAAATACTTTTGTAAAAAAAAGTAACACTCTTATAAAACGATATTTCAAAAAAAAAAAAAAAAAAAGTTGGGCAAGCGATTTGGAAAATATGCTGAACGCTCATTGGTCGGTTAAAACGCCTAGTGTTGTCACTTCGCCTCGTATTTACTGCCGCGCAAAAAAAATAGTTCTGGAGATTCTTTACACTTTATTAGAACAATATCGAACTTTCGAGTATTTCTGCTTTCCTACAGGAGTACATAAAAACGAATAAACGCCGGTAAGATGCTAATAATATGTACATTTATATATTAGGAGAGATTTTGCATATTGCTTGATATTAGAATATTTTATTAAGTTAGTTTTAATTTTTTTCATAATGACTATTGTAGGTTAAATTTTGAGAATTATCATATTGACTGTAAAAAAAAAACAAAGGCCAGAACAAAAATTAATAAAAAATACGTAAGCCATTGTTTACATACAGTAACGCTAATTTTGTAATTTTTTTTTTAATTGCATTGTGTGTACTTACCGTAACTTAGAAATATAAATTTCTCTCTCAATACTTTTGTAAAAAAAGTGACACTCGTATAAAAATATATTTTTAAAAAAAGTACGCAAGCAACTTGAAAAGAAATGCAGAACGCTCATTGGTCGCTCAATTGGCCTCGTGTTGTTACTTCGCCTCGTATTTACTCCGCGTGAAAAAAGTTCTTCAAATGAAAAAAAAAGGAATAGCCAAAAATACTAATCAAAATGTAGCCCAAAATTTTCCTCAGGTTTATAAAAAGCGACATGCAAAATTTGGTACCAATTGGTTCAGTCGTTTTTGAGTTTATCGCGAAACAGACAGACATAGACTTTTATATATAAAGAGATATATATATATATATATTAAAAATAAAGAAGGCATCTCCTGACCACGAGCACATGTGCTTTTTAGATGGCAGAGCGCCATCTAGTGGAGCAAAAATAAACTAAACGTTTATTCAGCTTGCTCCGAGATATTTGGCCAACTCAATTTCTTGATAAATCAAGAAAGGCCATCCACGAACGCGTTTCGCGCTGTTGGTGCTCGTTAGCGTGGAGAAGGCTGTAACCACTGCGACCAAAAATATTTTTGGTCCCAATGGCTTCCCGAAAAATCAAGAAATGGGTATTTAAGGCCAAATTTGCGTAAAGACGCTTAACACATGAAAAAACAATAAAAAAAATAAAAGATAAGTGGGTCAGGTGTTGATATTAAAAATAAAGAAGGCATCTGACCACGAGCACATATGCTTTTTAGATGGCAGAGCGCCATCTAGTGGAGCAAAAATAAACTAAACGTTTATTTTAAACGCGTTCGTGGATGGCTTTTCTTGATTTACAAGAAATTGGGTTGGCCAAATATCTTGGAGCAAGCTAAATAAACGTTTAGTTTATTTTTGCTCCACTAGATGGCGTTCTGCCATCTAAAAAGCACATGTGCTCGTGGTCAGGAGATGCCTTCTTTATTTTTAATATCAACACCTGACCCACATATCTTTTATTTTTTCTATTGTTTTTCATATATATATATATCATAATTTGTATAATACCCAAGAGATATAATTTATTTTCGCCATAATAAATATGTTAAATTGTAAATACAATGTCATCCATCTATAAATCTGTACAAAATAAACATGTGGCCAGCGCGCGCGGGCGAATGCCACGGCACGCCGCCGCGTGCGCTCGCGCTCACGAGTGTGGAACAAGCTCTTTTCGAAGCATACATGCACAACGGTCGCGCCCTTCTATTCGACCACGACGGATACTACAATTAAGAGTCTACAGAAATAAGAACCTCAAGAGAATGGGCAAGGCAAAGAGACAAGCAGGACTGAAAGAGGCCGAGTTCGCTCGGGAGAAGAAGTCGGTGATAGATGAGCTAACAGCGATGATGAGAAGACTAGGGCGGAACACGCCCACCACCGCAGCCAGATTTGAAGATTCAAGTTCCGCGGAATCGTTCTTAAGGGATCTGAAGAGGTCCCCGGAATTCCAAAGCAGCAGCTGAGACGAACAAGGCCGCATGGTAGTGGTAGCGCTAGAGGAAGAGACCCGGATGAGCCTCTAATCCATGGACTGCAGGAGGATCAAACAGGTCCTTGAGGATCTGTACCCCCATCGAGACACCGACCCATCAAGAGTTCTATCAACTACGTTGCGGGCCTCAAGGCTTACAAGCATACTATTTACAAAAGGTATGCATAGGTGCGCAGCTCAACATCGACCGCATGGAAATGGTCAATGCTCTCACTCAAGGAATGCCCTCATGCAGTCGCAACCTCCTAATGATTGCATTACCCAGCAGCCAGCACCCTGAATTTCTCAATTGACTAGAATCATCTCCGCCCAATACTTTTAGAGCGGAGTGTCGATAGACATTCGTGCCTTCGCTAAGAATTGTAACATCTGTCCAATGAGCAAAACCCCAAAGGAACCTAAGTATGGAGAGTTGGGCGAATTGCCAGAATCCCCACTGCCATTCGATCTAGCCTCTATGGACACTATAGCCGGGTTTGCTAGATATGGGAGTGCAAAAAATTACCTGCATGTAGTAGTAGACCACGCGACTCGATTCGCATGGACATTTTCATCTCGTTCCACCAGTACGACCACATATATTCAAGTAATAAAAAGGGTGCTACAAAGTGGTTTCTAAGGCGTCTCCTTACAGATAGAGCCACTGCCTTTACATTACTGAGGTTTAGGATATTTCTAATCTCCCATAACATCCAACCAATGCTCACTACCAGCAACCATCCACGAGAAAACTGTTTATCCGAACGTTCGAACGCAACCCTGACCGGAAAACTTAGCCCCTCCATCTTCAACATCCTAGAGTTAGTTGGACTATGCTCCAATCCAAAGTAGTTAAAGCATATAACGATACCTCTCATTCCGTCACGGGATTTCCCCGATCATACCATATAAATGGTTCCCTGCCAAAAGAACTGTCACAACATCTAGATCCTTATCCATCAGTCACTGAATCTAGACGCCTAGCGTTACAGAGAACGAAAGAACGTCATAAGCTAGATAAGATCAGATTTGATAAAAAATCACAGATCCCCCGACTTTGAAGTAGGCGATCCAGTCCTTACAAAAAATTACCAACACCCCAATACGGGCAAATTAGTGCCTTACTTCAGTGGACCATATGAGATAATTGAGAGGATATTCCCTATACAGTTAGAATCAATGGACCTAATAAAGCTCAAAACTTAGACACAGAGATTATCCACGTAAACAAATGGAAACACTATTCCGAAGACACTAAGTACATCTTCCCACCTCACTCAACGAACAACAATAGCGCGCCAAAATCACATTTTATTTACCATCATTTCCCACCTGAGATATTTTATTATGATTATAAGAATTATGCATCTACATTAAGTAACCCATTTAACCACATGAAACCCGATATTTTCTTAGACAATGACGAATCAACATTAACAACTAGGTATATTTCTACTCCTGACACCATCCAAAAGATTGATATCCAATTAGAACCTTCCCCTACAACGAAGTTAATGCTCCCATCCTCACCAACACGTAATCATATTTCGCAAATTAGCCCTCAATTAAGTTTCCCTCTCATTAACTGTGATAATGCGAAATTGGAAGATAGGTCAGTTATAAGCAAAAATACATTAGTACCTTTGCCCATAGTTAATTATTTTAATAGTGTAAATATGTGAAATATTTATAAAATAGAAACCTGTAAATATAGTTAAGGATTTGCATTGTAATTAAGAAAAAGCTTCTCTCGCTGGCAGGCAGGGCGCGCGCAGGAAGTCACGTGCTAGTGTTCTCTCCAGCAGGCACGTGCGCGCGCCGGCATTCGCGTGCTTTTTGTTCTAAAACATTCTTTAAAAATAAACGAGCGATGAACAACAGTCTTCGGTTGTTTTTAATTCTAGCTTCGAGGCGTAAAGGGAAATGACCCTACGCTCGCAAACCTACATCACTGGTCCCTCGAGCCGGATGGCACTTTGGTCACCGGTTAATTTAAAGTTTAAATTCTTGGAAAGTAATTCGAGTTGATCGGTTGGACACGCTCCTTGACGGACGTCCAGGCTTACTGATTTTGAAAAGAATAACTGAACTTTGAAAAGACCAATTGTTGTATCACTATGGAAAACAACAGAATTCCGAAAATTGGGGCTGCTAGGAGTCGCCATGAACCATCCCGTCTGGAATACAAGAAGCTAGAAAGTCCATCTAGTACTGGAGCAAAGGCAAAGACGTACTTAGGATAGCTCGCATTCCTTAAGGATGAGATGGAGGTTGACCCAGCAGCGTCAACAAAGCAAAAGACGCCTTTAAGAAAGGCAAGTTCTTTCAAAAGCGGAAGTTCAACTAAGTCCGTGGTGCTGATGAAGAAGAAGGCTGAAGTTGATGCCGATCGTGAGATTCTGAATAAGATGAAGGAAAAAGATCAACATGAAATCAAGATGGGCGTGACTCAGATGAACCTTGATGGTCAAAGCGGGAGCTCGCCAGACTCAAAGAACGTGAAGACCTTACCCCAGAACTCCGACACCAAAAGGAAGAGCTAGAAGTGATGATCACAGAAACCGAGCTGAAAATAAGGCAAGAGATCAGGGCCATGGAAACACTGGAATTTGAGCTCGCCCTTCTCAAAAATGAAAAGGATTCAAAGCTTCTAGCTATCCATGAAGGCTCTGATCAAGACTCGTCTTCAGAGGAGGAAGCCGTGGATGGATCACCGCAAGCAGGATTACGAGCTCAGGAGTGGGTTAACAATTCACCTCCCCCCGTTCCAACTGACCCACGGACACCAGCTACAGACAGCGTCGATATGCTTGTGGACGTATTCATGAAGGTGTTTCAACAGCAACAGAAGGTGATTGTGAAATCAACAATGAGAGACACGACTTTACCGCATTTTGACGGAGCGGTAGAAAAGTCGATTGATTTCAAGGAAGAATTCAATAGAACCACTAGCGAGTATCAAATCAGTGATTCCCAAAATCTTATTCGACTTCGGAAGGCTCTCTCGGGGAAAGCTTACGATCATGTCAAGCATTTAATCCCCTACGTGGCTAATGTTAAACTAATTATGGAGGCGTCAGAACAACGGTTTGGACAGCCCAGGTTTATCATCAAGTCCCTTCTCAGAACTGCACAAGACTGCCCTCAGCTTTCAGTACAAAAGTCTTACACTATTCTAGGTCTAAACATTAGTGTCAAAGGATTAATCTCAAGCTGCATGACGCTCGCACAGCCACAATACCTGGACAACATCGAGCTCCTGGACACCTTAACGAGGAAGCTTCCTGCGGAAATGAAAGAGCAATGGTATGCCTGGATTTTAACATCGAATAGGCAGGGGAACTGTTATTTGAATCTCCAACTGGTTAGACTTCAAAGCAAAACTTGCAATCAGATGGGTAGAGACAGAGACCATGAAGGCAGCTTCTGAAGAGAAGAAATATCTCCCCAAGCAGGGGCCGGGCGTTTTTAACGTCGCTTCTGGTGAATGTACAGAAAAGAATAAGCATTACTCCTGTCTAGCATGCTCAGATCGACACACATTAAGCAAGTGCGACAGGTGGAAAGACCTAGATTTGAATCAAAAGTGGAAGATCATCAAGCGTACGCGACCATCGTTGTGCACTTCATGTCTGCGCCAGGAACGCCATCGATCATGGCAGTGTCTCAAAAAAGAGATCTGTGACATTAACGGATGCGAGAAGAAACATCACCGTTCGCTTCACAACTACTCCGCTCCAGGGATAAAATTCAAGTCAGGAGACTTCAAAACTCAGCTCAAGCCAGCAAGCTAATCCTACGAGCGATTCAGTGAACATTACTGTTGTTAACGGAGAAGCAGTAATAAAAGGATGCGACAGTCCACTGTCGATAATTCCAGTTGTCATCAATGGTCCCGGTGGAAAACATAGGACTTACGCTTTACTGGACACCGGAGCCAGCCGAACCCTCATATCAAAAGGTTTAGCAGACAGCGTTTGCCCGGAAGGGAAAAGTCAACACTATAGCTACGACACAGCCAGTGGAGAAACGGTAATGGAGCCGAACGCTGTGGTGGTCAATTGTGAGGTAGCTGGAACATTTCGTGGAGCTCCGTACCTCCCAATGCAAAACGCAGTTACTGTGAGTAGTCTAAATATGAAACCTTACTCGATTTCAATCGAGAAAATTCGTCATAAATAGCCACATCTAAACAAGTTCAAAGCTCAAAATCTAAAGAACGTTGTTCCTGAGCTGATTATCGGAATAAACAATCTGAGGCTAATCCTTCACCGCGAGCTTGCCTTGGGTCCTCCCGACGCTCCAATCGGATGGAGAACACCGCTGGGATGGACTGTTGGAGGAAATTTTGATGACCTAATGGAGACACAGGGATGCGTCAACTACACAATTTCGGAACTAGTTAACGATAATGATATCCATGAATTGATCAAGTCATCATTTTCCACTGAGAACTTTGGAGTCATCCCGAGAAACAGGTGGCAGGGCATGAATCAAGTTGAAAGACGCGCGTATGACATCCTGCAGAAGACCACCAAGAGGACCGGAGCATGTTGGGAGACCGGTCTACTTTGGCGTGACAAAGTGGGTACGCTACCCGAGAGCTATAAAAAGGTTCTTGGAAGGCTTCGCCATACGGAAAGAAAGCTTGCAAATGACCCGTTACTTCTAGCGGCATATAAAGCGAAGTTTGACGATTATCAGGAGAAAGAGTACATTCGAAAGCTGGACAGCATTGAAGTCACTAAAGGAAGTGAGCGGACGTGGTACATTCTGCAATTTGGCGTCACCAACCCAAATAAGCCGGGAAAGCTATGCCTTGTCTTTGATGCTGCAGCAAAATCGAATGGCGTGTCGTTGAACGAAGCTCTTTCAAAAGGACCAGACTTAATTTGCCCACTCACATAAGTCCTGTGGCATTTTAGAGTTCAAAATATCGCGCGATATGGAAACATTACTACAACTCTCTTTGGCTCCAAAGCGAGAGTAGCCCCATTGAAGAAGCTTACCATTCCAAAATTGGAGCTGCAAGGCTGCGTGCTGGGAACGAGATTCGCTGTCCTTTTTCGCTCCGAACTGCGACTTCGAAAAGTGGACAGGGAGGGTTTTTGGAACGACTCCAAGACGGTGCTGGCCTGGTTCCGCTCTGAAGCAGGACGCTACAAGAAGTTTGTGGCTAACAGAGTCGGCGAGATCCAGGAAGCGACAAAACGAAACGAATGGAGATGGGTTCCAAAAAGCGAGAATCCTGCTGATATAGCGACCAGATTTGAAACAGAGATTTAATTTGAACCTACGGACATTTGGTGCACTGGGCCAGAATTCCTCAAAAGACCAGAAGAGGAGTGGCCCAAGTAAGCAAAAGGCAAAGACGTAGAAATTATTTTAGCGACTCGGATGCTAAAGCTTTGGAACGATTCCAGAGTCAGCCCGTGTTCAGACGTAGAGTCCAGACGGAAATCAGGTAAGCTGATAAAGAAAATTAGTCAACGCCTGTTACCTGAGAAGAAGTTTGAAACATTTGCGGATATCGAACGTTGTGTCATGGTGGCTTGGAAAGCAGCCAAACTCTGGAGGGACAAGACGCAAAGGAAGAGGCCAAGACTCCACCGTTCTTTGACACGACTCTTGAATCTTAAAGATTTCAGTTCCCTCAACCGATTAGTCTGTCGAGCCGCGGCAGTTCAATGTTCCGATTCTGGTACAAGAAGACCTTCCACAAAAGCGGTGAGTTGAATCCACCATGGGAAGCTGCCATGGAAAATAATAAAGTACGGCAGCACAGCTTCACTGTCAGTCCCGAAGAATACAGGTCAGCAGTGAAGACACTTGTGGAGTGGGTGCAGACTGATTCATTTCCAAAAGAAATTGCAGAGCTTGCAAAGGGTAGAATAGTGAAGAAAGCAAAAATAGCACGACTTTCTCCATGCCTCATTAATGGGACTATTTGCCTCAAAAGTCGCATTCTCCAAGCCAACAAGGTTCCAGCAGAGCAGAAGACACCTGAGATTCTCCTTTCCGATCACCACCTCACGGAGTTACTAATTCAGGCCGAACACGAGAGATGTGCCCACCAAGGTTCAGAAACATTGCAGAACAACCTCTCTGGAAGATTCTGGATCATAAATGGAAGGCAGACGGTTCTACGAACAATACGGAAGAGTCCTTGGTGCAGACTTTCTAGGGTTTCACCAGTGATTCCGGAGATGGGCCAACTCCCACACTACAGACTTGCCGCCTACCAGCGCCCATTCACGTTCACTGGGCTAGACACCTTTGGGCCATTTACTGTGACTGTCGGAAGGCGACATGAGAAGCGATGGGTTATCATTTTCACGTGCCTCGTCACTCGAGCCATCCATCTGGAAGTGGTGCACGCCTTGAGTACAGACGAATTCATGATGGGGCTTTCCCAGTTTATCGACACTCGCGGAACGCCTGACACAATCTATAGCGACAACGGGACCAACTTCGTGGGAGCAAGTAAGGAGCTCAAGTTTGAGTCTCTCGGTGTGGTGTGAAATCCGATAGGGCCTCTCGCTTTACTGTGGTAACCGAGAGGGTCAAACCTGTAGTAACCGAAAGGGACAGTCAGAGTGTAGAGAGTTTTCCAGTGCCTCTCTGCACCTTGGAAGACTTTTAACAGTTCTCACAGAGTACAGGCAGTCGTGGTCGAGGTAGAGTGGAAAGCTTGGGAATGTTCGCAAAAAAACGAAAGAACACAGTTGTACTAGGGAATTTCCGTGAACAGATAAGAGACGAGCTAGGAGCGAAAAGATGGAGATCTGAGAAGTCATACTGGTCTACATGGTCGATGAGGTGGACCTTGGGGACAACTGACGAGGGCTCCCGCTGAAGGTGAAGTGACTGTTTTTTCGGCTAGGTCGGAGGTCTTATATATCTTTGCCGAGAGGAAGTATTGAGTTTCAGCGGATGCAACAAGGGCGTGGATCGGAAGAGATCATTGTACACTGGCAAGGCCCTGACATCTTCTAGACCTCGTTCGGACTTCTACATTTCTATTTTTACTCTAGTTAAACTATTAATCTACTATAGAGTTTTATTTATTTATCCTCAGTTTATAAAAATTACATTATATATGGTGATGTAATGAGACATGTCAATCATGTGTATAATTATTTAAAGAAATGTTTATTATACAACATGAAAATCTTGTTCGGCGGTACATATACTAAAATTGGAACGATACAGAGAAGATTAGCATGGCCCCTGCGCAAGGATGACACGCAAAATCGTGAAACGTTCCATATTTAAAAAAACAAAAAAACAAAAAAAAAACATGAAAATCTTGTTATAAGTATTATACAAAATGGGGTTGTAGGTTTAAATTACCATAAATATATATTGTAGCGTAGAAATTACGTCTTTGTATATATGGAGATGTGAAAGTATTTATTGAAGACGTCACGGCGATTAGTCGACAATTATTAACAAACTATCTACAGCTAGGAATCTTGAACAAGAAAGCAAAGAAATATTTCTAATATGACTCTACAAATACAGAGTAATATATATTTTTGTAATAATCTGTTGAATATTTTTATTGAATATATATAATATTAAATTAAATAATAAATTATTTCTACGCCACAAAATTATAAATGAAAAGATTTTTGCCATGGAATTATTTGCTGGTTCCTTTTATTACTAAATGGTATTGGTAATGCAGTCGTGGCAAAAATCATGAAAATATAATAATAAAAATAGTTTTATCAGTAATTGCTTTAACTGAGCTGAAGTAATATATAAAAAAAAACCATAATTTGATAAAAGTAGTGCCTGGCTTAAGGCGTAAGAAAAGACATGCCCGTATTAGAGTCCCCCTTAATAACCTCCTTAAGAAAGATACTCCATGGCACTGGGACGCCAAATGCCAACAATCATTTAACACTCTTAAAGAGTGTCTAACCCCCCAACTAGTTCTCCACCTCTTTAAAGAAGGGTTGCAATGCCAGCTATTTTGTGACGCCTCCCTTCAAGGAATAGCTGGGATTTTAAAACAACAACGCTCCGACGGCACCCTACACCCGGTGCAATATTATAGCAGAGCACTCCGACCCCACGAGAAAAACTACACCATCACGGAGTTTGAGTGCATCGCCACAATCGATAGTGTGGAAAGATTTCGCATCTACCTCGCCGGTGTGAAATTCACCATTTTAACCGACCACCATGCCCTACAATGGTTAAAAACCATTAAAAACCCATCCGGAAGACTCTTCCGATGGAGTTTAAAGTTGTCCGCCTACGACTATGACGTCAGATACCTTAAAGGTAAAATGCAGTTCGAGGCGGACCTATTATCCCGAAACCCACTATGTGGTTTCCTTACAGCCGATCAAATTAGGGAACATCAACCCCTCCGGCCTCTGCTCCTCTTCGTTAAAAAAATATAGAGGGACTCCATATTATTAAACGTAAAGGTGTGACTAAGATAGTTATTCCCCCCTCTTTACAGCATAATTTAATTAATCAGGTACACGTAGAATCAATCATCCTGGGGTCTCACAAATGCTTAAGTTAATTTCCACGCAATAAATCTGGCGCGGGATGACCAAAGCAATATTGAAGTACAATAAATCTTGCCCTACTTGTCCATTAATAAAAAAACTGAAAGGTCCAACTTATGGTAGATTAGAACCTTACGATACAATATCTATAGATACGATTTCCGGATTTTCTAAGTATGGTAATGCTAAGTCTTATTTACACATAATTGTAAATAACTTAAGTAGATATACATGGACCTTCCCGAGTAAGTCAACAAGTGCTGTCACTTATATATAATGTATCAAAAAGGTAATGCAGTGTGGACGTCCAAAACGCCTACTTTCGGACAGAGCCCCTGCATTTACATCCCCAAATTCAGTAGGGTCTTGGTACAAAACGGGGCACAGCCTCTTCTGAGAACTGCTAATAACCCGCAAGTGAATGGCTTGCGCCCACAAGAAAGCTAAGGTTATTACACCTAGAGAACCCTAAAACCTCCTGGACGAAGTTAATTAAGTTATTTACTAAGAAATATAATGATACACCCCATACAGTGACAAGTTTTCCTCCCGTATTTTTAATGCATAATATAATTCCCCCTGAGTTGAGTAATCATATTGACCCATATCCAAATATAATAGAGAGTAGGAAATTTTCAATACAACGTACAAATGAAATATATGTTAAGGAAAATATTAGGTACGATAGTAAGCATAAAGAGCCCCATTTTGAAATAGGTGATGTAGTTCTAATCGAGGTTTCTAAACAACCCAATAGTGGTAAACTCATGCAATCTTTCTCAGGGCCGTATACCATAGTAGATAGAATTTCAGATAATGTAGTTCATATAGACCGACCCAACCAATACCTAGGTAGTTCTACGGATACAATACATGTAAATAGTTACGCTATTACAACGAAGAGGTTCTCCATATTTCGCCGCAAAAGTTAGAGAACAAGAAACCGAACTATCAAATAGGACCTTTTTCGACACCTTACGCATGGTTTAATTGGTAACCCTGAAGAACCTGTGATCGTCCGCTATGCAAACCCCTTTAGCCACTTAAGTCCAAGTCTATTCAGCTAGAAACTCATGTTAGAAACCTTCCTCGGATAAGTGGGAGAACGAAGAGGTCAGATCACCCTCGCACTATTTTTAACTTCGCCGCTGCAAATCAGCAGGAGGCCAAGTCGTTACACCTCGGTTTGATTGCCCCCCGTTTGACCTCGTTATAACTCAGTGACAATTCTAATCCCTTGATAGGATCTCTCTTCTGCGTACAACTTTCGATATTTCCAGTAATGAATACCTTCATCTTCCCCTAATCATCTTCACAAATTTTGATCTTTCAAAGATTTTAACTTCTAAATTCTTTATTTACCACGTTTTAATTTTCCAAACATCGTCTGATTTGCCTTTATAAGCATTGCATCACGTGGAGAACACACTAACCTAAATACTTACCTTTTTATCTAATTAATTTATTTTGTTACGATCCTTGATGTGTGCCATCTTATATTTTTTATAATCATCTCAGATATTTTTGAATATTTCTTCAACATTATGATTTTTATTTTCCATGGTCTACGTCTAAGATAATTTAACTTTGAAAATTTGTTTTAACAAGACGCCTTTCTACCAACTTTCCCTTCTCATATCTTGATCCTTCCAACTCTGCCTTCCATACTTCTCTCGTCTCTTGAACCTTTTCCTTAGGCCTTCTATGCCTTCGTTCTAACCACCCCTCGTCCATCGCAGAGTTCCTGTTCGCCGACTTTTTTTTTGTTTTGTTTTTGATTTGCTCCTGTGGACTACTCCTTCGTCGCCACCCCATCCTGATGGTGTGTTCAGGAAAATCCAAGGCTTATTTTTTTTAATTTACACCCAGTTATTATAGAGGCAGGACCATGGCCGCGATGGGTGCTGTGGGGGAGATTATTCTGAAGTCCAAGCTCAAATCCTTCCATGCAAGTATGAGATTGTTGGATTCTATGATCTTGACAGTCCTACTCTATGCGGCTCCAATCTGGGCACATGATCAAGCCTTAATCTTAGATAGAATCCCGGATACCTTTCTCAGACGTTTTCTGTGCCTTCCAAGCTATACTCCGGGCTATATTTTGAGGGCCGAAACAGGAAGAAACTCTCTTGATATCACAGTGAAAAAACTAACTTTAAAATTCTGGACTATAATTCTGAAAATGGACGGCAGCAGGCTACCTTCAATTTGTTTGGCACATTTGTGGGACATTTCAATTTCTTCAAAACAGAATATCAGACTGGTAAAAAGTATAACAGAGCTACTTAATAACACCGGCTACTCATGGCTTGTTGGAAGTACAGACTTCAATATTCTACAAAGATACATCCTCCTAATTATTAGAACGGCAACCGATCAGTCCTTACAGCTGGATTATGTAAGAATAAGAAAATCAGTACTCTACTCTCACTATAAATACTTTCATTCATCACCTACAATGGAATGCTATCTGAATGACAATATCCCCCTAACCTTAAAGAGAATCATTGCACAAGTAAGAAGCCTTTTTGTAGTACAGAGAATTAATCATGTTTCACTATTGAAAACTAAGACCATAAAATGCACCTTATGCAACGGTGAATTTAGTCTCGATTTTCCACACTACATTTTTTACTGTACGGCAATGAAAGAAGAAAGAAAAATATTTCGTCAAGAGACCGGCTATAATAGCAATTCGCCTTATGTTTTAATGGCAAAAGTCGTAAAATCCAGACCCTTTGCATTCGCTTTTTATAAATACTGGAAATCAGCTCAATCAAAATATTTAGCACAGATACCGGATCTAACCTGATAATTGGTCGAGGTCAATACCCAATATTTGTATATAACTATGATGCTAATTTGTTGTGATAGATTTAAAGCGAACGAGGATGCGTTTCTTATAATCCTCGTTCGCTTTAAATCTATCACTTATATTCTTTAGAGGGGGAATTTCAACCTTCTTTATGCTAATTTGTTATTTATTTATTTTGTCCTACCGGGAGAATCCTGTATGGCACGTGTGCCCAATAAAGGCTTTTGTTGTATTTACACCCAATTCATCGTCACAACATTCTTCTTCTTTTTTTTTTTTTCAAACCCGGGTTGAATCAATCAATGGCAACAGTCGAACCCTGTTTTCCCAATCTACCTCCATCCTCTAATCATTTCAACGGTTCCTGAGACTCCTGCTCGTCAACATTTTTTTTTTTATGATTCATTGACCTGGTACACTCTTCCTCCCCATTTTAACTCTACACGAAGAGCTTGGGTAACCAGCGAGATATTGTTTTTTTCTCTCACACTCGACCCATCGCCATCATCAGCATGATGCACCCACTCATTTTTCTTTTACTTTATTTTTCATCTGGTCGAGCTCAATCACCGACAGCAGCGCAGCTCTTGAGCCTCCATCTCTTTTTAACCTCTCTCAGACAGCTTTTCTTTCCCATATTCTCCCATTACCTACCTCTACTTCGATCTTCACGCCTTTTGCCCATCTGATCTAATGCTACTTACAGGGCATCTTGAGATATCTGATCCCTGCAAACAATACTTCGCTTCTAAGCTCGTATTGCAGGGCAGGACTCCGGAGATGTCCTTTGCAGAAACCAATTCAGACCCTCTTTCTTTATTATTCACTGCGTCACTGCCTCTCCCAAACCTATTGCTTAAGTCAATTTTCTTTTATATTTTATATTACATTTATTATCTCTACTTCTCCTCGTTCCTGTTTTACATTCCTGAAACAATGTTGTAACTACTCATGGCACCTTAAGTAACAAAATACTGTAAATAGTATACCTAACTTTCCAAAATATTTACCCTCGCTTTTGTGTGTGTTTATTTCAAATTTATCCTTCCTGTGTACTCTTTATATATATATTTTTGTATTTTTATAATATAATATCAGTGTGTCATCACTACTCTCTCCTTTATCTTTAATTTTATTCTAGTAACAATCTTGTGCCCCAAATTATTTCCCTTTTAATAGGTTTGCTAGCTTTTCGCTCTTTTTTATTTCACTCCCCCAATGAAACCTTTCTCACCGGGGGCACATTCTATCGTAATTTAAACAAAGTTATGTAAGTAATAAAGTATGACGTCTTTTCCAGTCGTCTCAAAGTGACACCAGTTTGCCACCCTAGGGGAGGGGAGGATGACCTACACAAGACTGACCAATGAGAATCAATACCCGAGGATCCAGAGAAAGAGAAAAAGGGGCGTTTGTCCGGATGTTGACAGTTAGTTAGGTTAGGGTGGACATTTCGCACAGGCCCGCTCAGTACTATATCCATTATTTGTAAATAACGCAAAGGATATTCGAGGTAGAGACCTAAAAATGTGCATATACGTTTTTCCATATTCAGATCTACATGCCGTTAAAATTCAGTCAGATCAGTTACATATTGTGGACCGGCATAGCCGACAAACATATATACATACGTTGACCTTTATATATATTGTTTGCAGTTTTATTGATTCAATTTAGCCGGGCCTTCATTTTAAACTAATGAGAATGAAAAGGACAGGGAGTATACGCGAAAAATGTATATTTGCGAATGAAGGCGTTACATGGACTCTCCAGTCCAGAAGAGTACTGTAGTGAAGCACTCACTAGTCGTGGAGGAGGTCGAGGTAGATGGACCCCTTCGGCACAGCGCCGCCCATTCCCCGGTGAACCTTGTCGTAAACCACTCGGCCGTAGGTGCAGTTGCCATCGGTCCAGTGAGCCACCATGTTGCTGCCCATTAGGAAGACCGCCTTGCCCGACAACACGCGCTCCATGCCCGAGCGGTAGTCGTAGATGATCCGCTCCAGGTCCGCCATGATGTGGTTCCTTAGGGCCCGTAGGATAGGAGGCATCTTGGACTCCATCTGTGCACGGAACACGTTCTTTCTATGACACAGAGTGAGAAAAATATTTTGCAGGATATAGAGTTTTGATACTATTGCGCTGCTTTACTCACGTTCCAAATCACATCAACACCAGTGATGAACATGGCGCAGGCATCATTTTTGTTGGGTAATATATAAACGAGATTTAGAAAGACTTCAAGAACACAATGCTTTACAGTTTTACGTTTCATCTTAACTCAAGAGCTTTACTAATGTCATATATTTTATTCCTAATATATATAATAGAATAAAATTTCTCATTAGCGACTAACTCCCTGAGCGATCGTTTTTGATAAATTCGAAATGACTTGGCCATGATCAAATCGTTCCTTCGAATTAGATACCACCTTCAGGAGAAAACAGGGCTATCCATGTTTCCGAGCGGTCTTACACGAGAAGTTCTATAATAGTTACATCTCCGAACCGGCATTATTAGAGAAATAAAAAAGGACTTACAGTGAGTTCGGAGTCAGCCACAGTTCCCCCCGGTACCAGGAGATCGTACTCTTTATGTTCGAATAGTAGCTCTGCAATAGAGTTGAAGGGCATCTTGATCTTGCGGGAGACAGACATGGAGGTGATGTCGCTGCAGTAGCTGTTGATGACCACGATGATGAGAAAGAGAAACACCAGAAAGACCAGCCGGGTGGCGGTCCGCTTGGCTCGGAACTCCGTCCCTGCGGTATCCAGTAACTGGTGGAGCTTCTTGTTTATTGAAATCACCTAGGTTGTGACTAGGAGGAAAATTAGATTTATGAATCGAGGTTTAAGAGTTGAGAGAATTAAAAATAGTTTTATATTGTTTGTGTGTGTGTTGTGTGAGAATTACAAGCTTGCATCGTTCTGGCTGAATTAACGAAAATTTTAACTCCATTTCATAGATCTAATTTTTCTCTTTGAAATTTCATATTTTAATATGTGTGTTCAGTCAATCCAATAGCATCTGTCAATGGGAAACGCACATTAATATAGAAGCAGTAATGGGGAGAAATATATAAACAAGGAAACAATAGAGTATTATGCACAGTCGCATAAGTTTTTGGATCTTCGTGAATCCCTCTCACTTCAAGACTTAGGAAAAACTTGTAAATGGTTGCCTTGGCGGTGCTTTGCATCAGTTACGATAATAAAGTCCTGTACTTTATCTTCTCATAAAGCAGTCAGTCAAGTGTGCAAAAACTGGACTTCTAATATCGTTTGGTAATGTATCGGTGTTCGTCAATTTGCAAATCCCTAGTAATTATCATGTGTCTTTGTTATTCAATGGAATTGCCCAAGAGAATTAATATAAATACAAAAATTACATTTGAATGTGAGCTTATTTCTAGTGCATATTGGCAAACATTAGAGTTTTAATTATCTCGAAGAGTAATAAATAAATTTAATGTTGATAAATTTTTAAATTGAAATATTGAGCATTGTGCGCTATTCTCTAATGTAATGTAGTATCAGAATTCTGTAAATAATAACCTTTCATCTTCAATTAATTTTATATATTTCTCGTCAAGAAGGGTTTTAGCGAATTGGAAGCTTGGCATTTTTGTAATAAAATTTGTAATAGGAATTGACGAATTTTATTTCTCTTATCGAATTCTAGAAATTTAGCTCATTTTTTGGAATCGATGACACCCTGTACTCAAATTTCTATTTTCATTGAAAGTACCTCAAAACCCCCTGATTAAGAAAATAAATCGATTTTAAAATATTGAATAACATTTTACTTTTGAATATTTAAAATTTTATAGAGCTGTGAATGATATCCGAAATAACTTAATGAATCCGAAGGCTTTTACTGAAAAACTAGGTGAATGAACAAATTTACAATAGTACTAACCCCTAAGAATTTATACAGGGGGTGATCCAAAAGTCTTGCACAACTTTAAAATTTAATAACTCCGCAAATATTTGCGCTAAAGAAATGCAGTAAACACGATTGTATTCAGGATGCAATTGGTGTTTTAAAACCCCATCTACCAATCTTCCATCTCTTGAGCCGATGGCAGCCCCACGTCGACCTACCCTTCACCATCGCCTGGTCATCGCTTGGCAGGTGTGCTTTCTCCGGGCACAACGCCGACGTAGCGGTACGACTGGCCCTGCATGCCCTACCGCATCCAGCACATCCGGCCTCAGTCCGGGAGTCCTGCATTGCCTGTGGGTCCGGAGACCTGTCACTGGCCCACCCCTACAGGTGCTGTAGGCGGATCAGGATTGTCATCCTGGAGGCCTTCACCATCATCCAGCATCCCCCTGACCTGCAGGGCTGGTTCTTGGGCATGGTCTGGAGGACGACCCCCTGCCCATCCTCGCGTCTGCAAAGGCGCGTATATATAGGCAATTCCTGGCCCTGGAGTTGCGGGGGATCCAAGAAGACCCCCTCCTGGTCTGAAGGAGGACCCTATCAAGATGGCGGAGCCTTCTTTACTCATAAATAATTATATTCTCAATATTTCTAATTCATTTTTTTTAAATGCATAATTTACAAAATGCCAATAAAATAATTTGAATGTAAAAAAAAATTGGTCTCTCTCTCGCGGACTGCGCTGCTGGACGAACAACACCTGGGGACCTTCTGCCAGCGACTACTCCAGGAAAACGCCAGCTCCAGCTATCATGCGGAGTACGAGGCGGAGACCATTGTCCTGAGGGGCTCAACAACGCCCATTCCCCCCTAACCAGCAAGGGCTGGCGCCGGACACTGAACGCGGCACAGCTTCAGGTGCATCCTGCTGTAGAGCTGGCTGCGCGGTGGACCCCACCATAAATGTGTCCCGCTCCATCTCTTGAGCCCATTGCATCGTAATTGCTTCTCGGGGAACGGCGCAGATGTCACTCTACGACTAGCCCTCCGCGCCTTACCACATCCTGACCATTCTGCCTCGAGGCGTGCCACCTGTGCCGCCTGTGGGACTAGCGAAGGGTCGCTGTCCCACAGATATTGTAGTTTCCGAACCGTGCGAACCCTGTTCCGGGAGGTATTCACTTCCCGTGGTTTCCCTTGGATCTGCAGGCCTGGCTCTTCGGCGTCAGCCTTCATCCCGAGGCAATGGAACTGACAGGTGTGGCTAAGTCTACCATCTTGGTCTTGAGTTGGGCAACGACAGCCATCTCATCGACCTTCCCACTCTGTGAGAGAGAACTCTGGCGGTCCACCGGTAGTGGAGTCTTTCCCGCGGTTGGCGCCACCAATAAAGCCTTGTATATATTTCATTATGTTTATTCATCCTTATTTTCTAATACTTATTTATTTATTTTTTAATTTTATTCATCACTATATATAAATGTCGAATCCTCTCTTTGTGGAATCCAGTCGACTAAATCTATGGCGTGAGAAATCCGGTCGGCTCAAACCATGATGTGAGTTCCTGTCGACTCTCTGTATTAACCGAGAGGAACAGTCAGGATGTGGAGAGTTTTCCAGTACCTCTCTGCACCTTGGAAGACTTTTAACAGTTCTCACAGAGTACAGGCAGTCGTGGTCGAGGCAGAGTGGAAGATTTGGGAATGTTCACACAAAAAAACGAAGAGACACAGTTTCACTAGGAAAGTTCCATGAACAGATAAGAGTTGAGCTAGGAGCGAAAGATGGAGATAGAAGAGTTCTTATTGGTCTACATGGTCGATGAGGTGGACCTTGGACACAACCGACGAGGTCTCCCGCTGATGGTGAAGTGACTATTTATTTCTGGCCCCGTTGGAGGCTTATATATCTTTGCCGAGACGAAGTATTGGGTTTCTGCGAATTCAACAAGGGCGTGGATCGGAAGAGATCATTGTACACTGGCAACGCCCTGACATCTTCTAGGCCTCGTTCGGACTTCTACATCTTGATTTTTGCTCTAGCTCAACTCTTTATCTATTACAGAGTTTTATTTATTTATCCTCAGTTTGTACAAAGTACATTATATATGGTGATGTAATGGCACATGTCAATCATGCGTATAATTATTTATAGATGTGTTTTTATTATACAACATGAAAATTTTGTTATTTTATACACAATATAAGGTTGTTGGTTTAAATTACCATAAAAATATATATTTGTGTTTGAAAATAGAGCAATATATATATTACAATATTTAAAAATGCCTATTTTGGATCATAAAGTTTTTATTTCCGATATTTCGTGAGGCAACTCGCCAAACTTCTTCGGGGAACAAGATTGTTTTGATAAGCTCGCGTATCAATTCACGAGTATGTACAACTGCTATAAAATTTTAAAATATCTGAAATCTACAATATACATGTTTATAAATATAATTAATAATAATAAAATGATATATAAAATATTAATATATAGAGAATAAATAAATATATACATTTAAAATGAAATAATTGAAAATCAGTAATTGTTATATATATATATATATGTATAGTAGTGGGCTATATGGTTTTAAATTGTAAGTATAGTTGAGGAATGTCTATTTTTCGGTTGATACTGTTTTTATCTTCTATTGAGGTCCAGCTTTCTAGAAAAAGTCTTGAATGTTTATCCTTGATATTTTGATATACTATTTCTGTTGAGTCGAAATTTGGTATGTGGTCCTGTTTAAGTGCGTGGTCTACTAAAAGGGAAAGAGGGCTATACTTACAATTTAAAACCATATAGCCCACTATTATACATATATATATATATATAACAATTACTGATTTTCAATTATTTTATTTTAAATGTATATATTTATTTATTCTCTATATATTAATATTTTATATATCATTTTATTATTATTAATTATATTTATAAACATGTATATTGTAGATTTCAGATATTTTAAAATTTTATAGCAGTTGTACATACTCGTGAATTGATACGCGAGCTTATCAAAACAATCTTGTTCCCCGAAGAAGTTTGGCGAGTTGCCTCACGAAATATCGGAAATAAAAACTTTATGATCCAAAATAGGCATTTTTAAAAATATATATTGTATGAATGATGTTATAACTATAGATTCAATCTCTCTCTATCTATCTCTAGTGAATAGAATCAATTTTTCTATTTGTTTCTACCGTATGAAGAATAACTACTTTGTTGATAAACGTCTTTTTTATTATTTATTTTGTTATTTAGTTATGAAATCTTTTGCAATTGTAGTTTCTTTTTTGTTTTGTTGTGTTCCTTTTTGAGCAATAAAATATATAGAACTAAGGTGTAATATTCAATTCAAGCATATGGAAACAACATCGATTCATTTTTAAAACAAAGCAATATCATAAGCTTATACAACTTTCACTTTTTCAAACAACGCCAAAAGTCCAACTTGAGAATCACCGGCCAAGGATAACAAAGGTCAGCAGGTTGAGGACATGCTAACCGACCTCGACCTTACACCGTTAGATAACGGAGAGAACACCTATCTATCCAATTCCACAGGCAAAGAATCCGCAATAGACATCACAGCGATAAATTACAACATCGCACCCGCAACACAATGAAAAATCCTGAAAAGTGCAATCAGTGACCACACACCAATTTTAACAACCCTAAACTTCAAAATTGAGAATGTCCAACAGAATAAAAGAACATAGAACTTTAGGAAAGCCGATTGAAAAAAAATCACAGAAAAGCTTGAAGAACTGTGCAACGAAGAATTAAATTACAGAACGCTTGACAAAAACTTGGAAAAATTCTTTTCGAACATATCCAAAGTTGCAAAAACATCGATACCTAGAGGTAGACGTAAAAACCTGTGGATACCTTACTGGAAGGGCCACAACATCAAGCCATTGATTTCAGAAAGAGACATTATCAATGAACTTCTTAAAACAAAAAAAAAAAGAAACGCATTGCCAGTAAATTTATTTGTGTAAAATTTTAACGATAGAGGGCAATAAAATTTAATTTACTAATATATAATGGTTATGAAAACATGTTTTGCGCGGAAGAGCTTTGCTCGATGCAATACCTTGAAATTTATATGTATGTACCTCTAAAGACCTATAAGCTTATGTCCATAGTTCACTAAACACCATTTAGCTGCCTTCCATAGAAAATGCAGGGTATATAACAAAACCAGTCCAATACAATAGTAGAGCGGTCTAGAGATTAATTTGGCGAAACCGCTGAGAGGGTTCACTACTGATGAGCCAAGCCCTCTCATTCATTAAATCATATCATTGCAGTAAGGTCTGTAGAGATTTTAAAAAGAAACGCATTGCCAGTAAATTTATTTGTGTAAAATTTAAACGATAGAGGGCAATAAAATTTAATTTACTAATATATAATGGTTATGAAAACATGTTTTGCGCGGAAGAGCTTTGCTCGATGCAATACCTTGAAATTTATATGTATGTACCTCTACAGACCTATAAGCTTATGTCCATAGTTCACTAAACACCATTTAGCTGCCTTCCATAGAAAATGCAGGGTATATAACAAAACCAGTCCACTACAATAGTAGAGCGGTCTAGAGATTAATTTGGCGAAACCGCTGAGAGGGTTCACTACTGATGAGCCAAGCCCTCTCATTCATTAAATCATATCATTGCAGTAAGGTCTGTAGAGATTTAAAAAGAAACGCATTGCCAGTAAATTTATTTGTGTAAAATTTTAACGATAGAGGGCAATAAAATTTAATTTACTAATACATATATTAACACAAATACCAAAACTCACAGTTTACCTAGAATCCAACATATTGAAAAATGAAATAGGCTACATTAAGATTTAATTTATCAAGCATAAAAGAAATTGCTAACTATAATGAAAGAAAATTACAGGAATACTATGAAGAATCCAACAATAATTTCAAACGTTTTTTTACCTCCTCAAAAATACCAAAATCTGTCAAACCAAACTTCTACAATGTTCAATTCTTTACGGGTCATGGTAACTTCAAATCATATCTCTTCAGAATTAGAAAAATAGATTCGCCCAGATGCTCTTGTGGAGCGGAAGAAGAAACCCCCGAACACATTCTGAACTCATGCCCACTGGTGTCAAACCTAAGACAGCAGAACAAATTGGAAAGAACCTATCTGGGTCAAATAGTTTATAATATACGAAATTTAAAATAGGTTCTGCAGACTTTTTATTATAAATAGACAGATTCATGCAGATTGAGGAACTACACTACTATGCGACTTGATTTACATCAATGTAAATAATTAATAAGTTATTTTAGAACATAGCTCATCGTAAATAGCTCAACTTGATCAACTTTTTCTCTCCACGATACTAATTATTAAAGATAACTTCATTAAATCAACTTCCATCATTGCTTAACATACTGTAAATGACTACCTTCTTTTTCTTCTATCTGCTTATGTTGTTGCTTATTTGTTTAATGTATATGTTTATTCAATGCTCTTTTTCCTAATTATTTATTTTATTTTTGATAATTCTGTTACCTACTCTACTACAATATGAATTATTGTAAATAGTTTCACGCGCAATTATCCAGATCGGATATAGCGTGTCTTGTTTGCAACTGGTAATAAATAAAAGATCCATATTGTTTCCATCATTTTTACATTAAATTGTTTTTTTTTTAATAAGCTATACGAAAAAAAATCTTCACAAAAAAAAAATATTAAAAATTTTAAAAAATTATCTTCTTTCACCGAGAGAAAATCAGGTTAAAAAACTTCTCTTTCTCTAGTTAGCTTAATTTTAATATTTGGAAAAATATTATCATGATTCTGTCTTTGCTCTTTTTTATAAAACTTTCTCTTCGCTTATTCCTTTTTTTCACCCAGGCTATGACGTTTAACCACCGATGCTTTGCTAGTGTTACTTTATTATCTTCTTTATACTACTATATTGTCGCGTATAAGGCCTGAAAACATCTACAACCTCCGCCAATAGATGGCGCTTTCGCCTATTTCCCGTTTGGGCCTTGTGCGGGAATCGCCGAATACTTTAGTCCTGTTTCCTGAAGCAAATATTTGTAAATACACTTTTAATTGGCCCCAGAAGGTAGCGTTATGTAAATATCCATTAATTATTATTCTAGTTGTATGTAATGTGTTGTATAAATGACAATAAAAAAAGGAGTGTTTGAAGTCTCGGTGCCGGTTGCTGTTGTTACTCTCGCCATCGCCATATCGCTGCTGCTACTCTTCTGGTAAGTCTCTCGTGTCCCCCACCAGTGGTAAGGCCGAGAGATACTGCCAGAAGAAAGGAGTTCCAGTTGAACGGTGGTTCTCGGACGTCCTTGGGTGCTCTGCAGGGCACAGCAGCAGAGGGAGAGCAACGGGAGCCCGGGTAGGTGATCCACGAAGGAAGAAGCGGCGTCGTCGCGAAGAACCAGAGGGGTTAAGCCGCGACAATATGCTAACTACTTATTTATTATATATATATAAACAAACTTCACATGTGTAGACTGAATAACAAATTGAAATTCTCTTAACGGTATTATTCTATATAGAATTAGCTTGCTGTTCTGACTCAAAGTTAAATTCAAAACCTGTATTTCTTAGAATATATATTTTTTTACTTTTCTCTAGTTTTCCAAAAAAAATATTTTACTATAAATATTTTTTGTAGAAGCTTGCTTCATGACCTTATCACCAATCTCTGTTGTTACCAACGATTACACTAATAACATATTTGAGGTGGATAAAAAAATTGAGAGTATAGGTACTCGATTTAGTTAAGTTTGAAAGATCATCTAAGGGGATTAGCTCCCGCATAAATGATCTAACCCAAACTAGCTAACAAATGTCAAAGTAAAAATGTCTAACTTGCTCTAAAAGTATGAACCATGTTCTAAATGCAACCGAAAACACATTGTTCAAACTTCTAACCCCCTAAATATTGCCACGTGGAAAATTAGGGAAGACAAAAACTTCAGGAGGAGAGAAAATTTTATTTCAGGCAAGGACAAAACTAAGAACGGTAAACAAAAAATAAGCCACGAGGTAAATTTACAGAGTAGCAAAATATAATCATAAAAATAACCACTCTGTTAATAAAAATAATAAAATTAATAAATACTTTGTTACAATATTATAATTAACCTTCAAAGAAATCGTGCGAAAAATCTAATAGATAATAATTATATGATTGAACATCATAAGATTCACTCTATTGATAACTATGCCATAGAAATATTGGATATTTGAAAAACAAAAAACAACGTCTAATATTAGAAAATCAATATTATCTAAGCAAAATTCACTCCACCCTTATGGTTTAAATGATGAATTAAATCATATGAATACAGTAATCGGCCCAAATATCTCTGTCTATGAAAGCAGCTGTGCATACAAAAAACAATTAAATAATTATGCAAATAACAAGAGAGGCAAAAGCACAAACAAACTTGGTTATATAGACTTCGAACAGTTTTAAAAAATAATCAGGAATTCCAACTAAATTTTACACAAAATTTATTAGATTCCTTTTCAAACTTAACAACAACAACAACAACAAAAAGAAAAATGTATACAATATATTAGAACTAACAATCTATCTAATAGACTAACACAGATATCACTAAAGATATCTATACCTTTAAGAAAATTTATAACAGTAATTCTGTTAACATATTGTTATAAAATTTAAAAACAAAATAATTGAACATATATAATGATATATTCAATAACACTGATATTAAATATTTATTTCCATTACAAAGCTTAAATTTTAAAACTATATTTAAAAACAACAAAAATCTAGGTAGTATGGTGTGCAACTACAATACCTTAATAAAAACATTTTAATAGGATTAATTGTAATTGAAATACTCTCTATAAATAATCAACATAAATTCAAAAATCATATTTCAACTAGTGACTTTACATTCTTGAATAAAGAATTACAACTTATGCTTAACAAAGGCTATAAATTTATTATCCGAATAACCACAATTACAACAGCACGGTTAATTGCATCAACCAAGATCTTGATCTCTTCATTAAAAGAACAAGCCTAAAGTTCAAGATACCTGAATTTAGTTTCTTTAATTGGAAATTTGAAATTGTTAAACAAATCAGGGAATACTACCACAATATTCTAAAATTTGTAAAAACTTCTCCCTCAAACATTAGAACATTAAAAGAAAACATTAACATTATCCAAGAAGAGTTCATTATTCATAAAATTGATAAGTGCCTCAACAATTTCACAATTACCTGTAAAAAATTATATCTTGGCCTAATTATGGAAGAAATCTTCAACACTGATAAATACAGCGTATCGAATATAACCCCGAATCAAATTAAAAAGGAATTAGAGGTTAAGGAAAAAATTATATATTTAGAGCAAAAAAAAAAAACACCACCTCCATTATACCTTATATTTATTTTATACCTTATATACACAAAATTCTCTAAAATTCAGAACTATAACCTCTGGACTAAATTCCAACTTAAACAATTTACACCTCAACTAGCTTCAACTTTAAAATTCTCGACAAAAAAAAAAGATCTGCAATAAAGAAAAATACGATTTTATATAGACTCTAACAAAAATGTATTAAATATTATTAACAAAAACCTTCCTAAACTCAATCAGTTAATACTTTTTATTTTGAAGACCTATTCTCTAATCTGGAGTTTGAAAATCTTAAAATCAAAATTACTAATCTATTTTCAGAAAATGTATTTGACAATAAATTCAATATTACCTTAATCCATAATGGCAACATAACTATTGGGATTAACTACAATAAAGCAAAATTACTTTTTGATTCATTCCTTAAATTTTATTATATCAAACTCGAAATTCAAATTTATAATCATTATTGGCCAACCTCCTATTATTTTGATATGAGAGGGAATTCTTCTCTTTTAACAAATTTAACTGGTGTTTGTTCCGATACGTAGATGGCATAATTATTTTCAATAATAACGATGCCAGGAGCAAGCTGACCACCCCAACGACAGCGCCGAAATTCCCGCAAGTCATGGAAATCGAGGAGCAGAATGACGCAAACCCGGTGAGAAGTTCCACACCTTCGGCCTGACATCGACAATGCTCAAAGGCGACAAGCTGCAATCAACTTCATAGAAGCTACAAGCTTTTACAAGTCTAAATGGAGCGCTTTCCACATCAGCAGGAAAACAACCAGAGACCTAGTTTCCTGACTGAACAATCATCACACAATTGTAAGTTTTTAAAAACCTACCTTAACTTTATCCTCAAGTTCACAACTTGATTCCCCATATAAATTATGTATTTATATTTTCACTTTAAGCATTTTAAATTCAATTTTTACCTTTATTATATCAATTTTTTTTTAAATTCATTTTCAAATTATTTATATCATTTTCAATTCAATTTTTAAATATTTTACAACAACAACACTCTTATTTATCAATTTTACTTTTTTTAAATAAAATATAAAATTTCAATTCATTACTTTCAATTTTACTCAAAAAAATAAAATCAATAATCAAACCTTTTTATAAATTTACAAATCTTAAATTTCGTTCCTAAAATCGCATTAACCAAATCAACAACTTAAAAAAAAAATCATTATTTTTATATTTAAAAATAAAACTCTCATCATATCATAATTCTAAACTTATTATTTATATTTCTTAATATCTTATTTCATACAAAAACACCCATTTCTCAATCAAATAATTAAAAATTTTCAAAAATCATCGTCATATTCACCATTTTATGTAAACGCCCAAATCCAAATTATTTGTCACTCTCACGACGTTGCCTTTTTACAAGAATCATTTTAGCAACCATAATCAACGATAAAAAAATCAAAATTTTAAATATAAATCAATAGTTGAAACGCATTTTTTAATTTAAGAAATATTTTGTAATTTCTCTCCTGAGAGACAATATCTTTAAAAAAACAACTAGCTTTCCCAAAACAAGTTAAAAATCAAAATCCCATCAACTACCACGCCAGTAGCTAAATTAAGTCACAGCCTTCCAAAACTATTACAATCGTTAAATTCCAACATAGCTACACTCCCTCGTACCTTCCTTTTACATGCATATTTAATCATCAACCAATCTCTCTCAACAAACGTTACAACATCCTCACACTTTATCCAATTGGCAACAAATTTTAGTGCGCGACTTAACACACAAATCCAATTTCGAGCCACACAAGCTCCACTTAGCTCCATAACGTCGCCCCACTAAACACTCAAAAATTTCACAATAAACGTGTCATATCCACTAACAGAAAAAATTATCGATGTGTTTCGTACAACCACCACCCATGACTCTAGTAAACTCGTTATTCATGGTGAAACAGGTTAGATTCTGAACCAAACAACGTCTTCACGTGCCACCTTTTAATTCACAATTTTTCACTTCGTGTCACAGCGCCACACCACAAAACCTTTTCACTTTTCAGGCGAAAGACGCCTTCACGCCTGTGACACATCTCACCCCAAAGGGTGTCCACGTCGAAAGTCGCACTTTCACTCACATCTAATCCTGAAATCACTGAATAACATTTTTACTGAGTCCGCAACAACTTCGAAACACAACAACTACGAACACCGAGAAAATCATATCTTTCAATTATAACAGTAATATGCCAACCTCAACAAAAGTAGAGAGAAAAAATCTGTTTCAAGTAAATGACAAAATAACAAACACCCCCGACGATACCGAGAAAGATAGAAAGTGGACGCCCTTTAGGCATCACTACCCCAAGTCGAATCTATTTCAGTTACGTGTCCCCGCTCAAGGCAGATGTTAATGACCGCTATCTTCATGATCGCCATTTTTTAAAAAATACATGTTTCACACTAACCATTTAGGTTTTCTCACAAATCTCGCCAAAGCCTTAATCAAAACACAACACACAACAATCATTAAACATTTTACATGTTAATTGATATCACCAATTAAAATAACTTGGTTAAGTCTGATATAGACTTTATATAACGGGAAAATATATAATTATCTACATATCACCTTTTTGGATAAACGAGAATATTGTTCAATTCTCCATTACTTAACATTTATCTAATCATTATAATAATCTTTAATTATATTCTAATTTGTATAAAATCATGGATAATTATTTTTATTACTGCCTTTCAATTATATAATCAATTTTTGGTCCAACATTGTTTCAAAAAAATAACTCTAATCAAATTTAATTTTATTTTTCATGATATTATATGAAAAAACGAAAGAAAAAAGTAAAAGACAAAAAGATCAGGTGTTTAAATCAATATTAAAAATAGCATATCCTGACCAGGAGCACCTTTGCTTTACAGAAGGCAGAGCGCCATCTGGTGGAACAGAAATCAACTAAACATTGATTTAGCCTGTTCCCTGATATTTGGCCAACCCAATTTCTTGATGAATCAAGAAATACCATCCACGAACGCGTTTCGCGCTTTTGGCACACGTCAGCGTGGAGTAGGCTGAACCACTGCGACCAAAAAATCTTTTTGGTCCCAGTGGCCTCTTGAAAAATCAAGAAATGGGTATTTAAGGCCAAACTTGCGTAAATACGCTTAACACATGAAAAAACGAAGGAAAAAATAAAAGATAAAAAGATCAGGCGTTGAAATCAATATTGAAAAGAGCATATCCTGACCAGGAGCACAGGTACTTAACAGAAGGCAGAGCGCCATCTGGTGGAACAGAAATCAACTAAACATTGATTTAGCCTGTTCCCTGATATTTGGCCAACCCAATTTCTTGATGAATCAAGAAATACCATCCACGAACGCGTTTCGCGCTTTTGGCGCTCGTCAGCGTGGAGTAGGCTGAACCACTGCGACCAAAAAACCTTTTTGGTCCCAGTGGCCTCTTGAAAAACCAAGAAATGGGTATTTAAGGCCAAACTTGCGTAAATACGCTTAACACATGAAAAAACGAAAGAAACATAAAAGATAAAAAGATCAGGTGTTGAAATCAATATAAAAAATGGCATTTCTTGACCAGGAGCACATGTGCTTTACAGAAGGCAGAGCGCCATCTGGTGGAACAGAAATCAACTAAAGTGGTTCGCACTGGTCAAGACTACTCCACGCTGACGAGCGCCAAAAGCGCGAAACGCGTTCGTGGATGGCTTTTCTTGATTTATCAAGAAATTGGGTTGGCCAAATAACAGGGAACAGGCTAAATCAATGTTTAGTTTATTTCTGTTCCACCAGATGTAGTTCTGCCTTCTGTAAAGCACATGTGCTCCTGGTCAGGATATGCTATTTTTATTATATGATATTATATAAGTATTTCAAAACATTTAATTGTTTAATAATCATTTTTAATTAATTATTATATCTTTTATATATTACATGTTTAATTTTGTCCACTTACACTTTTTTTTACCCCAAATCATATTTATATCTTTTTATTCACTATATTTTATATTTGTGTTATCCGCTTTATTATATGATATTGTTTATCATCAACTATCAGGCATCTACAACAATCGCTTACAACAATCATGTTCTTTAACCAATTCCCTATACTTTTTCATCACTATCTATTCAAGCCATTGCTTCAAACCATCGTAGAAAAACGACAGCACTACTTGACAATTTTTTTTTATTTCGTAATTTTAACAAGCTCTTTGAACACAGTTTCCCAGATTTACAAATCTCATCTTCTGGCCTGAACACGTTTCAAAAGTTAATTTCAATCATCCGCAGAGCACATCACCAACGCATGCACAAAGCGTTCACTTTTTCAACTTTCAATTTTTTTTTTCAGCTCTAGCGGACCACAATCAACCTTTGATTTCGAGTCAAGTCAGATCACCTACTGTCCTACAATTCAACTTATCGCATGGCTCTACCACCCCTTTCAATCATATTAATAAGCAACTTTTCTTCAACAACTTTTAACCCAATAATCCTAAAATTGTGAAAAAGCACTGTAACCCTTATATAGGATCGCAAGTGAAACATTGCCAAGGAAGACGCTCAAGTCTATATCCTCGCTTTGCACCTGGATCTGATTATTTGGTTGCATGTGTAATGCGCACAATTGCATATTCTTCAACTACTAACCCTTTCCAACGCCCGCCAATATTCTCTTAGAATATTGATGTCATCATTTCATTTTAATCATCATTTTTTTAAAATAAAACAAAAATGTCATTTTATTTCACTTTTATATATCAAAACAAATCATCTTATTATAGCCCTTTTTAACCCTCACAGTTTAAATTAATTAAAATAAATTTTAATCACTTACCTGTGTTAGAGAGGCTTTACCCGCTTAAAGCCGGATAAACCCTTTCACTCCCGGGGCCCATCTATGGTAATTTAAGCCAACAACCCCATATTGTATATAACCTATAACAAGATTTTAATGTTGTATAATAGAAACACATCTGTAAATTTAGAAAGAGTGGATCATATATCGCCGCAACTCTTTTATTTTAAGGCGATTAAAGGAAGCTTTCGGGCAAGCCCTTCTTCAGCTAACTATAGTGTACAAACAAGGCAAACGAGAGAGAGATTATATATCGTTTTTAAAGAGGAATCTATGTAAATATAGTACAAAAATATCTTAAAGAAATTTACATAATTGAATAAATATGAAAAATCAACTATAAGCAGTTCAGAGGAACAGGGAACAGGCTAAATCAATGTTTAGTTGATTTCTGTTCCACCAGATGGCGCTCTGCCTTCTGTTAAGCACATGTGCTCCTGGTCAGGATATGCTCTTTTCAGCAGGTTTAGTGGAGAGAAAAATGGAATGGCTATTGTTTTATATGGCTTTAGAATATTTTTAAGATAGAAGAGGAACGTACTGTGATGGCAACTGTATACTTTTGTTTGATGGTTTAGGGTGCTTCATGGTTTCTATTGCTTCAAGAATGAGTCTTTGGGTTTTTTAGTTTTGGCATTTTTATGGAGGATTCTGGTATTATTGAAGTCTGGAGTATGTCCGGTTTCTCTGACGTGGTCGACTATTAAAGAGTTCGGGTTTAGTTTAGAGATGTTTCTTTGGTGTTCTTTGATTCTGATTGAAAGGTCTCTTGATGTCTCGCCGATGTAGACACCATTGCAGTTGAGGCAGGGAATTTGGTGAACTAAATCTTTTTTTTTTTCTGTTTCTGGTCGGTGCTTTTGGTGATTTGGTTTCTTAGATTCGAGGCCATGGAAGGTGAACCTCTAAAGATGGTTTTTATGCCAAAACCTTTAAGTTTGCGGGCTATTGTAATTGTAGATTCTGTATATGGTAAGTAACAGGTGGAGATGTAATGGTTGGAGTTATTTTTGGGGGTCCCTGGTTTATATCTATTTCTTTTAATGAAAGGAAGCGGGTATATAGATTTAAGAAGCTGGTTTTCGATAAGATTGAGTTCTTTATTGTATTCTATTTTTGATGAACAGTGGGTGAAGGCTCTTTTCGTCAAGGTACGTACAACTGTTATTTTGTGTGAGATGGGAGAATTGGAGGCAAAATGTAGGTACTGCGTTGGGGAGGTAGGTTTTCTATAAACTTTTGTTGTAAAACCGGTTCTATTTCTGGTAAATAAAAAGTCAGGGAATGGTGGACTTCTTTTATTTTCTTTTTCTATTGTAAATTGAATAGATGAGTTAAAGCTATTGAGGGTTTCTAGGATGTGATTTTCACTGTTTTCTGTGATTATGTAAAAGATATCATCAACGTACCTTGACCTGAATAATACAGAATTCTTCATTAAAATAGAGCCACAGGAAGCATTAAAATCAATAATTGCTTTGAAAAAATCTATACATCAACTCCTTAAAAACCAAATTATCGATCAGTCCTTAAAGAAACAAATTCTGGAAAACCCTGTAACCCACCCATATATTTACGGCCTTCCTAAAATCCATAAGAAAAACACCCCCCTCAGACCAATAGTCGCCTATAACCAATCACCAGCATATTTTCCCTCCAAACATCTTGCCAATAGACTCTCTGAAATAACCAAAAATCTACCTTATATTGTTAAAAATATCCTGAAGAAATTCTACAAAAAAATGAAGAAAATTCAAATTGAAAGCCAATTACCGAATCGTTTCATATGATGTCAAAGACCTATACACAAGCCTTCCCCACGACTTAATAATGGACTCCCTACAAACCATCTTAATCAAACATAAAGAAGCATACCCGGACCACCTTGCAATCCTGAAACTTATTGAAATCGGTTTAAAGAGCACAACAGTTAAATTTACAGGAGAATACAACAACCAAATAAAAGGCACACCGATGGGAAGCCCACTCTCTACAATTCTAGCAGATATAGTCTCTCCACCAATGTTTAGTTGATTTCTGTTCCACCAGATGGCGCTCTGCCTTCTGTTAAGCACATGTGCTCCTGGTCAGGATATGCTCTTTTCAGCATGTTTAGTGGAGAGAAAAATGGAATGGCTATTGTTTTATATGGCTTTAGAAGATTTTTAAGATAGAAGAGGAACGTACTGTGATGGCAACTGTATACTTTTGTTTGATGGTTTAGGGTGCTTCATAGTTTCTATTGCTTCAAGAATGAGTCTTTGGGTTTTTTAGTTTTGGCATTTTTATGGAGGATTCTGGTATTATTGAAGTCTGGAGTATGTCCGGTTTCTCTGACGTGGTCGACTATATATACTCATGGATCACTGAAGAAAACCCAACGAAATATTAATCTGGTCAAGTTACGTTGATGATATCTTTTGCATAATCACAGAAAACAGTGAAAATCACATCCTAGAAACCCTCAATAGCTTTAACTCATCTATTCAATTTACAATAGAAAAAGAAAATAAAAGAAGTCTACCATTCCTTGACATTTTATTTGCCAGAAATAGAACCGGTTTTACAACAAAAGTTTATAGAAAACCTACCTCCCCAACGCAGTACCTACATTTTGCCTCCAATTTTCCCATCTCCCACAAAATAACAGTTGTACGTACCTTGACGAAAAGAGCCTTCACTCACTGTTCATCAAAAATAGAATACAATAAAGAACTCAATTTTATTGAAAACCAGCTTCTTAAATCTGGATACCCGCTTCCTTTCATTAAAAGAAATAGATATAAACCAGGGACCCCCAGAAATAACTCCAATTATTACATCTCCACCTGTTACTTACCATAACAGAATCTACAATTACAATAGCCCGCAAACTTAAAAGTTTTGGCATAAAAACCATCTTCAGAGGTTCACCTTCCATGGCCTCGATTCTAAGAAACCCAATCACCAAAAGCACTGACCAGAAACAGAAAAAAAGATTTAGTTTACCAAATTCCCTGCCTCGACTGCAATAGTGTCTACATCGGCGAGACATCAAGAGACCTTTCAATCAGAATCAAAGAACACCAAAGAAACATCTCTAAACTAAACCCAAACTCTTTAATGGTCGACCACGTCAGAGAATTCGGACACACTCCAGACTTCAATAATACCAGAATCCTCCATACAAATGCCAAAACTAAAACTCAAAGACTCATTCTTGAAGCAATAGAAACCATGAAGCACCCTAAACCATTAAACAAAAGTATACAGTTGCCATCACAGTACGTTCCCCTTCTATCCTAAATATATTCAAAAGCCATATAAAACAATAGACATTCCATTTTTCTCTCCACTTAATCCTTTGAACTGTTTATAGTTCATTCTTTATATTTATTCAATTATGTAAATTTCTTTAAGATATTTTTGTACTATATTTACATAGATTCCTCTTTAAAAACGATATATAATCTCTCTCTTGTTTGCCTTGTTTGTACACTATAGCTGAAGAACGGCTTGCCCGAAAGCTTCCTTTAATTGCGTTAATAAAAAGAGTCGCGGCGATATATGATCCCCTCTTTCTAAATTGTCGAAATCCGCAATCCGTTTACCATGAACATCTGTAAATGATTATACGCATTATTGACATGTGTCATTACATCATCATATGTAATGAATTTGTACAAACTGAGGATAAATAAATAAAACTCTGTAATAGATTAAGAGTTGAGCTAAAGCAAAAGGTCAAAAACGTCTAAAATCGAGATAGATTTAGAAGTCCCAAAACAAGGTCTAAAGATTGAAACTGCCACGGCGCCAGTGTCCAATTTCACCAGACGATCCACGCCCCTGTCGCATCTGTTGAAATGCAAAACTCCCTTTCTTTGAAAATATATAAAAGGCCCCGTCTTTAGCCAAAAATAGTCACTTGACAGTCACTTCATCATCTGCGTGAGCCCTCGTCGGTTGTACCCAAGGTCCACCTCATCCACCATGTAGACCAGTAAGAACTCTTCTATCTCTACATCTTTCGCTCCTAGCTCAACTTTTATCTGTTCACGGACTTTCCTAGTGCAACTGTGTCTTCGTTTTTTGTGTGGACATCCCCAAGCTTTCCACTCTGCCTCGACCACGACTGCCTGTACTCTGTGAGAACATTTAAAGGTCTTACAAGGTGCAGAGAGGTACTGAAAAACTCCCCATCTTGACTGTTCCTCTCGGTCAACACAGTATAGCGAGAGTTGACAGGGACTCACACCATAGTTTAAGTCGACTGGAAATCTCATCACAGTTTTAGTCGTTAGGATTCTACAAGAGGCTACCAGACCTCATCACATATATATATATAGCGGCTGCTTAGCTTGATATTCTCAATAATTCTCGTTGCCACTGAGGGGTCTTACACTTGCCCAAACGGAATTCATTCGAGAAGAATAATAATAATTTGTATTCAACCTACGTTGGGCATTTACATACATACAGAGGTTTTACTAACTATGCAAAACAACTATATATAGGTGTAATTATTAAATACAAGCAAAACAAAATAGATGTACCTAATTATTATTGCTTTAGGTTATCACAAGAAATAATAAGAAGCCAGGTCATCTCTATACATAAAATATCGTTTCTCGTACTTTTGGCCACACACAAAATTATATATATATATAATTATTAAAAATGAAGAAGGCATATCCTGACCAGGAGCACATATGCTTTTTAATTTTTTCACATATATCATTATACTAGACGAATGACCCGGCTTCGCCCGAGAATTCCCCTGAGTGCAATTTCCTTCATACTGAAAGTATATCAATAATAAATGGTAGAAGTGACATAGAATAGCAATATAGAAGTAACACATAAACCACAGGCAAAAAGTGTATGTGATGGCAAAAATTGTAAAATATTTGTGTTTAGGTATTTGGATTTTTTTTTTGCAATCCATTTAGCTGTTGCAAAATCAATATTATATTGAAGAATCAATTCTGCCAATTCTGTATAAGTATGTGTTAAAGTCTCCAAGCCCCGTAAAGAATTGTATATAAAAATTTAGCTAGATAAATTTGGGAAATCTTGAGTTTTCGAAAATTTCTCTGAAATTATCATTTAATTCTTCATAGTATTTTTGAATTTTTTCATTTATAAAGTTAGATATTATCATTCTTTTTGCTGGATTTCTATTATAATCTATTTCAACTTTATGTATGTTTGACAAAATGAAATCCGTAATTTTAGGTATTCTTGCGAGAACATGTGTACAATTCGAAGATGTTGTATTATAAGCATGTATACAGTGTTTAAGAATTTTATGCTGTAGTGAATCCAATTTGATTTTAGATATCGTGTTTATATATGGGGACCAGATTGTTGAACCATAAATTATTGTGCTTCTAAATAAGGTTTTTATATAATGTTAATGATCTCCTACTATCCAATTCCACGATTTCTTTGTTAAAGCAAAAAGATATCCACTAGCTCTAGTTGTTTTTGCAATAACACTGTCGATGTGAGGCATAAAATATAATTTGTTCTTGTTTCGATGATTCTTGAAAGTCAATCCCAGTACTTTTAGGTTTTCAACTGGTTTGACAAGATTATCATGCAAGTTAATTACATCATTTTCACAATTGAATGAATATAAAATCTTTGTTTTCTGTCTTGATATTTTAGGTTTGGTGTTTTCGCACCACATATTTATTTTTTACTATTAAATTTCCAATTGCAATCTTAAGATTTGTTACATCTGTATTCCAACATATTACCGTTAGATCATCTACATATCCAATAATTTCGCCAATAGATTCCTGAAAGTTGGTTAATAGATCATTCATTATGATGTTCCAAATTGTCGGAGATAAGGGTCCTCCTTGCGGACATTCTTTACTTAGTTTTTTGGTGAATTTATTCGAAGAGTACCTAAATCTTATATTCTGGTTAGTGAAGCAGGATTTCATGAGTTTTATTATTGATGCTGTTATATTATCCTCATCGAGTCTTTTTTATCACCATTGGCCACTAGGTATTGTCAAAAGCTCCACTAATATCTGTTGCAATTATAGCCGTATATACTCCTAGGCTTTAAGGTTCTAATGCAGTGTAAATAATTTCAGTTAATGCAGTTATGTTTGATAGAGATTTTGTAAAACCATGTTGACGATTACTGAATAATTTCATTTCCTCGTAGAATTTGATAATTTTGTTGTTTATTATTCTTTCAAAATTTTTGAAAGATTTGAATTTAGACATAGAGGTCGATAGCTGCCAAAATCTTTATAATCGGATTTACCCGGCTTTGGAATGATCAACGCCTCTGCTCTTTTCCATTCTTCAGGAAAGTAACTCATATCCAGACACTTCTGGTAAATTTTAGTTAATAGTGGTACCGCAAATTGCTTTGCGTGTATTATCATATTATTAGAAATGTTATCTATTCCTGATGATTTCTTCGGATTCAGTTTTTCATTAATAGCATTTACTTCATTGATTGTGATTATTGGTTCTGTTGTGTTCGAAAGCCTTAATGCATATTTCCTTATATTTTTATGTGTATTCTTATCTCCACCTGGGTTGTCATCAGGAAATAGAGCCGCTATTAATTCCTCAATTTTCTGTTGTTGTTCTTGATATGTGTTTGTTTCTAATATTTGTAGTTGTTTATTCGCGTTACCTCTTAATTTTTTGAATATTTTGTATAAATTCCCATAAGGATTGGTAGAATTATTTTCTTCTAGAAATGTGCTTCACGAAATTCTTTTGGCCTTTTTAATCTCTCGTAAATATTTATTTCACGTTCTTTTGAATAACTCTATTAAACATCCTGAAGGATTCCGAGTTCGGTAATAAATATTTCTTATATAGTGGAAGTAGGTTTTCAAAATCTCCAGTTCTGTATTCCACCAGTTAACTTCACCACATTTTGGAGTAACATTATAATTTTGTTTCAGTGTGGAAAAGGCAGACTCATTTAGAATCTCCGAAATTTATTTTATTATTGTATCAACTTTTTCTGGTGTGGATATATTAACCGATAAGTTTTCCATCTTTTTCAGCGTCATTCACATTCTGTGTAAATCTTGGCCAATCTGCCTTTTTCTCATTGAATTTCCAAGTTTAATATAGGGCTGTGGTTGAAAATATTTCAGTCATACATACATCAAATAGTATCGCAACGTGATCAGATATTTGGGATATTTGTTGTGTACACCATTTCATTATAGTTGTAAGAGCTTTTTTATTTGTCAATGTCAAATCAATTATATTGGCATTCCTGCATGTTGGTGTTTTATCATTGTGTATAATTAGATTAGTAACATCGATAATGGGAAATAATTTATGACCGTTATAATTTGTCTTTAAATCATACCATAACGGAGATCTCGCATTGAAGTGTATTCCTAAAATTGGTAATTAATTATTTTAAAAATGATTCGTTGTCTTTGTTCATAGAGTTAGGATGTATATATATGTTAGAAATGATAAAATTTTTGTTTTAGTGTAAACTATAATAGTTGTTGCGAATTATATAAATGAATAGCCGAATGACCTGTTCAACGCCTGGATTTTATCCTATCGCATTTCTCCCCGAGTGCATATGTATAAAAGAGGGTGAATGTTTTCTCTACGAATAATGCTTGAAATAAAATACTATTGGTATATAGTAATGGTAATTAGTATATGGCAAATATTAGTGTATGGTAGGTAAACACGCACACTATGGTATATAATGAAAACAAAAAAAATGTCAATCAGTCGAAAATAGAGTAATACAATTTAGAATTTGACAACAAAATTAGAAAATAGCATAATATAAAATCTTCTAAAATAACACTGTGTAACACGATATTTGTTCTTCAGTTCTTACTATTTTTTTCGCGTATATTAAGACACACACAATTTAAAAATAGCAATTACACTCTTAAACTTCGGTTTTGAGTCAAGGACGTCTATTTATTTGATAAATCCAAGAAGGACACATGAAAAGATCCAATAATTAAGACAAAGCATAAAAAAAAAACGAAATAAAAATTGGCACATACTACCCATCGTTTCAGATGTCTTAAAATTTGCATACTGGCATTGTTATTAGGATTGAGAGAGTGTGCACATGTCTTGAAAGGTGTCTTCATCCTCTGATATACTGCTTTGTAATGTTATAGATATGCTTTTCCTTGGCGGATTAGTTATTGGGATATCAGAAGTGTGAGGAACGGGAGAAATGGATGAAGGGTATCTAGATAGATGATAGTAGGTGCATTCTTGCCCTTTCGCCGTTTAGAAGGGTCCGCCATTCAAAAGTAGCAGTTATTCGAGTGAACAGTGGGATCTCGCCAATTTCTTGGAATACCAAACCTATTTGCTCTTTTTTTCACCCCTGTACCATGCTTCCAGTATTTTAAGTGCAAAAATTACAACTGAAGTGAAGTTTCCAAGGTTTGTCTCGGTCGCTAATTGGCATGTCGAATTGATATGCTTCACACATCTTGACAGCAGGAAGCAATGAGTATTTTTAACTCCTTTCTTTAAAAAATGACCGCAGACAAAGCAAAAGTCATCCGTATTATACTTAGAACATCTTTCGGCCATGCTAATTTGGTTTTATTCAATGTATATGTTTATCATTTTACACGAAAAAAAATATATATATTCATAAAATACCAATACAAATAGAGTTGAACAAGTCACTAATATTTTACAAAAGAAGGAATCGCAGGCTATCATTATTGAAAGAGATCAAAGGTAAATGGGACGGGAGTTTACATATTGCATTCTATATTTCTATAATATCTATGAGATATCAATTCATCAAAATATTCATAATAATTTATTTCAGAAAAATATCTATATTGTTATATCAACTACAGTAAACTCTCCTATAACGCGATTAATGTGTTCCGTGTTGTATGAAATCGCGTTATAGGAATTCGCGTTGTGCGAAATAAAACTTGCATAACGCGAATGTTGTTAGGGTAAATTGTTAGTGACAAATATCGTGTAAAAATGTATTGTATAAAATGATGTATATAAGAAAAATAATCATATACTGAAACAAAACTAAATGCTATATTATTTTATATGCAAATGTATATAAAAAACAATTTTTTTTTAAATTTTATTCACTACGTTATTTGTTTTTTTTTTAATATACATTTGCATATAAAATAATATAACATTTAGTTTTGTTTCAGTATATAATTATTTTTCTTATATACATCATTTTATACAATACATTTTTACATGATATAGTATATCTCCTTTTCAATTTTTATTTTTTTTCAACTTTATTCAACATGCCTGAGGAGCAAGTTTCGTAATTTTTTATATTTGCAAAATATGTACATGTAAATTCTAATTTAATACCTTATATGCGTTAAAAATATTATTTTAAGCTTTAAAACTCAATTTAACACTATTTAAAAAATTTTACTTACAGAAACACACGAGCAATTAAATTGACAAGTATACAACACTACTTCGTTCAACAACAAAAAAATTAAAAACGCGTGTGCATAAAAATTAAATGTAATGTACAGTTGTCAATTTGGAAATTTCCGCATTTTATTTTATAACGCGTTATACGAAAATTCGCGTTGTATAAATAAATTTGTCGCAATTTTTTTAATCGCGTTGTACGAAATCGCGTTGTAAAAACTCCCGTTAAAACTCCTGTTAAATTCATAATTTAAAATTAATTTAGAAAGAAAAGAGAAGCTTTTATTTAACTCACTTGCAATGACTGTTCAATAATCTTGTAATTTCAAACAAACTTCCAGACGACTTTAAAACCTAAAAATTCGCACACTAGCTCAATCCTAATGACAATGCAAGTATGCAAAATTTCAGGCATCTAGATCGATGGGATGAATGCTAATTTTTATATCGTGTTTTTTAAATGCATCGTCTTCTTTATTAGGTCTTTTCTTTTGTCCTTCTTGCATTTTTCAAATAAATACATAATTTCATGTATATAAATAGATGTCCTAGATCAAAACCGAAAAGTTTGAAGTGTATAATTGCTATTTTTCAATGATGCTTATCCTAATACACCAGAATATATGGTAAGAACTGAAGAACAAAAATCGTTTTATATGGTATTACTTAAGGAGATTTTGTATTTATGCTATCTATATATATAAAAGTCAATGTCTGTCTGTTTCGCGATAAACTCAAAAACTACCGAATCAATTGGTACCAAATTTTGCATGTCGCTTTTTATAAACCTGAGGAAAATTTTCGGCTACATTTTGATTAGTATTTTTGGCTATTTCTTTTTTTCATTTGAAGAACTTTTTTTTTTACGCGGAGTAAATACGAGGCGAAGTAACAACACGAGGCCAATTAAGCGACCAATGAGCGTTCTGCATTTCTTTTCAAGTTGCTTGCGTACTTTTTTTAAAATATATTTTTATACGAGTGTCACTTTTTTTTTTTACAAAAGTATTGAGAGAGAAATTTATATTACTAAGTTACGGTAAGTGCACACAATGCAATTTAAAAAAAAAAACTTTACAAAATTAGCGTTACTGTATGTAAACAATGGCTTTCGTATTTTTTATAATTTTTTTTCTGGCCTTTGTTTTTATTTTATATATAATAAATAAAAGTTACAGTCAATTTAATAATTCTTAAAATTAAACAAACAATAGTCAATATGCAAAAAATATAAACTAACTTAATAAAATATTCTAATATCAAGCAATATGCAAAATCTCTCCTAATATTTGAATGTACATATTATTAGCATCTTAACGGCGTTTATTCGTTTTTATGTACTCCTGAATTCCCGTGCGAAGCCGGGTCATTCGCCTAGTTTTCTATATATATATTTTTTTTTGTCAAATTCGGAATTTTATTAATATATTGCCACGTGGAAAATTAGGGAAGATAAAAACTTCAGGAGAAGACAACAATTTATTTCGGGCAAGTACAAACTATGAAATATAAACAAAAGATAAGCCACGAGGGAAATTTACAGAGTAGCAAAATATAAACATAAAAATGACCACTCTGTTAATAAAATAATAAAATTAATAAATACCTTGTTACATAGCTTCTTCCCTATGGGAGCTGTGACCCACAGCTAGCAATTATTGTAGTTACTGACATGGATCTGACGTGCTTCTGCGAAGGATTCCATCGAAGTCTTGGAACTTTGTCCCTAGTATCTTTGCGTCCTTTTTCTTGCGGCGTGAAGAGCGGCTTTGTCGTCGTATCGTCTATAGGGACATCGTCATCTTCGAGGGAAGTCTTGACTTTAGCACGGCGGTGGGATCCTGGAGTCAGTCTCCGAAAATGTAGATCACAGCACCCATGGCCTCAAGGTCTTCCCGGCGGTCTTCAGTTTGTCTTCCCTAACTTACCCAGCATCTCCACCAAAATGCCACGTGGGAAATTAAGGAAGACAAAAACTTCAGGAGGAGACAACAATTTATTTCAGCCAAGAACAAACTATGAAAGGTAAACAAAAGATAAGCCACGAGGGAAATTTACAGAGTAGCAAAATATTAAAATATACAGGTATTAGAGTAATCAATTCTGTCATCGTTTGCTTTTGTGAATGGAATGCTTTTACGTAATATACGTAAAATACGTAACTAATATTACTGAAATTCTAGCAGTACGTATAGTAGAATCTGGAAAAACTTATATTGAATATTTCAGGTCTCTATCCCGAATATTCTTCGAGTTATTTGCAAATTTGAGTTGCAAATTTGCTCTTTCGCTCGCAAGCAGCGCCTCTAGCGGTGAAGATGGGAAATAATATCAGCTGACCTAATGTATAGTTAAAACGTGTTTTAACAGGACATAGAAAAAAATATGGAAGATATATTTGTCGCATTTTTAGCCAAGAAAAATTGAAATTGACAGGTTCTGGGCAAAAATAGTTGTTATTATTTTAGTCAGAAAATGATTATGACAATATTGCTGTATCATATTTGATTATCAGATACAAAATTATATCCGGAAAAATTCCAAAGAGCAGAGACCACGGGTGAAGCCAAGTTATTTTTAGTATGCAGGAACAAAATTCTAACAGAAAAACATTTATTCGAGCAGAAGACACAAATCTAGATCATCTCTTTATAAAAATATCGCTTCTCAGACACAAAGTTTGGAGCGGGACGTTTCACAAGAATGACATCCACGGCGCCAATTTATAATTGTAACGAATAGTATTTGAATAAAAGCATTTAATCGGGTAAAACCTGGGCGTTGCCCGGGTCATTCGGCTAGTAATACATAAAAATGACCATTCTGTTAAAAAAATAATAAAATTTATAAATACCAGTGTTACACTATTTTAGAATGCTTGACATTTATTCCAAGCATATTTCATACGATAAACGTTGAAGCCGTGTCATAATTTATCATTATACCGAAAAGTATTTGAATAGAAACATTTTAAAAATATATACGCACTCGGAAGGAAAATGCTCTCGGGTGAAAACCGGGCGTTGCCCGGGTCATTCGGCTAGTATTTATGATGAAAATGTGATTAAATGCTGAATATCACTTATATAAAATGTACTTCCTTTAATTGTAAAGTATCAATTACAAATATATGAGATAACAATATAAGATATAGTTCTAAAAAATGAACACCAGCAGCGCTAGTTTCGAGTCTAAGTTGTTGGGAATACCAAGCCATATAAGCTTTATTCACGCCACGTTTGCGTACAAATAAATTTATTTGTGAAGTTATTTCCGGCCTTATATACCAGGCTGTATCAAAGGTTCGTTCCCAAAGTGGAATCCCAATATAAAATCAAATTATATATATATATATATATATATATATATATGATAATTTAAACCAATAACCCTATATTATGTAATACATATAACAAGCTTGTCATGTTGTATATAGAACTAATTATAAACTATAACTAATTATACGCATAATTGACATGACGTGTGTCCTTGTATCCCCATATATAATGTACTTAGGATGAATAAATAAAAATATATAATAGATTAAAAGCTGAGTTAAGAGCCAGAGAGAGAATCACAAGTAACTTCTAAAGATAGATTGGAAGCGACAGACTGTCGCCAGTGTCCGGTGTCCCTCGACACGTGCATGACCCAATTCTCTTTGTCAGAGCTGTCGTATAAATAAGACCGGCCTTAGCAACAGCAGTCAGTTCCAGTGAGTTCCCCATCAGCGTGTCGCCGGTTGTCACCAACTCATCGACCATGTAAAACAGTAAGAAACCTTCTCGATCTCCATCTTTGCTTTTGGCTCAACTTTTTATCTATTCAAGGAACTTTCTTTCAACTGTGTCGCTTCGTTTTGTGTGTGTGGACATCCCCAGCTTTTCCACTCTGCCTCGACCACGACTGCCTGTACTTTGTGAGAACTGTTAAAGGTCCTACAAGGTGCAGAGAGGCACTGGAAAACTCTCCACCCCTGACTGTTCCTCGCGGTTACTACAGGTTTGACCCTCGGTTGCCACAACTTATAGCGAGAGTCGACGAGGTTCTACAACAGGCTTACCAAACCCCAACGCATTATTACAGAGAGTCGACAGGACCCCAACACATTATTACAGATAGTCGACAGGATCTCAACACATTATTATGCAGAGTCGACAGGATTACCACAACGAAGGAGACCACGACGAAGAAGGTAAAAAGACTGTCCAGATAGATAGAAGAGCCAAGAAGCAAGATGGAGGAACAAGTACGCCATTCCAACGAAACGACCAAGCAATCTTCCCCCCAACGACACAGCCGAACATCCCGCAAAATAAGCCGGTGAGAAGTTACCCACCTTCGACCTTACAACGCAACCATCCAGACGACATGCCACCATCGCCAAACAGAAGTCACAAGCTTCTACAAGCTCTACATGGGACGCCTTCCACGTCATCAGGACAACAACCAAAGACCAAGTCTCCTGACTGAACAATCATAAAAACTGTGAGTTTTTAAAAAATCTACTTAACTCTCTCTTCATGCTAACAACTTGATTTTCCATAAATATAATGTTTATTTTTACTGTAATTATTTTTAAATCAAATTTTACCATTTTTATAGCATTTCAATTCAAATTTTAAATATTGTACACCCTCATTTATCAATTTTTACTTTATTTTAAGCCTCTTATAAATTTTAATTCATTACTCGTAATCTTACAGTTTTAAAAAATCATATTATATTTTAATTACTCGAATCCTATTTTCTAAACTCATTTGTTGTGTTTCTCTTAATACCTTATTTTTATACCAAAAAACACCAATGTCTTAATTAAATACACAAAACTTTGCAAAAAATCATTGTTATGTTCACTATTTGATGTACACGCCCCATTCAAATTATAAGTCACTATCATGCCATTGCCCTTTTACAAGTATAATTTTCGCACTAACATAAGCAACGATTTAAAAAATATATTCAAATTTTAATAAACATAGATGAAACGCATTTTTTAAAAAAATACAAAAATCGAAAGATACACTATCTTCAAAAGCACAACTAGAAATGTAACTGTCCTTCCCCAAAACAAGTTAAAAATTCCAGCATAGCTACACTCCCTCGTCCTTTTCTTTTTACATGCATAATTATTAATAATTCACACATCCCTCGGAACGAACTTCAACACATTCCCACCTTACTTTCTCCAATTGGCCACATCTATTAACGCGCGATTTAACACGTCCAATTTCGAGCCACACGAGCTCCATATCGTCGCGAACACAAAGATTTCACGATAAACATGCCACCTCTATAACAATCTGAAAATTCTCGATGTGTTTCGTACAACAACCACCCATGACTAATAAATTTGTTATTTTTCGGAAACAGGTTAGATGCTGTACCAAGAACAGACTTCACGTGACACCTTTCTATTCAATCCACCCACTAGTGTTACACAGCGCACCACAACAATTTTCTCACTTAACAGGCCCAAGACGCCTTCATGCCTGTGACACCTCACCAAAGCGTGTCTACGTTGAAGTCGCACTTTTATTCACATCTAAACCTGACATCATTGAATAACATTTTTTAATAAGTCCGCAACAACGTCGAAACACAACACTTACGAACACCGAGAAAACTATATTTTCAAATAGACAAGTACCACTGTGCTGAGAGATTTTTCTCTAGCCAGCAGGATGATTCACCACATCGCCAACAATAATAAACACCAGTTGCAGCCGCCATGTTGACATCTCCAGTTTCAGTTTTCCACCGCCGACTAGCCCAGTTCGCCTGTACTTGAAACTCGTGGCCCAGCTCGCAGAATGGATAGATTGCAGCACCTAAAACTAATTGACTTACCAATAATTACACAATTCACTTATTAATTTGAATTTTAATATTGAAAAAAAAATATCATTAAACTTTATACCTTCAATTATCATTGTGTGTTTTACAACTTTTACATTATTTTCACGCCCAGTATGGAATATTTTTTCTAAACTAGAACGCCATCTTTTATATAATGTTAACCCTTTATTGTTATATATTACAATCATCTTCGTCAATGCAATCCATTTTTTTTAAAGAATCAATCAAGTTATCATTTATTTTATATTTGTATGCTATATGTCTTTGTTTTTCTATACCCCAGCACGCAAAAGAGAAAACATTCTCTACATATCACCATGAGCATGTCAGATCACATATTCCCAGTTTCAGAGAAGCATAGAAACACCAATGTGTACAAAAAGGGAAATGACCTAGTTACACACCACAGTTGTAACTTTTCTTCCAAAGAGACAATTTTTGTTCCATTTTTCACTACTTAACATTTATCTAATCATTAATAATCTTTAATTATATTATAATTTTGTATAAAATCTTGAATAATTATTTTTTTTTTAATTTTTTTTTTTACTTTTCAATTATAATCAAATTTTTATTCCAACATTATTTTAACAACTTTTAACAATTTTATTTTTCATGACATTATTTTAGTATGACAAAACATTTAATTCTTTCAAATAATCATTTTTAATTCTCATTATTATATCTTTTATATTTTACTAATTCATTATTATATCTTTTTTATATTACATGTTTGATCTTATCCACTTATACTTTTTTTTTACCCGCACTCATATTTTTATCTTTTTATTCACTATATTTTTGTTTAAGTAACTTTATTATATGACAATGTTTATTTATCAGCAACTACCGGGCATATACAACAATCGTTTACAACAATCTATTTCTCTAACCACTTCAGTGTACTTTACACTACTATCTTTCTCTCCGCCATTGCTTCACATCAACGTAGAGAAACGACAGTACTGCTTGACAATTTTTCTTTTGATTTCGTAATTCAACAAACTCTTTGAAAACACCGTTCCCCAGAAGTACAAGTCTCGACTTTTGGTCTGAACACGTTTCAAAAGTTTATTTCAATCATCCGCAGAGCACATCACCAACGCATGCAAAAAGCGTTCACTTTTTTCAATTTTCAATTTTTTTTCAGCACTAGCGGACCACAATCAACCTTTGATTTCAAGTCAAGTCAGACCACCTACTGTCGCTACAACAATTCTACGTATCGCATGGCTCTACCACCCCTTTCAATCATATTAATTCTTTTCTTCAACAACTTTTCAACCCCATAACCCTACAATTGTGTCAAAGCACTGTAACCTTATACAGGATCACAGGTGAAACATTGCCAAGGAAGACGCACAAGTCTATATCCTCGCTTTGCACCTGGATCTCAGTATTTGATTGTCTGTGCAACACTTACAATTGCATATTCTTCAACCCCTAATCCTTTCCAACGCCCGCCAACAATCTTTTAGAACATAATTTTTTATCATCATTATTTTTAGCAAACAAAGGTTTTATCTACAGTTCTCTTTTATAATGAATATCATAACTTTTAAATTAAACATAAGTTTTATTTTTATAATTTTCAGATATAGCCAAATAAACATCTTGTTATAGCCCTTTACCCTCACAGTTTTAATTAATTAAAAGAAATTTTAATTACTTACCTGTGTTAGAGAGGCTTTACCCGCTTAAACCCGGATAAACCCTTTCACTCACGGGGCCCATCTATGATAATTTAAACCAATAACCCTATATTATGTAATACATATAACAAGCTTGTCATGTTGTATATAGAACTAATTATAAACTATAACTAATTATACGCATAATTGACATGACGTGTGTCCTTGTATCCCCATATGTAATGTACTGAGGATGAATAAATAAAAATATATAATAGATTAAAAGCTGAGTTAAGAGCCAGAGAGAGAATCACAAGTAACTTCTAAAGATAGATTGGAAGCGACAGACTGTCGCCAGTGTCCGGTGTCCCTCGACACGTGCATGACCCAATTCTCTTTGTCAGAGCTGTCGTATAAATAAGACCGGCCTTAGCAACAGCAGTCAGTTCCAGTGAGTTCCCCATCAGCGTGTCGCCGGTTGTCACCAACTCATCGACCATGTAAAACAGTAAGAAACCTTCTCGATCTCCATCTTTGCTTTTGGCTCAACTTTTTATCTATTCAAGGAACTTTCTTTCAACTGTGTCGCTTCGTTTTGTGTGTGTGGACATCCCCAGCTTTTCCACTCTGCCTCGAGCACGACTGCCTGTACTTTGTGAGAACTGTTAAAGGTCCTACAAGGTGCAGAGAGGCACTGGAAAACTCTCCACCCCTGACTGTTCCTCGCGGTTACTACAGGTTTGACCCTCGGTTGCCACAACTTATAGCGAGAGTCGACGAGGTTCTACAACAGGCTTACCAAACCCCAACGCATTATTACAGAGAGTCGACAGGACCCCAACACATTATTACAGATAGTCGACAGGATCTCAACACATTATTATATATATATATTCCAATATATAATGTTTCGGTCCCACACGGCGATGAGCGTGGCCACGTGATTGAAATAACGTAATTCAGTATTTCAGTAAAAAGCAAAGGAATGTGACATAAAAAAATGAAAAACCTATCCGAGTACTATTTCCCCTCCTGTTTTTTGGAAAAAAGGACTAAATGCAAATATGTCAGCAAAAGAAATATGCGAAGTGAAAGGGAAGGATTTATAGAATTTTTATTTATTGCTAAATGTCCTTTTAAGAACAATTGCTATTAAAATTTAAGATGTTGTTTTAAAAGTGCAAAGACTAATTTAAAAATGCCCTTAATAAACCAAATATATGTATCTAATAAAGTTATGTCCGTTAATATCTTTGATTAAAATGTGTTTACTTGAAAATTATCACTTATCAAAAATGTATGTTAATTTTTAAAGCGTACACTACAACTTTTCAAATAACAATTATAAAAAGAGAGAGTTATGAAAAAATAAAAACACCAAAAATTCTGCCATATAGATTGCTGCCACTCCACACTTGAACACAACAGGCACTTCTCCTTTTAATTTTGGCACATAAATATCGTCCTTCTGCATATACGAGGTGTGTTCAAAAGTTATCGCGACCTTTGTGTTTTCTCAAAAATTATTTATTTATTCATGAATACCTATTTTGTCCCCTTCAAAGTAATACCCATGAGATATTATACACTTGTGCCAACGGTTTCTCCAATCTTCGAAGCACCTCAAAAATCATTTTTTTTTCTTTTTCAGCTCCTCCTTCGATGCCGTCTTTATCTCGTCAAGCGTAGCGTAACGTTGTCCTTTCATGGGCCTCTTCAGTTTAGGGAACAAGAAAAAGTCACAGTGGGCCAGATCTGGGGAATACGGTGGCTGCGGCATCATTAGTGTGTTGTTTTTGGCCAATAAGTCGCGCACAAGCAACGATGTGTGAGCAGAGGCGTTATCGTGGTTCAAAAGCCAATTTTTGTTCTTCCACAAATCCGGGCGTTTCTGGCGGATTGCTTCGCGCAAATTGCGCATAACTTGCAGGTAATATTCCTTATTGACCGTTCTACCCTGTGGCAAGAACTCATGATGCTACACGCCCATGCAATCGAAGAAAACTGTCAGCAAAACTTTCACATTCGACCGAAATTGGCGCGCTTTTTTCGGTCTTGGTTCGTGCGGCAGCTTCCATTGAGATGATTGAGCTTTGGTTTCCACATCATAACCATAAACCCACGCTTCGTCACCAGTTATGACCCTCTGGAGCAAATTTGGGTCGTCGCGGACAGAGTCCAACATCTCATTAGCAATGTTCATGCGATGCTGTTTTTGGTCGCAATTGAGCAATTTTGGTACGAATTTCGCGGCGACCCGTCTCATGCCCAAATCATTGATAAAAATCGAATGGCACGAGCCAATCGATATGTTTAGGTCCTCAGCAACTTCTCTAACGGTGATTCGACGATTGGCCAATATCATTTTCTCCACTTCATTAATTTTTTCGTCTGTTGTTGAAGTGCTCAGGCGTCCGGCACGCTCTTCGTCGTTCACATCTTCTCGGCCTTCTGAGAACATTTTGTACCACCGATAAACGTTGCTTCGGTCCAAGGTAGCTTCTCCGTATGCCACAGTCAACATTCGGAATGCATCCGCGCACTTAATTTCGTTTTTCACACACAAAATTTGATACAGGTTCTTTGATCCATTTTTTTAATAGGTAAAAATCGAAGACGATCTAAAACACCTGAAAGCAAAGCAGCTGTCAACAATTAAGTGAACATTCAAAATGGCCGAGCTTATCAGCATAAGTGAGAGACATGAGTACCAACATAAAGCCACAAAAAGATCGGAATTCGAATATACGTAACCCGCGAAAATTCAAAAGTCGCGATACCTTTTGAACACACCTCGTAATGTTGTATTCTAGCCTTAAAATCGGTCCCTGCCACCAGCTTAAACATTTTTAGGCCAATTCAATCGATTTATAAATCCACACGTAGTATTTTATGAAGTGATATGCAGTTTGTCTTTTTGTCTGAATTTTCCAAAACTAGCAATGTGGCTCATTCCTTATCACCACCATCCCTTTTTAGCGTAATAAAAATAATGTTATATAGCATTAAAAAAAAAAAAACGCGAATTCCAGCATAGAATGTTTCAGAACAATCAAGAAAAATGTATAAAAATCGAAAGAAAAAAAAAACTGATTGGCCAATCTAAGCGATTGCGCAAGGCTTAGTGCCAGCAGCTTTCTGATTGACTGACCAACCCTGACCGTTCTAGAAAGATCTACTTCAAGATATATACGGATGAGGAACGCATGCAGGGGGGACAGAAGAACGAAGCTACGTTGTGTACTCCAAGCAAACGCTAGCTGCTGTCTCAAGAGGTCGGACTGTTGCTGCTTACCGCCGACGCTGGTGTACTTAGTGGAAGACTCTAGAAGGTTCTACATACTTCTGTCTCCTGTTATACTCCTGCTTTCCTTGACTGTGCTGCAGTTGGTGAGTTTGTAACTGCTGTTTTTTTTGTAGTTGTTGTTTAATTTTTAACTTTCTGTAATTATTTTACTGATTAGGCTTAAATAAAGTCCTGAAGATCCTTTGTACCCACGGAAGTTATTCTTTGTCAACCAACAACGCAACAATTTGGTGTCAGAAATGGGATCTTTAGGTGTAGCCTGGATAATATATTGTACTTACTAGAACAATGGAAGAAAATTTGGAAGCTGTTCAAGTTATTCAAGATCAAAAGTGAGGAACTTGTGAAGCTCTTCAAGTTCAAAGCCAGGTTCTTCAAGCTCAAAGCCAATAAACTCGTGAAGCTCTTCAAGCTCAAAACCAAGAAACTCATGAAGCTATTTAAGCTCAAATCAATAACTAAAATGAAGTCTGGGACTTAAATTGAAATGTCTAGAAAGTTAAATCTCCTCTGTAAGAGAATAAGTTTCAGCTTTAGAACAGAGACTTTCTGCTGTGGAAACAGGCCATCCAAGAACCCCAGTTTTAAGGCAAGAACTTAACAATTCTGGAAGGCCTGTTGTTAAAGTTCCTACCTTCGATGGACAATCAACATGGACCTCCTTCAAACACCAGTTCAATGTGGTTGACCAAGCTAATGGATAGAAGGTTAGAGATAAATAAAGCTCTTTGGATACTGCGCTTTGTGGACCTGCAGTGGAAGTTCTCCAGATTATTTCGGAATATCTTCACCTAGACTTCGACTCCCTGATTGACACTTTGGATTCCCGATATGGAGAAGAACACTACCAACAGCTTTATTTGGTGAAGTTCAAGAATAGACTAAAATATAGGAAAGAATGTTTGCAGGATTTGGACAGCGACATCCGACGCCTGGCAAGATTAGCCTTTCCAACGTGCCCATCTGAAACACAAGATTTTATGGCCCAACAACAGCTTATTGATGCCATCGGAGACTTCGAAACCCAAAGGTTTGCCAGATCCAAAAGAGAAAATGGCCTCTACTGGACCTGTGGAACCCATGATCACATGCCTCCAACTTACCCCCGAAAAGTAAAACAGCGCAGTGATACAGGTTGCTGGAAATTTAGACAAGATGGCCACTTACGGAAAAACAGTCCAGATAACTCTAAAAGCCCCTAGGAAGAATCAGGAAAACTATAAATAGTCAGATTTTCGGGGCGAAATCTGGCTGGGTCATTCGAGAATGCCCCTGATGGTACCATCCAAGTCTCCAGTCTTCGAAATACCGAAAATAGATTATTGCTACGGGGTTTTATAAATGGAAGAAGCTGCGACATGGTAATTGACACTGGAGCTAATGTCACTCTCGTGCGGGCTGATGTTGTCCAGAAACTGTATCCTAAGCCTGCTGAAGTCCGAATGAAACCAATTCCACTGCAAACTGCAACAGGGGCTAAAGTACACCATTGTGCCTTGCTAAGCATACAAATTGGAAGCAAGAATTTTCAGCATAAAGGCTAAGTTGCAGATATCATGGACGAGTGCATCATTGGTCTGGATATCCTGAGGCAATTTGGATTTTCTAAAGATAACAGGCGGAGCTTACTGCAGACCAGCGATGAAGATATCCCTTTCCACACATCTCAATAACTTCACAATTTTCAAGCCTGCCGAGTATTGGCTTTAGAAAAAACACAAGTGCCACCACGCAGTGAATGTGTCATCAAAGGACAGTTGGAGACTACAAAAGTCATTCGAAAATGCCATCCTGTAAGGATATTCCATGGCACCTTCAAGGAGGATTCTCGTAGCAAAGGAACTTATTCGCACTGGACGGGACGTGATACCAGTAAGGGTTGTGAATCTCTATGACTCTGCACGTGTAATCAAGAAAGGCTCATGCCTTGGTAATGCAGAACCCTCTATTTTTATCAAGAGAAATAATGCAGTGATGTAGAAGTTTCGAAGGGCAGACAATGTTCCACGTCAGCTTCAACAAGCCTGGAGGAAACAAAGAAATAATATCAAGCTGGACAGCATAGAGAACTGGCAACACTCCTCCGGCAACATTTTTGCCAAGTCATCAGAAGACTATAGAATAACAGATTTGACAAAGTGTAGAATTAACACTGGTGAAACAAATCCAATTAAACAAGCACCCCATCGGATACCCCTCTCTCGACGTCAAGAAGCGGAAACTTTGATAAAAGAGATCATTTATCGAAACATTTTTGAACCATCTTCAAGTCCCTGGGTTTCTCCAGCTGTTTTATTGAAAAAGAAAGGTAGATTTACAAGATTTTGTGCGACTATAGGAATTTGAATGATATTACCAAGAAGGACTCTTATCCTTTTCCTCGCATTGATGCAAATCTAGACACATTAGTTGAATCCTAGTGGTTTTCAGCACTGGATTTGAAAAGTGGATACTGGCAAGTAGAAATGCATCCTGATGATAAATAAAAGACGGCATTTACAACTGGATCTGGATGGTGCCAATTCAATTTAATGCCTTTCGGGCTCTGCAATGCGCCAGAAACCTTTGAACGTCTGATGGAAGCTGTTCTGCAAGGAATGGCGACAAAAACGTGTCTAGTTTATTTAGATGACATCATTGTACTTGGGAAGAACTTTTGAAGAGCTTCTCTCGAACATTGAGAAAGTGTTCAAATGCTTAAAAGATGCCAAATCAAAATTTAGTCCTAAGAAGTGAAAACTCTTCAAAAAGGAAGTAGCCTACCTTGGACATATAATTTCTGCTGAAGGTGTTCAAACAAAAAAGACAGAAACTGTAAGGAAATGGCCTACTCCTAAAGATTTGACACAACTATGAAGCTTTCTGGGATTATTCACCTATTACCGTAGGTTCATCCCATGGTTCTCTATTATTGAAAGACCTCTCCATCGTTTCACTGAAAGTGGAAGGCCGTTTGTTTGGACACCTTGCAATGTATGCCTTAGACCTGGAGACTCTTTCATCCTGGACACAGACGCAAGTAATACAGGAATTGGCGGCATCCTCTCACAAGTACAGGAAGGCTCTGAGAGAGTGATTGCTTATTTTAGCAAGACCTTATCTAAGCCTGAACTAAACTACTGTGTTACTAGAATAGAGTTGCTGGCTATCGTCAAGTCTATTGAACATTTCCATCACTACCTATATGGACAGGAATTTATTTTCAGGATTGATCACGCTTCCTTGCAATGTATCTTGAATTTCAAGAACCCAGAAGGACAGCTAGCAAGATGGATTCAAAGACTTCAGGAATACCAAGTCAAAATTCGACATCTTCCTGGAAAACGCTACCAGAATGCTGATGCGCTTTCAAGAAGGCCGTATGTTCCACAATGTGGATATTGTGCTCGTGCTGAGGAAAATATGGCGTAAGGCAAGTTACAGTACAAGAAAGCGATAAAGTAGAAGAAAAACACTGGACTGGACAAGCTTTGAGGAAATCTCAACGTGAAGACCGAGATCTCTTGCCAGTGATAATTTAGAAGGAATTATATGAAAGGCCATCCTGGGAAGATGTGGCCCCGTACTATTCTAAAACCAAAAGTGTCTGGTCCCTCTGGAATTATTTGATCCTGCGAGATGTATTCTTATATAGGAATTGGAAGAGCGAAGATAGAAAGCATGAATCCTGGAAGTTGGTGCTACCCAGATCTCATGTACCCTTTGCCCTCCAGGAGATGCATAGCAGTCCCACGGGATGTCACTTCGGCATCAGAAAAACATTGGCCAAAGTTTCAGAAAGATTTTGTTGGCCATTAAGTCGAGCTGATGTCGAAAAATAGTGCAGAAACTGTACGCGATGTTCAGCGAGAAAGGGACTGAAAACAAGATCCAAAGGAAAGTTAAAGATCTACAATGTAGGGGCCCCGTTTGAACGGATTGCCATTGATGTTGTGGGGCCCTTACCAACAAATTTTTCCAATTCTAAACAAATATGTATTGAAGTCACCATGTCCAGTAAAAAATTGAACGTTATGGAAATTGGGTTGAACATAGTTAGACATTCTTGAAGTATCAAAGAATCCCTTGAAATTATCATTGGCACCTCCATAGTATTCCTCAAATTTCTGGTTTATAAAATCTATATATATAAAATTGAATGTCTGTGTGTGTGTCTGTGTGTGTGTCTGTGTGTGTGTCCTCTATGGATTCAAAAACCATACATCCAATCGCCGTGAAATTTTGGGATATTATTAGGTGTATCCCCGGAAAGGTTTACGAAAAATAATTTCTTGAATATCTTTAATATCCTTAGAGTTATTTGCAGATTTGTAGCTTTAACTCGCAAGCAACGTCACCTTAGGCTTAGGTCTGCCCCCCCCGTCCGGCCGCCGGCCATTGGACAGTCCAAGTTCCCACCGACCAATCAGAGGGATCAAGATCCCCCCCTCCCCCCCCCCCTCCCCCCCACCCCCGTCCGGCCGCCGGCCAATCAGAGGGATCAAGAGGTCCTGGCGCTGGGGGGGCGGGTAACCTCCGGGAACTACGTCCATCTTCCATAAACGACCATGATTCTATTCAACTTATCGAGTAATTTTCAAGGGACCGGGAAAATATGTAGATAAAACGATGATTTTGTAATGTAGAAAATTAGGAAAGACAAAATTCAGGATGACACGGCACACAGGGACCGGGAAAAAATAATCACTTTATCGAGAGATTCACGACCATGATTTTCTTCAACTTATCGAATATATTTCAAGGGACCGGGAAAAAATGTTCACTAGATAAAACGACGATTTTGTAATGTAGAAAATTATGGAAGACAAAATTCAGGATGACACGGCACACAGGGACCGGGAAAAAATGTTCACTTTATCGAGAGATTCAAATTTACGAGTTTCAAATTATCAAAATATATCTTTTTTTTTATAAGTTTGTAGAGAATTGTTTTAACAAATGTTCGTTAGACAAACATTCACTCGGGTAAAACCCGGGCGAAGCTGGGCACATCCGCTAGTTAGATATAAATTTTATTTTAGTTGGATCCGATTTTTTGTATCCAATATTTATTTTTAGTATATCTGTATCAATAAAATCCGTGAGCTTTGGTGTTCCAGCAACAATATGAGTACAGTTTGAAAAAGTTGAATTATAAACCTGTGTACTGTGCTTCAAAATTTTGTAGTGCAGAGAGTTTAATTTATCTTTGACTCTTTTGGGTATAAAGTTGCACCAGAACGTGGAACCATAAGTTAGTGAACTTCGAAACAGTGTCTTATAAAGTACTATTCTTCTTTTACTGTCCAGTCCCTATGCTTTCCCGGTTAATCCAATTAGGTATCCACTAGCTCTATTTGTCTTAGTAATAATCTCATCAATATGAGGCACAAAATCCAATTTGTTTTTATTTCTATGATTTTTAAAAGTTATTCTCATAATCTTCAGTTTTTCCACCCGATTGGCAGTGATAGTGTTCGGAAATTTTGCAGCTATTTTGCTATTAAACAAGTGTAAAATTTTTGTTTTCTCTTCAGATACGGTCAACTTATTATTCCCACACCAGTCTAATATTCTCCCCATGACCTTTCCTGTTGTACTCCGAAGTTCTGTCAAGTTGTTTACCCAACATATCACAGTTATATCATCCGCATAAGCAATGATTTCACTGTTTGATTCTGAATAGTTATCCAATAAAACGTTTAGAATAATATTCCATTTTGTAGGGGATATAGGGCCACCCTGTGGGCATCCATTGCTTAATTTTTTATGGGTTTCATTTGATGAATATATAAATCTCACTCTTCTATTATCAAAGAAAGACTGTAGTAGCTTTATTATTGAAGCTTGAACGTTGTCCTCATCTAGTCTTTTTAATACCATCGGCTACCATGCATTGTCGAACGCTCCACTTATATCAACTGCGATTACAGCTGTATAATATTTGTTTTTATGTTCTAGAGCTATTTTGACAATTTCATTTAATGCAGAGATGGTAGATCTTGATCTTCTAAATCCATGTTGACGATTGTTAAGCAGATTAGAGTCTTCATAAAATTTTATTAGTTTGTTGTTAATTATTTATTCAAATATTTTGAAAATGCTTGAGTTGAGACAAATGGGTCTGTAGATTTTATAACTTTTCATGTCTGTTTTACCTGGTTTGGGAATAATTATTACCTTATATTTTTCCCATATTAGTTGTTTAGTATGTTTTATCATATTGTTAGGAATATTATCACTCCAGGCGTTTTCTTTGAGTTTAACTCATCAATTATTCTATTCACTTTATTGGGCGTTATTATTATATTTTCCTTATTATGAAATCCTAGAGTATAGTTCCATTGTTTTTGTGGAAGGTTCTGTCTTCATTATCTCTATCATCGGGTAAAAGGTTGTTCAAAAGTTCCGCTGTATACCCTGTATAAATTTCCATATGTTTTTTTTATTTGATGTCCTCTAAGAAAAACCTCCAAGACATTCATTTAGCCTTATTTATTTCCCTGACGTATTTGTTTCTTGCACATTTATACTGTTGTTCAATAAGGATAGAGGGAATTTTTGCCCGATAATAGGAGTTACGGAGGTATTTACAATAGCTCTCAAGACGTGTCAAGTCCGCGTTCCACCATCTGTTTATGTTGTTTTTTATTGGTTTATTTTTTCTTATAGTTTAAGAGTATTATATACTGCTTCAATGAGCGTGTTCGAAAGTTCTTTTACCGCGCTATCGACGTCTTTACTCGTATTTGCTGTATCTAAAAAGGTTTCAATATTATTTTGATCTATTTTATTTAAATTATGGCCAAAATTAGACCAGTTCGCCTTTTCTTCACTGAATTTTCATGTGGAATAATTAGTAGCTGTGATGAAATTATCAGTTGTATGTACTTCATAGAATATTGCTACATGATCAGAGATATGCGATATTTGTTTGTGTGCCAGTCTCTGATAGCTGCTATTGCTTGTTTGTTAGTTAGCGTAAGATCAATCACACTAGCATTTCGACATGTAGTGTATTTATTATTATGTATGGTTAAGTTCGTTTCGTCAATGATGGGAATCAATCTATGCCCGTTGAAATTTTTTGTGTAATCATACCATAATGGCGATCTGGCGTTAAAGTCACCACTTATAATTAGGGGCGTGTTTATAAATGTTTCAGTTTATGCTCTGAAGAATGTTTCGTGCTTCTTTCTCATAGAATTGGGGTGAATATAAATGTTTGATATAGCATTTTTCTTATTTTCTGTTTGTATAGTAATGGTTGTGGCGAAGGAGTTAGTATATTCTTTTATTAGTTTAATTTATAACGCATTGTTTCTAACAATTATTGCTGTATTTATATTTGGACTGTTCTCCTGATGATATATTATATTGTTTCTTGGAAATATTATTTCTTATTTTATAAGGCTCCTGAATCAGAATTAAGTCTGTGTTTATAAATTTTTTGGTTGAACATAGTTCACTTATGCAGGTATTGCTTTCCCTAGCATTTTGTTGAATAATTTTAATTCTATCAGTAGCTGTGTTTCTTACATTCATATGCATTCAAATGGTGTTTAATTTTTGTTATCCTCTTCTTGAATTGTTGACTAGTCGGTACGCTGCATCGTGTTTTTTATCTCTTTTTCGTAGATCGGACAAGCTTGGGTATTTGGTTTATGACCTAAATTTCCGTTTTTAAAATATGGGTGCCTGCAGCAATTGCTGCATCTTATTATTTCGGAGCAGTGATTCTGTCCTTCCATTCCACATTTTACACATTTTTTTTTTTATATTTGGGCAGTTTCTGGTCCGATGCCCAGGGTGGAATAAGTAACAATTTTGGCATTGATCAACAAGAACTTTATCCCTAATATCGCACCGTTGGCTATCCGTATATATTTTTCTAAGTTTTTTAATAATTGCATAGGCCCCCAGGGAGACCTTCAGAACTACATCTTGCTCAGCCTTTACAGATTTAATAGGAAATAAGACCTTGATCTTATTATTTAGCCCAGCAAGTTCTGGGTTCATCTCACAAATTATCGTTACCAAATTTGTTATATCTATTATTTTGTTAATCGACTTAACCAAAATTGTAGGGTCTCTTAGTTTTGGCTTATATATTTTGCTGATTTGGTTGATTTCGTCAAACTTCTTGAAATTTTCAATCAGTTGGTCTATATTCTGATCATTAGGTAGTTTAAGGATCGTTCCTTTTCTTGTATTAATTATTCTATTGATTCTTGTTTTATGTATTGTTAACTCTTGTTCAAGAAATTTGATACCCTCATTTACCTTTTGTTGTACCTGTGTTATTGATTGATTTTCATTAGCCGTTATAATAATGGTTTGTTCCATAGTATTTTGTCGTACCTTTTGTGTAAGTAAGTAATCTTTGTTTTTAGCCACTTCTGCCTACGAATCTTTACTTAGACCCTGCCCAATTATCTTTGATACATCGTTATTGATTACCGTAAAGTTATTTTGCATACATTCTTCGATTTTGTTTATGTTCTGATCAATTTTTTAGTGATTCTGTTATATAATCCTTTATCTGTTTTATTGTTCCTCTTAAATATTCTATATCTTGTTTATTTAATGTTTTCTGACCGTTATCAAATTTATCCGTAAAATATTTGCATAGTTCATCCAATCGTTCTACAATTAGAGCATTCATTTCCAAATTTTTACATATTTAATAATAAACCTTCCAAAAATCAAACAGCAATTGCCGATCAAAAGTCAATATTATTTTCGATTTAAGCTATATATGAAATGTTAGTTTTATAACAGGCAAGGAAGAAGTTTTATAAACAAAGCTTACCGGAGTTAACAGAGCCAAGCGACGCACGTTCGACTTACCGACATTTTTTTAATAATCCCCTACTCTTCCGATAATTCGCACATCTTAAAAGTCAAATTTCGACAGTTGATTGTTGTTTAACTACAACTCGCCCCTAAAAAGGTATCACAGAGGCGGGCGGCGCCAGCTTAAATGTACAAAATTTATGTATAGAGCAGTGGGAAAAATAAATAAATAGCACAAAACGAAAAGCACATGTGCTCGTGGTCAGGAGATGCCTTCTTTGTTTTTAATATCAACACCTGACCCACTTATCTTTTATTTTTTTTCTATTGTTTTTCCATGTGTTAAGCGTCTTCACGCAAATTTGGCCTTAAATACCCATTTCTTGATTTCTCAAGAAGCCATCGGGACCAAAAAATATTTTTGGTCGCAGTGGTTACAGCCTACTCCACGCCAACAAGCGCCAACAGCGCGAAACGCGTTCGTGGATGGCTTTTCTTGATTTATAAAAAAAATGGGTTGGCCAAATATCACGGAGCAAGCTAAATAAACGTTTAGTTTATTTTTGCTCCACTAGATGGCGCTCTGCCATCTAAAAAAGCACATGTGCTCGTGGTCAGGAGATGCCTTCTTTGTTTTTAATATATATATGTGGTAATTTAAACCAACAACCCTATATTGTATACAACTTATAACAAGATTGTCATGTTGTATATAGAAACACATATATAAATAATTATACGCATGATTGACATGTGTCATTGCATCACCATATGTAATGTACTTTGTACAAACTGAGGATGAATAAATAAAATCATGTTATAGATTAAGAGCTGAGCTAAGCAAGAGATCGAGAGAGAAATAGAAATCAACCTTAAAAAGGAATTTAGCAGCCCGTTGCCATCAAGGTCAAAGGGTGCAGAATGCCGCAGACGTTCAAAGTCCAAATTCTCACATGTCTCCCCCCCCTCAGCAAAGATATAAAACCTCGGTTTTAGCCCAGCTTAGATAGTCACTTCACCATCGGCGCGTGCCCTTGTTGGTTGCAGCCAGGTCCACCTCATCGACCATGTAAAACAGTAAGAAACCTTCTTTCTCCATCTTGCTCTTATCTGTTTACGGAACTTTCCTACTACAACTGTGTCTCTTCGTTTTTTGTGTGTGGACATTCCCAAGCTTTCCACTCTGCCTCGACCACGACTGCCTGTACTCTGTGAAAACTATTAAAGGTCTTCCAAAGTGCAGAGAGGTACTGGAAAACTCTCCACGCCCTGACTGTCCCTCTCGGTTACTACAGGTTTGACCCTCGGTTACCACAGCTTATAGCGAGAGTCGACAGGATGCCTCATCACAGATAAGTCGACAGGGTCTCATCACATATATATAACAACAACAACATCAAAACAGCTTTATTAGGGCATCTTGCCCTGTACGGATTCTCCGTGGAGTTACAGACAATATTAACCATAAGAGAACAGGTGAAAATATAGTATTTACAGTCAAGGTATGTCAAACAGGGTGACTTTTTATTGTGCCCCTGTTCTTCTCTCTTCCATGAGTGCAATTTTATTCCCAACCGCTTTTTGAAAGTTGAACAGTTCAATTGCCCAACTTTTCTTATCTGAAACAGTTTTTATTAGCTTTATTGAGTTCAAATGCGGTCTAGGAAGACTTTTCAGGATCTTTTTTCTCTCTCCTTCCAGATCCCCGCATTCGGCAATAAAATGGTATATTTCATCAGTTATCTGACTTCCACATAACCCACAGTACAAATCTTCTTTCTTAATTGCGTAAATATGATTTTCTTTGATCATTGTTGACATTAATCTGATCTGTGCAATAAAACTCACTAAAGCTGAAGACAGATAGCATGAAAAGTAATTTTCTGGAATAAATGAATCATAAAGTAACCTATAGTTTGAGTATGTTTTCGTAAGAGATAATTTTGCCAGATCTTGCTGCAATAGCTGTTCAATTTTTATTTTTAGTATATTCGGAAGTTCGATCTGTATGTCATCATAATTTACCCTATAGTTTAGCCATGTGAGTCCACAATGATTGATGATATCCATAATATTCTTACAGAATCCTATAGGTTTTTTTGTCATTAAGGAAATTTCCTTCAATCTATTCCAGCATAGCTTAGGTAGTCTATTGTCTTCCATTTTTTGTAATCTAATGAAATATTTCAAAATTAATTTGATCGTTGTAAAAGTCAAAGATATTCTGCCTGTTTCCAGCCTTACAATGTACCCTGGTATATATCTTGGTAGATTCAGAAAATTTTTGATAAACGTATTCTGTAATTGGTCTATAATATCCGTATTGTCCCAAGCCCACACAGGGGCCGCATAGAGCAGTATTGATTTAATAACTGAGTCAAATAGATTCAGAGCAAATTTTAATGAGTTAATTTTTTCTTTTTTTATCAGTCTAATAGTTGCATTTATTGCCGTATTTGCTTTGGCTTTATAAAAGAGGGCTACCTTTTTACTATTAATAGTGGAAGTGAATGGATATCCCAGATATGTAATATTGGACGCAACAGTCAGTGGGGTGTCACCCCAGTACCAGTTTTCGTGTCTTGCCGGTCTTCCTCCATTTCTGAATACTATTATTTTGGACTTATTTTCATTTAAAACTAATTTGTTCTTATCCAGGTAAGACTTTAGTAAATTGATTTTAATTTGAAGATTAATTTTCGATTCTCCAATTATGGCTATGTCATCCGCATACATAAGTAGGTGTAAAACGCCAAAATCAGGGAGATGAAATCCTGTAAGTGCTGAGTTATTATAAAGTTCTATTAGGTCGGCCATATATAGTATAAATAAAAGTGGGGAAAGTGATTCTCCCTGCAACACTCCAGAATTAATTTTCACATTATTTGAATATTGTCCTTTCCATCGGATAGTGATCTTAGCTTCTTGGTAAAAGTTTTTTATCAGCATTACAAATTTATTGCTAATGCCCATTTTATGCAATTTTTGCCAAAGTAAATCATGTGGGACTGTGTCGAAAGCTTTAGTCAAATCGACGAAGAAGACATATAGCTTGCCTCGTTTTCTTCTCAGAGATAATTGGATGAGTGAATTCAGTAGTATTATGTGGTCAGTGCATGATCGGTTCTTACGGAAACCTGCTTGGTTTTCTAAAATAATCATTCTTTTTTCTATCCAGTTGTTTAATCTGTTTCTTAGTATTGTAGTAAATAATTTAGATATATTACTGCAGAGGGCAATCCCTCTGTAATTTGTTGGGTTATTCTTATCACCGCTTTTATATATAGGGTGTACTATTGAGTTCGTCCAGAGTTGCGGGTATTTTTCTGTGGACATTATTTTGTTGAATAGGTTTTTCAATTTATTTAAAGTCGGTATTGGTAAATTCTTTAGCAACTCATTTGGTATACCATCGAGTCCCACTGCTTTGCCGTTCGCTAGTTTTTTTTACTACATCATGGATCTCTTCAAGGGTTATTTCCGCGTCTAAATCTGGATCTTTCCAACCGATCATCTGGTTTACCGTAAAAGTAGCTTCTTTATTTTCTTTGTTCAGTGAATTTTTATAAAATAAAAACCATTCTTTTATATCAATCTCACCTTGTATTATTGGTTTTTTTCTGAAGGATGCAATGGCATTCCAGAAGGATTTGGGATCTTTGGCGTTCTTTATCCTTTCATTCTTGTCCTTATTGAATTCATCTCTTTTTCTTTGCAGGAGCTTAAAATATTCCCTCCTAGCCTCAATATATTTTTGGCGGTCGTGTATGTTATTTGAGTTCCTACATCTTTGTAAACTTACTTTGGTCGTTTTTTTCATAATATAGCAATCTTTGTCATACCAAGGTTTTGAAAGTTGGTGTCGTCGTTTAGCAAATTTAATTATATTTGCCGATTCCAATGCCGTGTAGATCTGTTTAGTAAAATTTGCTGTTTCTGTGTTAATATCGGTTAATCACATATATATATATATATATATATATTGATAGTTCAATGCCTCCATGTTTTATTTGTGTGATATCATTTTTTTTATATTTCCCATTTTCACTTATATTTTATTTCAAATTTCACAATTTTACATTCAAATTTATTTTAATATTTTATTTTAACCAACTCTTCAAATATTTTTTACGCTGTGTTTTCAGTAAAAAAATTTAGTTTAACATTTCTTTTATATATATTTTGTTATTTTTATTCATTTTTATAGGAAAAATATTTTTACACATAGTACAAATAAATTTTAAATATAAAATAGGCGTTATTGTTAATTTTCAAAATATTCACACCTATATTTTACAAAGATAATTTTGTCCAAAATATAAATATATTTAATAAATATTAATAATAAATTTTAAATATTTTAAAAAACGTAATGTGTTGACGTTATGTGGCGCTGAGTTTGTTGTTGACACACTTTGAAATGTTATAACACCTTGATAAAGGTTGGCGTTCAGCCAACTGAAATATTGGTAAAATAAATGATATTTTGATCCAATATATGCCTTTTTAATTATAGTTTTATATATACATGAGTTCAACTTTACATGTATACTATCCAAAGTTTGCACATGTGAAAAAGCCACATAGAGCTGTCCATGCATAAACACAGGCTCTTGTAGCAAGAGCCCCACTCTAGCAAAGGTTTGGCCTTCAGCCTTATTTATATTCATAGTAGAAGCCAACCTTAGTGGAAACTCTTGGCGCTTCAGACTGAAGGAGCCAAAGAAGTAATAATACAAAAAGAACGTGTTTTAAAAACAAACAATGTGATGATAAATATCAAGTATGATACGATAAGCAACATTTGAAGGCAAAAATTCTACGATTTCAAAATCTAATAAATTAAAAATAAATACATATATTAATTTTACACAAATAAATTTACTGGCAATGCGTCTCTTTTTAAATATCATCAAATATTATCTCTACAGACCTTACTGCAATGATATGAGTTATTATAACTCATATCATTGCAGTAAGGTCTGTAGAGATAATATTTGATGATATTTAAAAATAAACGCATTGCCAGTAAATTTATTTGTGTAAAATTTAACGATAGATGGCAATAAAATTTAATTTACATCTATTGATATTTGGAAAATAAAAATAAACGGTCATGTGAAGCAAAAAAATAAAGAATATTTTGGTATATAGATGGCTATTTATAGTTAAGTATCTTTGGAGGAGATAGCTTCAAACTTTACAACAGGAAACTGTTAGCCTATTATGTATATAGGTATATATTTTTTAAAAGATGCATATATTGATTTATAAGTATTTTATTGTTCCAATATTTCGAGGGGCAACTCGCCTCTCTTTATCGAGTATGTTTGTGTTTTTTACTAAAACATATGAGCACGCACACACCACTCTGGTTCTACAAGGCCAATGAAAGAATTGTATCTTTGATTTAAATATTACATTCAGCATATAAACATCTAATGGGTATATATATAATATTATATATTAACACCATTAATATTATTTTATCTACATACTGTGTGTGAGAGAGAGATTTATATACAACAGTGTAATTTTAAATAATTGTGTGCATATATATTAATTCTAAATAAGTTATAAAATTTTGAAAGCAAAAAAATTGAATAAATTAAAAGTATAAACATAGTTTTCGCAAATAATTAAGATATGAATTCTTTATAAATTTCGGAAAATCAATATTTCTGTTTATACTCAGTTTATTTTCGGCAGAAGCCCAACTTTCTATAAACAGTCTATAATGCTTTTCTGTTATATTTTTGTATATAATTGTGGCCTGTTTGAAATTGAAAAGCATTGTAGACTGTTCATAGAAAGTTTGGCTTCTGTCGAAGATAAACAGAGTATAAGCAGAATAATCCTTTCTGGCAAGAAACTATAGGCATTGATGAAAGTTTAAATAAATATATTTAAAATAAAAAAAAGATAAAAAATAAATAAAAAATAAAGTTGCCAACTATATTACAAAGTAGACTACTTATAAAAGGAATTAATCTAAAGAACTCATTAAAAATAAATTTCTAGTTTTATTTATGAATGGGTTCAACTTTATATGTATGCTATCCAAAGTTCGCACACGTGCAAAAGCCACATAGAGCTGTCCACACAGGCTCTTGTAGCAAAAACCCAAAGATTTGGCCTTGAGTCTTATTTATAGTCATAGCAAAAGCCAACCTTAGTGAAAACTGATGACTCTTCAGAATGAAGGGAAGGCTGATATCGGAAGGAACTAAAGATATTTTTGACACCAATACAGTGTGTCCAACATTAAACCTATCATTATTTGTGCTTCAAGAACATGAGAGCACATGCACTGTATCACCATACGTGTTCCATTGTAAAGACCCTGCTTAGGATTAAAATTTATCAGAATCATTACAATAGAACTAACCTAGAGTTTAACGGGTTGTAAAGTTTGATTATATATAATTATTAGCTGTATATATATACTGAGTGTAATATTTAAATCAAAAATACAATTATCTCATTGGTCTTGGAAAACGAGAGTGGTGTACTCGTGCTCATATGTTTTAGTAAAAACACTAACATCCTCGATAAAGAAAGACGAGTTGCCCCTCGAAATATTAGAAAAGTAAAATACTTATAAATCCAATATATACATCTTTTTTAAATATAATTTTAATCATGAATTTCTTAATCTTCTCTCTCTCTCTCTATATATATATATATATATGTAGTAATGTATAGTTGTTGTATCTTGTTGGATGAATGTAGTGTGGCATGTTGGTTTGCAGTCGTGGTGGCCACAATGATTAGAGTGGTTTCAGACGTGATTGGAATTACACAAAAGGACGAGGCATATTGGATGGCACCATAGAGATGGCGAAAGAGTGAGTGTAGTCGACGCCGGTCAGGGAAGCTCTGTCTAGAGGGGTCTGTCCATCATTGTGTCTCAAAGCCGACTAATCTGTTTGCATAAGAAGGGGGCATACCCGACTTGTTTTTCGGACCTCTTTCCTCCTTCTGGCATCGACTGTCACTCACTCGAAATTTTATTTGTCACTTTGGCAATTACATTATACATTTATACAATACATGGAGACATAGATATTTCGGAATATATTACAACATATATATATATATGTCATAATTAGTATATAACTAGATGTAACCCCACCACAATATATATGCAATGTAAGATCTAAAGATTTTAATAAAGGTTAGGCCTAGCGAATCTGGTAGAAAAGCCATCAGAGAAGAAACAATCATTAACAGGTTTTCATTATCCAGGAAGCAAAAATTATTACCCAGGAACTAATAAAACAGTTCAAAAACCTTCTTCTTCCCGGAGCATGTTAAAACATGACAAAGACCATGAGGTTAGCTACCTCCAATCAGAGTCCAGCAGTACTAGCTAAGATCCAATGAGAAGCCGCCACGAGACGAGACCCACCAATTAGAGCACTGGAGAGTTAACGAGTTAAATCTCGGACTCAAGGTAGTCAGTTAACAGCTGGACCTGCCAAGGAACAGTAGGGAGCTGGACCTGCCAAGGAACAGTTAGGAGCGGGACATCACAGCAAGCAGTATGCTTAAGCCCTTCTCATCATCCAGATAAGTCCAATCTTCAATATGTGAACAATCTAGCCATTAGTCAAATATGAATAGTCTAAAGCCCCTCTCTCCCTTGATCGCTGGCCTATTTCTCAATCCAATCCTGTGTCCTTTCTCGTTATTTACCCTGTGAGAAAACTTTACCATTTCAGCCAAAACGACTGCGCCCACATCAACCACCAAGTAAGTCAATAGAGTCTTACGACAACCAAACAACCAAACCAACCAATCAATCATCACCCCAAAAAGTCCCGATTATTATAGTGAGTCGACAGGATATAATGGAAAACGAACGAGACCAAGAAACGAAACAGAGCGGCAGCGGGATAGGGAAGAGAAAGGAGATTGCACGACGCACCCTAGCGGTGGTTTTACTCCAGTTGACGGCTGCCCTCACAGAAGTAAAGTTGACCCGACGCGCGGAGACGTACCGGGCCCCCGCCGACGTGACATACGCCGCCCACCGACTCCTCCGAGCCACCGACCGGGAGATGGACGGAGACACCGCCGCCATGTTGCCGGGCTACCTGACGCGCCACCCCGAGGAGCCACCACCCACCAAGCCGGACCCACCGGCCAAGGAAAAACAAGTATGTGGACTGCACCATCCCAACAAACTCAACACGCGAGCGCACGGGCAGTGCAAACAGCCCCAACTCAACACGCGAACGCGCGGGCAGTGCAAACAGCCCCAACTCCACAGCACGCCCGGCGTCCCACACCTCCACAACACGCCCAAGACGCCCAAGCCTTTCGCCAAACAGGTAGGAAGGCACCACCAAACCCTTTTCGTCAGCCAATTGACAATGAAACTTCTCCTAACCCCTGAACTGTCACCCCCTTTTCTGATTGATACAGGCGCAAGTGTGAACATAGTGCCTTATAACCTCTATAAGATTTTAAAAATTAACCTTCCCAAACTTAAACTAAAAAAAAAACAGTCTATAAACCTACAGGCCATAAACGGTCTTGTACCGACAATAGGCAAAATAATCCTCCCCCTGACAATAGGTAAATTAACCAAAAAAAGAGAATTTCCATGTGGTGGAAGCACCTCTACCATTTGGAATTCTCGGCATAGATACCCTCCGAAAATTTAAAATAACCATAGACTTCAACCAAGGCACTATGTTCCAACTTGACGCCCCATTGTCTCCCACTACCTATCACTTTGCTCACCTAACCAATGAATGCACTGATTGGGTATGCCAAGCGTTGTCACAAAGGACTCACCATGCACACAAACCTTCCGCACATGGCACTCAATGCGCGCCTCCATTGGTCCAAAACCAATTGCCAACATGCCAATCTAGTCACGCGCACGCACAACACCATTTTTTCACTAAGGCCAACTGCCTTTATTATATGCCCTCAATGCACAAGGCCACAACGGCCCCAACTCACAACAACAATGCACAAAATGTGTTCATCCAGCAGGACAACTCTCACACTAAGCACACCCGTGACCACACGTCACCACACAACCGTCACGCACGTGTACATCGCCACAAGCGCGACACTCACAACAACAATACCCAGACAGTATCCATCCAACAGGACAACTCACACACAAAGCACACACGTGACCACACGTTGTCACACAACAGTCACACGCGCAAACATCGCAACAAGCGCGACACTCGCACCAAAAAGCGACAACAACACCACGCAGACACATGCACAACCACTATTAATACAACCACCCCATCTACACGAAACATAGAAACAATTCACGCCATCCAACAACCACACAATCGCAAAACATTGCGATCTTTCTTAAGCGCTGTGAACGCTTATAGAAAGTTCATTCCGGACTACGCCAGCTTGCGGACGCCACTTGTCAACCTTCTAAAAAGGGATGTCATGTGGGTCTGGGATTACAAATGCCAGAAAGCGTTTACTAGCCTGAAAGAAAGCCTTACAACACACCCCATTTTGCACCTTTACAAAGAAGGTCTGCCATGCCAGGTGTACTGTAACGCCTCAACACTCGGCATCGCCGGCGTCCTCAAACAGGTCCACCCTGATGGGAAGACCTACACAGTCCAAAATTTCAGTCGCTCCCTGCGTTCACACGAACGGAACTATTCCATATCTGAACTAGAGTGCTTAGCAATCGTTGAAAGTGTGGATAAGTTCCGCGTCTGTTTGATGGACAGAAAATTCGCCATATTTTCTGACCATCACGCATTGCAGTGGCTGAAAAAGATCAAAAACCCGTCAGGCAGAATATTTCGATGGAGATTAAGGCTATCGAGATACGAATATGAGGTTCGTTACATAAACGGAGTACAACAATATGAAACGGACGTCATAACTCGTAACCCGTTCTGTGGCTTCTTAGACGCCTCCCTCATTAAGAGCCATCAGCCTTTCCCATCGGGAAATTCTAGCTTGACCATTGATCACAATGGACTTCATACCGTTTCCCGAAAAGGTGTAACCAAAATTTTAATTCCAAAAACACTCACCAACAAACTACTACAAACAGTACACACCCAATACAACCATCCAAACATCTCAAAGATGACGAGACTCATCCCAGCTCAATATTATTGGCCGAACATGACACAAGACATTGCACAACAGGTAAAAACCTGTCCAGCCTGCCAATTAATAAAACGTATCGATGAATCCAATCAACCTCTCCAAAGAGACACCGATACAGTCCACATAAACAAACTAAATCCGTACACAAAAAATACCACAGACACAATACCAACAATAAGAAAAATACACCACCTACGACAGAGGAACGATTACACGTTTCCACTTAAAACCCCTACACCCGACATTTCTTCAAGAGAACCATTGACAACCAAACTGGTGAACAGCGAACCTGACAATCATTTAGATCCTACCCTTTTCCAAAAACCGATTTACACAACTTACCCATAGTAACAAAGAACGCGACATCGCCCATCCACAAATACATACAATTCCAAGTCCGTCACAATCAATAGAAGTACAACACGATAACCAAAAAAATCCAACTCGTGGAGAAGACATGGGAGAAAATGTGCCAATATCCCATATTTCACTTAATATGTTTTATCTGTCTTCTAATTATGCCCTATAAACTCGCTTCTTTCTCAATAATAGCTTACATTGGATTATATACCCTACAGACCAAAAGGATTTACCAGCTGCTGGAAGCCGTCTTCCATATAGGAAGTTCCGTCCTTAAAGCCGTCTTCCATATAGGCAATGCAATTTTAGAATTTCTAAATCTTATATGGGAAATAATAGAAGAAAACTTCCAGGGAACAATTAATTAAGAAGGTCCAGCGGGCGTGACATCACCCGGATCAATTAGGCGGCAGGCATCAGGTTTCCAGAAGTAAGATGGAGGTCATTTTCTCCCCCGCGACATAAAGACGTCCGCCATCTACATGTCACCAAATTGCAGCTTCGCTCGAGGGTGGACAAATTTAGAAATCTTCCCCGAAGGCCCCGCACGTCCGGTAATAAAAGCTAGGTCACCGCGTTCCCTCTTCCACGTCCGCCATTTTTTCGGTCACCAAACTGGATCCACATTCACAACGAGCTTACATATCGATTATTACAAAAAACACAATTTAATTATATTAATATCATTATATTAATATTATATTAATAAACAAATTTAATTCTCAAACAACCATCCCAATGAATTCATAATCATTTATCTTATTCTCCTTCTTTCAAAAACTTCCAAAAAACTTTTAGATTTACCCACACTAGGCACGTATCTACAACCGCAGACACAACAGACTTTAGGATTTTGACAACACATAAAATTCATTTTTACATTTCTAAGAAAAAACTTATAACATGTCCAAACAACCATCCAAATGAATTTCACAATCTCTATTCTTATTCTTCTTCTTCTTCCAAGACTTCCAAAAAACTTTTACATTTACCCACATTAGGTACATATCCAACATACACCCAAACACAACAGACTTTAGGATTTTTACAACACATAAAATACATTTTTTCATTTCTCACAAAAACTTATAACATGTCCAAACATCTATCCAAATGAATTGCCGACCAAATTCGATTCTTTTACTAACATTTCTAAACAACATTACATGGCCACACAAACAAGCACACAAAACTCACGACTAATACATAACATTCAGATCTCAAGGTTAAATATGAACAAAAGCACGAACATTACCACTTAAAGGATTGGAAAAATTAGGTAGCAAAGCTTTCGAGCTTACGTTTCTTCCGAAAGGAATAACAACCACTTTAGAAGGGTCGAGGACTTTCCTCGAACCCTGTATTCAAAGATCCGATTCCGGTTACGACCTCCCGATAAAAAAGTGGATATCGGGCGAGCATATATTAAGTGCCCTAGGGAATTGAATAAAAATCCCTACAACGCATTAAGGCTCGGGACATATTAACATAATACACTCGGCCTTGAGATCTTGAAGACAATAACCACAAAACACACCATACACACTTAAGGTTAATTAGATTCCCGTGTCTCCTGTATACATAATATAAAGCACAATTGGGAAAGATCATGTTTCTACCCATGAGTCGCATAGGAAAGACAAAAAATCTACGAGGCAAATAAAAAGAACTGATTGTGCCGCATGACTTAGATACATTGGCATGTAATTTTATCACAAAGAGAGTTTGCAAACCTCTCGCTCTACATTTTCCTCATCCCATTCATTTACATTTTTTTAAAATCAAAATTCTTAATCAAATTTACCATTTATTTTAATCAAATGTTTACCATTTATCCTAATCAAATACTTACCATTTATCTTAATCAAATATTTACCATTTATATAAAACCTTTTTTATATTTTTGTTTATAAACCAATTACTTTCTCAAACACTAAACAAAATTTTCTCAACGAAAACTCATTGGTTCTCTTTTAACTTGCTATTTATTTATTTATTCATTTTTTTTATTTCTCAAAAAGCCCTAATAGAAAAATTCCCTCGATTTTGTTTTCCCCATCTCGAGTAGATAATTATTTAGGCACCTTTTTCTCTTTTTTTCACTCAACAATGCTACAAAGCGCATTCATTTTGATTTCTCACAACTTATTTTATTTTTGATTTCTCAAAAGCCCTAACAGAAAAATTCCCTCGATTTTGTTTTCCCCATCTCGAGTAGAATATTATTTAGGCACCTTTTTCTTTTTTTTCCTCAACAATGTACCATAGCATTCATTTTGATTTCTTATAATGAAATATTTTGATTTCTCTTACTTATACTCAACCAATATCTCACCAACACCATTCTCTTTTATTTCTTATGTCACCACCAATGCTTGTATATAGCCTCCCAGTAACCATAATTAATTTTCCCCACAAAATTATTTTTTCTTTACAGAATTCACTTCAGGATACCCCTTTTTGAATTCTTCACATGTAAGGGGTGCATCTGTCATAATTTGTATATAACTAGATGTAACCCCACCACAATATATATGCAATGTATGATCTAAAGATTTTAATAAAGGTTAGGCCTAGCGAATCTGGGAGAAAAGCCATCAGAGAAGAAACAATCATTAACAGGTTTTCATTATCCAGGAAGCAAAAATTATTACCCAGGAACTAATAAAACTGAGTTCAAAAACCTTCTTCTTCCGGGAGCATGTTAAAACATGACAAAGACCATGAGGTTAGCTACCTCCAATCAGAGTCCAGCAGTACTAGCTAAGATCCAATGAGAAGCCGCCACGGGACGAGAGTCCACCAATGAGAGCATTGGAGAGTTAACGAGTTAAATCTCGGACTCAAGATAGTCAGTTAACAGCTGGACCTGCCAAGGAACAGTAGGGAGCTGGACCTGCCAAGGAACAGTTAGGAGCGGGACACCACAGCAAGCAGTATGCTTAAGCCCTTCTCATCATCCAGATAAGTCCAATCTTCAATATGTGAACAATCTAGCCATTAGTCAAATACGAATAGTCTAAAGCCCCTCTCTCCCTTGATCGCTGGCCTATTTCTTAATCCAATCCTGTGTCCTTTCTCGTTATTTCCCCTAGGAGAAAACTTTACCATTTCAGCCAAAACGACTGCGCCCACATCAACCACCAAGTAAGTCAATAGAGTCTTACGACAACCAAACAACCAAACCAACCAATCGACCATCACCCCAAAAAGTCCCGATTATATATATATATATATATATATATATATTAGATAATAAAAGGCATATATTGGATTTAATAAAATATTTATTTTGCCAATATTTCGGCTGGCTGAACGCCAACCTTTATCAAGGCATTACATTTTTGTATTCAAAATACAAAAATGTAATGCCTCGATAAAGGTTGGCGTTCAGCCAGCCGAAATATTGGCAAAATAAATATTTTATTAAATCCAATATATGCCTTTTATTATCTAATGAATTAAGTATGGATTGCTCTATTTTAAAAACAATATATATATTATTACGGTCAAAAGAACTAGCAATCATATCTCTCTATTTAGTAATAAAAATGAAATACATATTGCTAGTCCAATTTGTAATACAAAGGACACTAGGAAAGTTTTGCAATACACTCCAACCCGTGCGCCCACGTAAGCACAAGTTCGAATTTGCTGAGCCCTATCTATATGTGAAATGCAATCAAAATTTCATTCATTATGTTAGTATTCTTTGAACTGTGAAGTGATAAAATATTAAAAATGTCTACCTGGCGCAAAATTGAATACCGAGCCATTTTGCGATATAACTTTGAACGCGGTTTGGACATTGAATAATAAAGTAGGTTGAAATCCTCTGAAGAATATAAGTAATAGAATCAAAGCATGCGAGGATGCGTATCTTATTAGTTTTAATAAAGGCGAGCTTTCGGGCTAATAACCCTTCTTAAGGACATCATATCTGACTGTTCTTGCATCTTATATACATATCCATATTTATATTTATATGGATATGTATATAAGATGCAAGAACAGTCAGATATGATGTCCTGAAGAAGGGTTATTAGCCCGAAAGCTCGCCTTTATTAAAACTAATAAGATACGCATCCTCGCATGCTTTGATTCTATTACTGACATTGAATAATGCTAGCAAGAAATGACTTAGGTACCGGGAAATGATTATCCACTTCGTACTACCATATTCAGGTGAAAACCTTATTTTCAGCGAGGAAAATATGGCATTAGAGACGCGCCAAGGATTGAACGTCCAGCTTCGTCAGTTAATGAGGAAAACATCGCTGCTGTCAAGAAATATTTGGAGACTGATCGACATATAACTTATCGACAGATATAAGAGAGTTTAGACATTCCTGCACCAGCAATTCATCCCATTATGCACGACCACCTAAAAGTGAGTAAAGTGTGTTGCCTATGGATCCCTGATAGCTTAACTGATGAGCAGATGACTTATTTTATGGTGCCGAGAGATGTTCAAAAAGTATGATAATGCATCATATTGCTATGTCAATAGCATCATAACAGGTGATGAAATTTGGCTTTATTATTTTATGTGTCTGATAAAATCCAGAAAAGAGTATGGATCTTCGAAGTGAAAACACGCCATAAAATGTTAGCTGTCTTCTTTAAGGGCAGAGGGGTTGTGAGTAGCGCGGTACTGGAAAATCAAAAGACAGTCACTGCCAAGTGGTACCCTGAGGAATGCCTCTCAAAAGTTATTCAAGCTATCAAAACGTTACGTCCAAACTCAATGCCTGACGCATGGCTTTTTCACCATGACAATGCTCCCGCTCATCGTTCGAAGATCTGCGCTGATTATTTGAGGCGTACTGGACTAAAATTGTTGGAGCATCCTCCCTACAATCCAGATCTTTCCTTCTGCGACTTCGCCCTCTTGCCTCACGCGACGAACAGACTAAATGGTAAACGCTATTTCTGCAATGAAGACCTTTTGAGGGCATGGGATGACGAGTGCGCCCAGCTCTCTTAGGAAACGTGGGAGAGTTGGTTTGATGATTGGTTTAGAAGGATGGAGAAGTGTATTAATTGTAGTGAAAACTATTTTGAAATATATATTTAAAAAATAAAGTCATATTGCGAAACTTTCCTAGTGTCCTATGTATTTTAGTTTAAAATTATCGTCAAAATAGCTTCAATTCTTTCTAACTCTATACAGTACGGCACAACCATCTTATGGCGCACTTTGACCATTTTCAAAAGTCAATATTTCACCGCATATTTGTTGGCTTAATATTGAACAGATAGAGTTGACACTCCAGGAGAAGGTTATCTTGTTTTCACTAAAAGACTGGGTCCCTGCAAACTGCCCTGCTGGGTAAAGACTGGGTTCACTACTCACCCTGCTGCGTAAAATATATGTCCACTACTCACCCTTCTGGGTGAAAATTAAGCCCATAACTTACCTTGCTGGGTGAAGGCACTCCATGCCAGGAAGAACGCAACCAGCATGCCACTGCGGCCTTCCTCCACCACGGCCCCGGAGTAGAGGACAGCGGCCACGGCTACGATGGTGGCGAGGAGGAAAAGCCAAAGGTACATCATGTTGGCGCTGCCCAGACTGAAGCTGGACTGTCAGTAACAACCGTTGTCAGAGATTCAGCCTAAAAATAAATGAATAATTTTTGGACCAATTGTGTAGCTAAAAATCATCTTACTAGTTTCAGAAGGAGAAATTTACAAGGAATTTGAAATTTGATTTTTTGTACAGAATATAAAACACATTGAAATACAGAGACAAGGGGATTCTATGACAAAGAAATAGTTATATATTTAGTGACACTTTTTTTTTTTTTCAAAAACAAAAATCTTGATTTTATTCTTTATACATATACAGTGAAACCTTGCTATAAGAGTATCTTTTATAATAGCATCTTGTTGTGCCATGTTTACTACATTCCAATTATTTTACCTTATGACAACAGCCCCAAGTGATATTATAACGAGGTTCTATTGTATACAGGTGTATGAAATAGAGAAAAACCTATAATAATCATCTATATGAATAAGCCTATTAAAATATTTTTGATTGAATGGAGACTTTCTCTGACCTTTATAAAAGTGAAAAATCTACAACTCTCAGTTGCATAATTCAAAAAGATTTGAAAAGGCTTTGCTCCTCAGTGGTGAACGTAACCTGAGATTTTCCCAATTTTATCCACCAGATATAAACTATAGCTGTTGATTAGTTCATTCTGTTTATATTGAGACGTTACAAAAAACAATTTTCAATTGTACATAAATTCCTTTAAAATGTTACTTTACTTTTTCATATGTTTATTTTCAAATTCTTTTTCTCATTTATCAATAGTCAATGATGTACATACTAAATTAGTAAAAACTCAATAAAAACGATATGTAAAAATAGAGATAAACAAATGGCTTGTAGAAGAAAGCAGCAATAAATGAGTTTAGGCAAAATGTCTATTTCATTAACAAACATTTCACTTTTAAAATAATAAACTTTAAAAATAAAGTTTTACTAAACTAAAATTAGCGTTTTAAAAAATAAAAACGTGGCAATATATAAGCTTTTGTTGTCTTGCCCTTTGAATGGAAGAGCTGTGCTCGAAGCAAAGTTATTTTTTAATTTCCTACAAATATACAGAAGTCTCTTTTTATAATTTCTTTGAACTCCATCACCACGAATAAACCTTTAAATCCTATTATTTAAACAGAATGAACAATACAATAGTTGCAAAAATCTGGTAGATTAAATTAGAGAAATCCCTGGTACAATTACCTTCTGATGACCCAACTCTTCCCAAATATTTTAATCTTTAGTTGATTGAAGGTAGAAAATTGTCTTATATGGTTAAATAAAGAGAATTTGCGCTGAATAATCCCATTCTCAACATACAGATGGCGTTATTTGTTCTATTTACTAATCATAGACTGACATAAAACTATAGACAATGTCCGCGGATTTGATTGTCAAGACATGATCAGCCCGTACCTCAGGTTCGGGCTTCCGTACTATCATCTGAGGCTGGATGCGGAAGTTCTCGAAGGTGAAGGCGATAGAGTGCATCCGGGTCTCGGCGTACATGAGACATGGCACGAAGTCAATCTCCTGCCATCAAAACAGTTGTTAGATTCCAACCAACCACGACACTTAAAACACCTTGAATTCAAGAAAAAAACAGCTTATATCATTCACATTATATTTGATACCATATTACTGAAAAAGCATAGGTATAAAGTTCCTTCAAAATCTCCACGTACTGTATTTTATAGAAAATGCAAAATATAAAATAAATTCATTCTAATACAACAGTAGAGCGGTCTGGAGATTAAAATGGCTAAACTGCTGAGAGGGCTCACAACTGATGAGCCCAAGCTCTTTTAATTTTCATTCATTGTAGTATAAGGGCTGTAGAAAGAGCGTTCAATTATATATAATTTTTAACAGAAGCGTTAAAATATTTAAAATATTTCAGTGATAGATGAAACTAAGTTGATGGCAATATTCAAAATATATTACTTGGAGTTTTTTTTACTCTCGCTCTTATTCCAAGTAAGCGTGGTACAGGCCAAGTTAAATATACACTCATGGAAAAAATTTAAGGAAGTTGTACCTTTTAGCATGCTCATATCGGGATTCAGATAATAACTCTGAAAGATATTTGATACACAGTGACCTCTATTGAAGACACACGAGATAATCAAGTGTGAACAAAATAGCCTCTGTCTCCTTCAAAAAAAAAAAAAAAGACGTCGACCGGCGACATCAAATATGTTGCGCTTTCTTAAGTTTTGTCCATGAGTAGTTAGCGACTCTGATTTTGAATTTACACTTACAATCGTGACAGAGCCCAGTTTGGTAACTTGTACTTATTGATAGGGTTGTACTTCTGAAAGAATCGGGGGCCATATCACCCTATTTCAGAATAGTGAGATGGAACTGATCACACATGAGCTAACCTTGTAAAAAATCATAAAGAGGGTTGGTGTCAAATTATAAAAATGGGTTTACAATAAATTCAGAAAAAAAAAGGAAATAAAAAAAAAGTTTTGTCCTATATTTTGACCTACAAAGAAAGAAAATCTCAGAGAAAAAGTCATTTAAAATTATTGTTGCGTAGACAATCATATAATTTTATCATACTTCAATTAAATAGGAGCGAAAATGGATAAATTAGGTTGAAAACTCCCAATTGGTAAATTCAACCCCTATTCAGAGGCCACATCCCACATCGCAAATGAACATCTTTAAATCTCAAATTTTATATAGGTCGATCGGCCAATCTTGTCAACACATATTCGTAAAAATATAACTCTCTACCTTTTGATTAAAGATTATTTAATAATTAAAAAGTATAAAAACATGATAATACAAAAATATGGAGATGAAGAATCTAGTTGTATATCTCCTTATTGATATACTGTGTTGAGTAAATCTTCGTGAATTGCTAAGCTTTGACATCCATTTGGCAACAGTAATAGACAAATAGCAGCTAGCTTCAAGATGGACCCACGAATAACTACAAATCTATTGACTTCGGTTGTAACTTCACCCAATAGAGAAAAATCTTTACTCTCATCACCATTTCGAATATCATTTAGCTTTCACTTAACACTCATTCAGTATTAACTTGCAGTTCAAATTCCTAAAACGATACCGAGATACCGAATGATATAAACGTTGCACTTTAGCGAAATAAAATTTTATTCTAGACGAGTCATGAGCAGGCGACGCGTATTTAGTTATTTATTTATATTTCATATTTTGGGTCTAAATTAAGCATTTTATTGTTTCTTTTTTTTTTTTTTGCTTATCCCTAGTACACGTGGTACAGGCCATGATAATCATGGTGGGTAGTTAGCGACTGCTTTTACTGTAAGCGCACCACATATCTACACATGTGAAAAGCAGTTCGACTTTGCACTTACAAATGCCAGAGCCCCGTTTGGTTACTTGCACTCGCTGATGGGGTTGGACTTTTGCAAGAATCGGGGGCCATTGGAGCATTTTGCTTAAACAGAAAAAAGTGCCCAATGCGGGAATCGAACCCGGGTCCTAGTGGTCGAAAACCAAACGGTTTACCCAGCCTTCCACCGACCCCCTTATTGTTTCTAAAAAGGATAAAGTTCACTTTAAGCGATAAGGTTCTTTTATTATCAATATATCATAGATTAGGACCCTGAAAACCATGAACCTTTTAAAAAATTCCACAATATCTAAAATATCACTCTTACCACTCTAGTCTGTCTATCATCGTTAAGTAATAGATAAAGCGACGTTAAAGATACGGGGAAAGGAAAGAAAGTATTATTGCCTAGCAACACAGAAACAAAGAAGTACTTCCTGCATTCTCTGATGAAGGACGTTGTGTCAATACCAGAGCAATGAGCGTACACCACAGACTAAGAATTTCATCAAATAAGAGCAATTCTAACTAACGCAGGGATGCTGTAAGTCTTCTCTATAAACCGCTAAAAACGCCCCAAATGGTCATCATATAGGGCATAACCTCTGCTCTTCGTACGACCAAACCTTCCTCTCTGTGCTAACAATAACACAGGTTAGCCCCTTTTTGATTCTTTCATCATTCTGTGTGCCTTACACGCTACGCCAACACCGATTACCCCAAAGATACACATATGTAATATGATCCAAAGTTATTACACTGCAATATTTGATGTATTACACTGTTGTAGAATCCTGTCGACTTTAGGAATAGCTGTGGTATTCTACTATGTTGGGAAACCTTACTCTTGGTGTTGGAGGTTGTTGAAGTGGTGACGCAGTCGTGGTGAATGATGCAGTCGTGGTGGATGATGCAGTCGTGGTGGCTGAGTGAAAGGATTACACACAGGGGAAATAAGCCGTGACACTTGATGGTTGAAAATATAAGGCAACGGGTTGGAGGAAAGAAAGCTTTTGAGAAAGGCAGAGCGGTTTTTGATGATTAATTAGTTGATCACATGGCGGTGATTGGATTTAGATGAAATGAGCGGAGAGAGAGGTCTCTAGTGAGCAGACATTACCTTGGTGGGGTCGAGTCGATGACTGGGTCTGAACTCGGTGGGGGTGAATGAAGAACTGTAGATGTTGTTCAGATGGGAGCCAAAACACTACTAGATCCGAACTCGGCGAGAGCGAGTGAACAACTCCATTCTTGCTTTTCGATTTTAACACCACGAGTTGGCTTCCTTCCCATTGGTCGAAAATGGAACGTCCCCGTTTTCCTATTGGTTGACCTACTTAAGGGGAGACTTTCTAATTGGACCGCGGTTCTCTTTGGTGAAAGATATGGTCTGCCTGATAGGAAGTGTCGGGTGCTATTTCGACTTTATTTACTTCCGCGTTATCAAATACGTCCGGTCTTGGGTCGGAAGTATGGGGTGTCTCTCTACTTTTATAACTTCTGGTCACCAGATACGTCCTGCTTTGTCAGGAAGTATTGAGTGCTTCTCGACTAATATAGCTTCTGCGGTCACTAGATACGTCCGGCCTTCTGTCAGGAAGTATTGACTGTACAAGTTATTTATAATTGTGCCCGCTTTAAACCTATTTCCTATGTTTGGTTGCTACTTCTTTCCTCCAGTTACCTTGTTCTTTATTAAGTCTTTGAAAATCATACATTGTACATGCATAGTGGGTCGGGGGTGCATTTAATTATATACAAATTATGACAGATGCGCCCCCTACATGTGAAGAATTCAAGAAGGGGTTAGTCTGAGAGAATTCTGTAAAGTGAAAAATAATTTTGTGGGAAAATTAGTTGTGGGTATTGAGAGGTTATATACAAGTATTGGTGGTGATATAAGAGGTAAAATAGAGTGGTGTTGATGATATAGGTTGAGTATAATTAATAGAAATCAAAAATTTTTAATTGTAAGAAATCAATGAATGCTATGGTACATAGTGGGCTAAAAAGAAAGGAAAATGCGCCTAAACGAATTCTACTCGAGATAGGAAATGAAATCGAGGGAGTTCTATTAAGGCTTTTGAAATCAAAATAAAAATAATATAAAAATAGTTGAATGAAATCAAAATTGAATGTGTTTGGTTGAAAAAGAAAAATATTTTGTTGCATGGTGACAAAGACAAATGCTTAGTTACTTTTTTGCTCGAATTTTGAGAAAAGAAATCGAGGAAATTTCATAAGGCGCTTTGAAATCAAAACAAAATAAAATAAGAATAGTTGAATGAAATCAAAATTGAATGTGTTTGGTTGAAAAATAAAAATTGTTTTGTTGCATGGTGATAAGGGAAAATGCCTAGTTACTTTTTTGCTCGAATTTTGGAAAAGAATTCGAGGAAATTTCATAAGGTCTTTTGAAATCAAAATAAAATAAAATAAAAAGTTTTTGAGCGAAATCAAAGTTGAGTGCTTGGTGCATGGTGAGAAAAAAAAAAAAAAGGAAAAATGCCTAACCATATTCTAGCTCGAAATTGGGAATGGAAACCGAGGGAATTTTATTAGGGCTTTTGAGAAATCAAAATAAAAATAAAAATAAAATTTCATTAGGTATTTTGAAATCAAATAAAATAAAAAGTAGTTGAGCGAAATCAAAGTTGAGTGCTTGGTTGAATGAAAAAAAAAAAAAAGGAAATATGAAAATAAAAAGGTTTCAAAAATAGGATGATTTAATGTTTTTAGTGTAACCGAAAATCAATGAGTTTTCGTTGATAATTGAAGTTGTGGCAATATAAGCTAAGTGGAAAATAGAATGATAATTGATAAATAAAAATGATAATATAAACTAATTGGAAAAAAAAATGATAATTAATGATTAAAAGTGATAATAAGTTGAATAAATTGATAAATTGATTAAATATTTACATTTTTAATTGAGAGAAAATAATGAAAATGATTAATATGAACAATAAGGCGTATTGTTTTGAACCCTTTTGTATCTACATGCCCTGATCTAAATGTTTTAATTGCTCAATTATGCCCTATAAATTTTTTAATTGCTCAATTATGCCCTATATTTTTTTATCTTTGTGTGTGTTGTGAAAAATGTTAGACGTCTGTAAAGTAATTGATTTGTTATAATAGGGATGGGAACTCATTTAGATGTGTGTCGTGTACCTTGTTTGGTTTTCGAATGCCAGTCGATTTGTAAAAGTCGATGCGCAGGCTTGAATTGGAACCCAAGATTGGTGGTATAGAGAGAGGAATTTGTGCGGGGAGCGGTGACCTAATTTTACGTGTTGGCAGAAGAGAGGGAATGGTAATTGGAGATCGGACGAGGCGCTCCCTTTTGTTTGCATAGGCCGAATTTATCGCCGCGGACTACACTTCCTGTCGCGGTGTCTCAAAATTCTCACTTCCTGCCGCTTATTTATTTTGGGGTGCGGCTGGGGTCTTGTTTTTGGAGTATGACTTCTCCGACATTGGTTGGTCATCCTTCAATTACTTCTATCTCTTCGGAGTCTATTTAGATTTTCTGCAAAGATGTTTCCTAATGTTTGTCCAAAATTAAAAACTGCCTCTTGTAGTTCGAAGATTTTATGAGCGGGCATGGTATAGATAAACAAGTAATTAATGAATAAAATTGGGATACAGTGGTATGGTAGAACTAACAAACAAAGGATAAAAATCAGATGAAAGATAGGATATTGCCCCATGTTCTTCCAGATTTTTGTAAATGGGGACTCTGAAATATTTGCCTGAACCTTATTAATTGTAGAATTTAAATGATTGGTAGGTTCGCAGTTCTCCTGTTTGATATCTTTAGGGAGTGGTGTGATATGATTGAACTGGTTGTCAGGTTTACAGTTCTCCTGTTTGATCGTCAATGGTTTTATTAGAGATATGTCGGTGGTAATTGATTTAGGTTGAGCTGTGTGATTATTTCTCTGACGTGGGTGGTGTAATTTTGGCATTGTTTGTGTTGTGTGTACGCTGTGCTTTATGTACGAATTCTGTTTTGCTTTGGGGCCTGTGTCGGTATTTTTACGTGAAGGTTGGTTGTATTCATCGATTCTTCTAGCGAATCGGCAGGTGGGGCAGGTTTTTACCTGTTTTGCGATGTCTTGTGTCATGTTCTGCCAATAATATTGTGACGAGATGAGTCTCGTCATCTTGGAGATGTTTGGATGGTGGTGTTGAGTGTGTACGGATTTAAGAAGTCTGGTTGTAAGTGAACTTGGGACTATAGTTTTAAGTACTCCTTTTCGGGAGACGGTGCGCAGTTTATTGTGATCCATAGTCACGCGAGATTTTCTCGGTGGAGAAGACTGTTGGCTCTGTATGAGTGGCGCATCTAGAAAGCCACAAAATGGGATACGAGTTCCAACGCCCGTTTCATATTGTTGTACTCCATTTATGCTACGGACCTCATATTCGTATCTTGACAATCTTAACCTCCATCGAAACAATCTGCCTGACGGAGCTTTGATCTCTTTCAACCACTGCAATGCGGGATGGTCAGAAAATATTGTAAACTTTCTGCCCATTAGACAGGTGCGGAAATTATCCACACTTTCCACAATGGCTAGGCATTGTAGTTCCAAGTCTGAATAATTTCGCTCGTGACTACGCAGAGATCGGCTGAAATGTTGAACGGTGTATGTCTTCCCATCAGGGTAGACTTGTTTAAGAACGCCTGTAATGCTGAATGTTGAGGTGTTACAGTACACCTGGCATGGCAGACCTTCCTGGTAAAGGTGTAATGTGGGGTGTGTGGTAAGGTTTTCTTTCAGGTTAGTGAACGCTTTCTGGCATTCGTCATCCCAGACCCACATGACATCCTTTTTTAGAAGGTTGACAAGTGGCGTCCGCAAGCGGGCGTGGTCTGGAATGAACTCTTTATAGGCGTTCACAGCTTTTAGGAAAGATCGTAATGTTTTTCGATTGTGTGGTTGTTTGGTGGCGTGAATTTTTTCTATGTTCTGTGTAGACGGGATGATTGTGTTATTCTTAACGATTGTGCATGCGCTTACTGGTTGTTGTTGTCTTTTGGCGCGCGTGTTGCGTTTGTTGTGCGGATTGTGCGTGTTTGTTGTGTGGTGACGTATGGGTGCGTGTATGGATTTTGTGTGGTAAGTGTGTGAGCTGTATTGACACGTTTTTTTGGGCATGATTGGAATTGTAGGTTGAAGCCGTTGTGGCTTTATGTGTTGTGGGCATAAAGTATTGGCAATTGGGTTGAGTGAAAAGTTGCGTGGTGTGAGATTAGAATGGTGGCATGTAAATATTTGGGGTTTGGGCAATGAATGCAGGTAAGGGTTTCCATGTGTGAAAGCTTTGGGTGCTGTGCGAGTCCTTTGGGACAGGTTTTGGCCTAGCCCGTGCTTGCATTCATTTGACACATGTTTAAAGTGGTAGATAGTATTAGACAATGGGACGCCAAGTTGGAAAATAGTGCCGCGATTATAATTTAGTTTTAATTTATACTGATAAAGGGTTTTTAAGGTAAGAACTCCAAATGGCAAGGATGCATTTACCACGTGGAAGTTCTCTCTACGGGTTATTTGGCCTATTGTCAGAGGGAGAGTTAAATGTCCTATTATTTTCGTAAAACTATTTAGGGTGGATAGATCAAGGGAAGGATTTTTAATACTTAAGTTGGGAAGTTGTGCTTTTAATCTATTGTATAAATGATACGGCAATATGTTCGAACCTGCGTCTGGTTCAATTAGAAAGGTACATGGTAGGTCCTGGGTCAGATACAAGTCCAAAGTTAATTTGATGGTGTCATTGGGTGGATTGCCTACCTCAGTCTCGAAAGGGCTCCACTGTGGCGTCTTCGGCTTGGGATGGCTGGCTTGGAATGTCTGTTGGGCCGGATCGGGACCGTTTGCACTGTCCGCGCAATTGAAAGGGAAATCTAGTCATTTGTACTGCTTCCATTCGAGTGGATCGCGTTGTCGGTACACTGGGCCCGTGTCGCGTGGATTGCTTCCGGGTGCACGGGTACGGCATGGCGGGTGGCGACTCCTCGGTGGGCGTCAGGTTGTTCGGACACGTACCGGCGGTGCGGGCGTCGGTTGCCCCGGGGGTGGCGCTCCGGAAGACCGTCTCACCTTGCGTGGATCTTGCCCCTTGTAGCGCGGCGGTCAGTTCTAAAATTACCGTCGCCAGGGTATGTCTTGTCGCTTCGTTCGTTGTCAGTTTCTTTCCGCTCGTTGCCAGTTTCTTCTCTCTCGGTTTGTCATTGCCTTTTGTTTTGCTGGCGCCTGGGCTAATTTCCATCTTTATCCTGTCGACTCTATGTAATATGATCCAAAGTTATTACACTGCAATATTTGATGTATTACACTGTTGTAGAATCCTGTCGACTTTAGGAATAGCTGTGGTATTCTACTATGTTGGGAAACCTTACTCTTGGTGTTGGAGGTTGTTGAAGTGGTGACGCAGTCGTGGTGAATGATGCAGTCGTGGTCGATGATGCAGTCGTGGTGGCTGAGTGAAAGGATTACACACAGGGGAAATAAGCCGGGACACTTGATGGTTGAAAATATAAGGCAACGGGTTGGAGGAATGAAAGCTTTTGAGAAAGGCAGAGCGGTTTTTGATGATTAATTAGTTGATCACATGGCGGTGATTGGATTTAGATGAAATGAGCGGAGAGAGAGGTCTCTAGTGAGCAGACATTACCTTGGTGGGGTCGAGTCGATGACTGGGTCTGAACTCGGTGGGGGTGAATGAAGAACTGTAGATGTTGTTCAGATGGGAGCCAAAACACTACTAGATCCGAACTCGGCGAGAGCGAGTGAACAACTCCATTCTTGCTTTTCGATTTTAACACCACGAGTTGGCTTCCTTCCCATTGGTCGAAAATGGAACGTCCCCGTTTTCCTATTGGTTGACCTACTTAAGGGGAGACTTTCTAATTGGACCGCGGTTCTCTTTGGTGAAAGATATGGTCTGCCTGATAGGAAGTGTCGGGTGCTATTTCGACTTTATTTACTTCCGCGTTATCAAATACGTCCGGTCTTGGGTCGGAAGTATGGGGTGTCTCTCTACTTTTATAACTTCTGGTCACCAGATACGTCCTGCTTTGTCAGGAAGTATTGAGTGCTTCTCGACTAATATAGCTTCTGCGGTCACTAGATACGTCCGGCCTTCTGTCAGGAAGTATTGACTGTACAAGTTATTTATAATTGTGCCCGCTTTAAACCTATTTCCTATGTTTGGTTGCTACTTCTTTCCTCCAGTTACCTTGTTCATTATTAAGTCTTTGAAAATCATACATTGTACATGCATAGTGGGTCGGGGGTGCATTTAATTATATACAAATTATGACACATATATTCTATAGATTGTAACATTTTTTCACAAATATAATATTTTAAGTGATAAGTAAGACGATTTCAAATAAGAACAAAGCATAGTTAAGAGGAAACACCAGTAAACATAATGAAAACAAACTCACCTTCTTCACCAGGCCTCCCGCCGTGCCCTCCCATGAGCCAAACTTGTACACTCCGAAGGAGTCATACTCCACCCACTCGTACCTGTGCAGAGAGATCAGGAATATCGAGGTTTTCAGGCAACCGCTCTTGGGAGGTTTAATAGAAAAGAGTATATCTGCAGTAGAGTTTATTCTCACACAGGAAATGACTCACGTGAAGTTGAGGAGACGTGCCAAATGCTCAACGATCTCAGGACAAATTCCCTGAAAAATAGGACCGTTGGGTCCATCTTGGACGTCATAGAACGTGGGATCCTGGAGTCCACACAAGGTCATTGTTAGGTTAGGACTAGAGCAAACCTGTCTTAAGCGGGGCTTATATGAAACTACCTGATCCCGTTTCCCCTTGCTTCAATTTTATTTACGGGTAAGGTCGAACATGTTTAAGAAACAGTAAGAAAGGGACAAATTGGAGCAATTTATTATTATATTTTAATGCACATATTAATATGGCCGCGAGTAACATCAGACAGGTGTTTAATATGGCGAAGTGGCAAAATACGATTTTCAGGCAAGAATACTGTTTGTTAAATTCGAACGATATCATAACCCTTCTCGTGAGGTATTACGAAATCGAAGCTGCATCTTTACTGATGAGTGTGAAAGCCAGAAACCATGGTATACAAGTTGGCTTTTCTTTCTAAATTTGCCAAAACTGGTATTGTGGCTCATTCCTTATCATCACACTAGTAAAGTTTTTATCAGGGTGATAAACTTTGCATCGTTTTGATGCATAATTAAAGGGAGAGGTGCCTCTTTAGGTACATGAATATCATCATCCCGCAACTTCACTCTATAATTTTAAAAAATAGAAATAAAGGTCAGGTGTTGATATTAAAAATAAAAATGACATTTCAGATGGAAGAGCGTCACCTAGTGGAACAAAAATCAACTAAACGTTGATTTATCTCTGTTCTTCAATTCTTCAAGAAGCCTCTTGGACCAACCTTTTGGTCGTAGAGGTACAACCTGCCCCACGCTTACGAGGGCAAACAGCCCGAAATGCGTACGTGGTTAACATTTATTCATTTATCAAGTAAATTCGTTGGCCAAAAAAATATATGGAACAAACCTAAATCAACATTTAGCTGATTTTGGTTCCACTAGATGACGCTCTGCCATCATAATTGGTCGCCTGAGCCGTTAGGATTTTCTACTTCCGTTAGAGGCTGGAAGGTAGGGATGTCGATGTGCACATTTTCTAAGATTAAAATTTAAAAATTTTAAAATTAGATTTGAGAATTGTTGAAATAAAGGTCAAGTTGGAAATTAGTAAGTGATGCAACATTATACAATCAGGTGAAAATGATTTTTGACAACGAATATTAAAATAAAAGTGGTTATCATTATTGCTCGTATAAAAATAAAAACACAAAAGTTCTAACATAAAAATAACTCGAGATAAATTTAAAATAAGTAATTAATAAACTTGCAAAAAAAAAAATTAAAAAAGAATCAGACAAGTAGGTAAACTGATATTTAAAATATAAAGGTAATAATATTAATATATTTTGAAAATATTGATGGTTAAAAATTTAAGAATATATATGAATAAAATAGTGTGGAAGTGTTCAAGTCAGACAGCATTTAAGTATACATAGGTTGAAATTAATGCAAAGGTGCCTGCGTTGATGATAGACATGCTAAGTTGTCCTTATGTAATGTTGGGAAAGTTGGACAGTGATACTATAGCTGCGCCTTTTTCTCGTCGATGTGGAAGCCGATATAGCGACTGTAGTGGTGGTAAGGTGGGTGAAAGCGCATGTGTGGTGGTTGGCGAGCAAAAAGGAGAGTGATATAGTGATGCGATGGCGTATGTGTAGCAGCTATAGACGGTGGAAAATATAAGTGTGACAAGGTATGTCATGTAAGTTGGTGGTTGAAGGTAATAGCTCGAATTTTGAAGGGGCGATAGGTGTTTTAAAATTTGGTGAACATGGTGAATGTTGGCTTAGGTTTTTAGTTCAGTGGAGTTGGACATGACTACTTGCGATTACAGTGATGCTTACGAGATTATAGAATAATACGATATTTCATGCGAAATAGGAGGGAGAAAGAACTCGGTTCGTGAGGATTGTTAGTATATACAAGGTATGTCCCATAAGTTCCCGGACTGGGTCCATAAAAAAAAAAAAAGAAAAATGTAAATAAATTTGACAGTTTATTATAGAAAAAAATATCTGGCAACACGGTGGTACCAATATCGAGGCGGTACGTGCGCGTGCGCCAAAGTTATTCTAATTTATTTAAAGGTTACACCTTGCGCTGCGGCGATTTTACGATGGAACAAAAATTGAAGCAGAGGATTTGCATAGAAATTTGTGTAAAACTTCAAATATCAGCAACCGAAACTTTTAAAATGCCTAATAAAGCATTCCCCAATGACCCCCAAAAAGAACAACTGTTTTTGAATGACATTCTAGATATAAAGCTGGCAGAATTTCTATTGAAGATGATCCTCGGCAAGAACGCCCAAAATGCGCAAAAAATCACCGATTTGATAAAAGAAAATCCTCGAACCACTTTGCTGGAGCTAGAGCAAGACACAGGCATCTCTAAAACAACGATTGGAAGGATCGTAACCAAAGATTTGAAGCTCAAAAAGACTCCTGCAAAATTCATCCCAAGATTCCTCACTAATGAGCAAAAACTGTGTCGGCTTGCAACCTGTGAGAACATGTTGAAAATGACAAGAACGGATCCGGAATGGAAAGACAAGATAATCACAGGCGACGAGACATGGGTCTATGACTATGACCCTGAAACCAAGCGTCAATATGCCGAGTGGAGAGGTCAGGGTGAGCCTAGACAAAAAAAATCCAGGATATTGAAATCCAGAAACAAGGTGTTGCTGGTCGCTTTTTTTGATAACAAGGGCATTGTTCATCACGAGTATCTTCCTGCAGGCCAAACGGTTATTAAGGAAATGTATTTGGACATTCTTCGTCATCTAAGGGAAGCGATTCGAAAAAAAATGCCAGAAAAATGGCCTAATGGTGACTGGATCCTGCACCATAACAATGCCCGCCCTCACACAGCGCACTTGGTGACGAGTTTTTTTGGCTAAAAACGGGACAGAAATCCTACCTCAACCACCCTATTCCCCAGACATCGCACCAAATGACTTTTTCCTGTTCCCCAAACTTGAAGCAGTTCTAAAAGGAAGACATTTTGACACCAGGGATGACATAATAGAAAAATCGCTGTTGGCATTGAAGAGCATTCCAAAAGAGCTCTATAAAAACTGTTTCGACAATTTGGGGAAACGATGGCGCTGGTGCGTTGAAGCAAGGGGGATTACTTTAAAAAGTTTTAATAATTTTTTTGAAAAATATCTTACCTTTTTTTTTATGGACCCAGTCCGGGAACTTATGGGACACACCTTGTATTTCTAAATGAGTTATTTAAAGAAAAAAGGGCTTCACATGGTATCAAATGACCAGATGTCCAATTAGACAGCTTGCGAGGAAATGTATTTTCATGATATGGATTGATTGTGTGATGGGGAAATTGATGATGTATATGAATTATTTGATACAAGTTATTTTGTTTACGAGTTTTGTTAGATGCCTTGTTTATGAGGTTATGAATGTTTTAATGAATAATTCTAGTCAATTAGGGTGTTGAAAGTATTTTGTTTTAAATATAGGGACGACTCAATTGGTTTGGGAGGAATATGGCGGTTATTTGCTTTCTCGGAAAGAGGTCTGCGAGTAGGCGGTTATACATTAATAGATTGATGGATTTCTAATATTTTTATTTGAAAGGGAGTCTATGTGGGGATTTAACCGTTTTGGGATACCATTATACATATGATGTGAAGGGGGAATAGTGATGATCATTACGATGGTTGCATGGTGAGGGTGGTAGGGCCGTCTGGATTATTTTTTAATAGTACCGTGGCGTATTATGGTAGAATGGCTTATCGAAGATGTTTATGTTTTTTTTTAAAGATTACTATGTTTGTTTTAAATGGCTGTAGTTTGATGAGATGGCTATGTTTTTTGAAGAAGGTTATGTTTTTGAAGATATCTGGCGTTAAATCCCTTATTTAGAGTTCTGTTCATGAGAACGGTGTTATGGCGATCCCATGGAAGTGTGCATGCGATTTTTGTGGGAAGTAAACCTAACTAACGATTTCTGAAATTAATTGGATCCTTGATCCTGTCTTGGATGCTGAGGGCTCTCAAAACCTTATTGCTTTGTTTGTTATTACATGATGGCCAACCTGGCGCGTTGAATTGTATCTATATTTAGAATCTGTTGCACTATTTATATTTATGGTAAATATGAAGAAATCTAGTGTATTATATTAAAATATATTATTACATATAGATGCTAAGAGGCGCGAGCTTTCGGACAATAACATTATTCAACAGGCTGCCTTTGTTAAATTTCCTTCAATTTTCAAAATTTATTATTTTCTATTTAAAATAAAAACATCAAATAAAACCTGATTCTAACCAATATAATTACTCTTATTACCCTTTCTCTCCTTAATCCTTATCCTTATATCTATAAAAATGAAATGCGAAATCGATGTTTGTTATCGCTTCACGCAAAATCTACTGACTCAATCATTATGGAATTTCGCATGTAGGTAGCTGAAGATTTCGTTTAACATATAGGCTATTCAAAAAACTACAAATGTTAATGTACTTTTTTTTTATGTTTAACTGAAATGGATTAGTTCCCGCCTTTTGCCGCTTGGCGCCGCACTGGTCGCGACGAATTTTACACTTATTTTGTTAGTTTACACGCTGCATTTTTCAAAAGGTAAGATTATATATATTTATTTAAACTCGTTGGAAATATTATTGTTTAGAAATATTTTTCTAATTTAATTGAAACTACGTTTTTTTAGATAAGGTATGCTGTTTGATTCTCATATAAGGAATATTCATATTATATTATCCTTCCTTATATCTATAAAAATGAAATCCAAAATCGATGTTTGTTATCGCGTTGCGCAAAATCTACAGAATAAATCTTTATGAAATTTCGCATGTAGGTAGCTGAAGATTTCGTTTAAGATATAGGCTATTCAAAAAACTAAAAAAAATAATGTGCTTTTTAAAAAAAAATCCAGTCTTTTACCGCTTGGGCGCAGCACTGGTCGCGGCGATAAATGAATTTGATTGGTTAATGATTAACACGTGGTTTGTTTAAACGATGAATGTTAGTTTGTTCACACAATGAATGTTTTTAAAAGGTAAGATTATCCAATCGCCGTGAAACTTAAGGAAGTTATTTACTATACTACTGGGAAGATTTCTGGTGTGAATTTGATTTGAAATATATATTCTTTGCAATTTTTTTGCAAATTTTCTACCTTCACTCGCAAGCAGCGCCTCTAGCGGCGTCTGGTGAAATCATATTTATAAATTGTAACAATGCCCAAAATGTTTTTTAAGTATAATAAATTTAATTTGAGAATTTAGTAATATAATATTCCAATGACGTGAAAAATACTTGGCATTTCAATATTAATATATATTTAAAGAAATAATTGTAACGATTTTGTGTTAAATGTTAAAATGTAATGTTAAAATATATTTTTACATTGTTAATTTAATTTGCTGTTGTTTTATAAAAATGATGATGCAACTTTAATTGTTGTTGTGAAAATATCTTTATTTACGGAGCTGCTAACCATAATAAATAATTTTTGAGCCCCTAATTGTTGTTGTTTATTATCGTTTGTTTATATAAAAAAATTACATTGTATTTGATGATGATAACAAAAATGAAATTTTAAATTAATATATATAATTCATTGTGAGAAAAAATAAATAATTAATTATCAAATTCACAAAAGTGACAATATCTTATTTAAAATATAATAAATGTTTTCAAAAAATTATGTGTTTCAAAAATATATTTAAACACATATAACAATATTTATATTTATATACGTTTATGAATCAATATATAGGTGGATTGGATGTTTTCAAGAATCGTTTTAACAAATGTTCGTCAGGCAAAATTTTACTCGGATAAAAACTGTGCGAAGCCGGGTACAATCGCTAAATACAGTTATTTTCAAATCTTCGTTTGTGGCAAGATACTATTCCTTCAACTTCAAATTACCGAGTGGACCAATTAATACTGATTTTTTTCAACTTATCGAGTATTTTTCAAGGGACCGGGAAAAATTATCGAGAGTGTTGACAAGCATAGATTCAGTAGGGATTGGATGTTTGCTAGAATCGTTTTAACAAATGTTTGTTAAGCAAACTTTTACTTGGAGCGAAGCCGGAAACATATATATATATGTTTGTCGGCTATTCACGCCCTCAATATGTAACTAATCTCGCTGAAATTTGAACAGGACAGAGAGTTAAATCTGGAAGAGTTTTTTTGTCACACTTTAACCAAGAAAATTTATATTTAACCAAATACTGAGCAACTATTATTTTTTAGTCAGAAATGATGATGACAATATTGCCGTATCATGCTTGATTGCATTAAAAAATTCTTTTGGGGAATATTCACTAAAGCAGACCACGGGCGAAGCCAGATAATGATTAATAGTAGGCAGGAACAAAATTCTACCAGCGAAACATTCACTCGAGCAGAAGACACACGAAGCCAGGTCATCTCTATACATAAAATATCGTTTCTCGACCTTTTGGCTAAGATCATGTAGTATATCTCTAGATATTTTTATTTATGTATATCTTTTTAAAAATATATTCAGTAGAGATTGGATATGTTTGCTCGAAAAATAAATTTCATATATTATATAAATATATGACATAACGAAATATATTATCATTATTATCATAATATTCTGTGTGTTCCCGAATATTATTATCAATAATATTCGTTAGGCAAATTTTCACTCGGATAAAACCCGAGCGAAGCCGGATACACATCCGCTAGTAAGATATAAATATAATAAATATGAACAACTATTTAGTCATCTAACCTATTTTTTTATTATTCCTAAATTACACACAAACAACAATCTCATTCAGAACAATCACATCAGGAATAAACTCAGTCATAAAAAAACATAAAATTGAGACTAGCTTCAATTCTTCAGATCATCATAAATAAAATAACTAACAAACATGATAATAAATTCATCGATTCTAATAAAAAAAATTTCTTAAGGAATAATCTACCAAAGATCAATACAATTCATACATTTGATTTTGAAGATCTTTACTCTAACATACGTTTAGAAGACCTTAATAATAAAATTCACAGCTTAATAAACGAATTCATTAATAATAAAACATTCCATATTCAAATTATTCACAACAAATATAAAACATTTAAGTTAGATAATAATACTGTGGAATAATGGCGCCCAGACGGCTTGGGTGACAGTAAACAAACATGCCTGCGGCGCCAGCCGCCGACAAAGGACGAATAGAACACGGCTTGGTCTGCTACCCACCAGTCGTAGTTTTCCACTGTCCTCTTAATATGTATTGAATAAAGTTAGTTAGAAGGAGATTTTTACCCCCTCCTTTCTGCTATTTAGTGATCTTATTCAAATCCTTGCAACAGCCCACAAAGAATCATCACAGCGAATTCTTCTACCGAATCTCGCTTCAGTGTTTTGTGAAACTATTACCCTACACTTCTTCAAAAAGTGGCGTCCCCGCGGGAGGGCTTCTGACAAGGCAAGATCAAGTTGATTAACGGCGGAGTACAAGTTCAAGACTTAAGATAAGTACCTTTTGTTTTAACCTCTGTTTATAGTGTTTTTTTGAAAAATGGAAATTTTAAAAAGACATAGAAATTTACTTAGAAAGCGACTAACTCGCAGTTTGAAGACGACAGAAGAGTTTCTGTCAGGTACTCCACCGATACCTGTAGAGGACATTGAAAATAATAGAGAGATAATTGAAGAAACTCACAGTGAGCTTCTTGTGATCCAAGGCAAGATAAGAGACTTCATGCTAACTTCAGACGTTAGCGAAGAGGAACTAGAGCAAGACGATGAGGAAGCCTTGCAATATACCCAGAGATATAAGAGGATATATAAAAAATGTCTCGCTCTTGTTGAACCCAGGATCGCTGCATCCAGTCCCACGACCAGTGAAGTGAGCTTCGCTTCTAGCTCACACCATAGAACTGTAAAACTACCCACGATAGAATTAAAGAAGTTTACAGGAGAAATAAAAGATTGGATGGGATGGTGGGCACAGTTCAACAAGATACATGTCGATCCTACTTTAGAAGACAGCGACAAGTTTCAATATCTTGTGCAATCTATGTCGCCGGGAACCAGAGCTAGTAAACTGGTTGATAGTTACCCCCTGACTGCCGATAATTACCCCAAAGTTATAGAAACTTTGACAGAAAGATTTGGAAGGCCTGAACTGTTGCAACAAGTCTATGTCAGGGACCTTATACGCCTTATGATCGATTGCTCCTCCAAACAACAGTTGATGGTGACTTCATTTTATGATGAGTTGGTGACTCATTTGAGAGCATTGGAATCCTTAAAGATTGAGGCCAGACAGATGTCTGTATTTATATTTCCAATGATTGAGGCATGTCTCTCAGAGGAACTCATGAAGGCTTGGCAAAGAAGCCCCCTCCATGATGTCAAGATTGATTCTAATGATTCGACTCAAACTAGAGTTGACTTAATTATGGAGTTTCTCCAAAAGGAAGCTGCAGCAGAACAAGACAGAGCCTTAGCTGGATCCAAGTTTGGACTTAGATCTCTGAAACAGGATAGAAACGTGGGCAGACAATCACATCCTGCTAAGATACCTACGGCCTCTGGACTCTTTGCTGGACGTGCCCAGAATTGCATCTTTTATAATAAAGATCATAAAAACACAGAATGTCTTGCTGCGCGCAGAATGAGCATTAAAGAAAGAAGAGAGCGTATTAAAAACGCTAAATGTTGTTTCTCCTGCCTCCAACCAGGTCATATCTCTTCTAATTGTAGAAGGCGCATAACTGAATGTATTCGATGTAAGAAGAAGCACCTTGATATTTTATGCCCTCTTAATGCTCCTGGACGAGAGTCAGCGGATGAAGACAAGGAACAGGTGGACGCCTGTGACGTTTCTTCTACAGTTGAAAACGGAGTTTTATTCTCTGGTCTTAGCGCTTCGACTCTGATTTTGCTACAGACTGTGAAGATTAAGGTCGAAGGTGCGACTTCGGCGAAAGTAGTGCGTGCCCTCCTTGACAAAGGTTCCCAACGATCCTATATTTTGTCTAAAACTGCCCAGGATCTCGGACTATCTCCCATTGGCCAGGAATCACTTAAACATGTGGTGTTTGGAGGTCATACTAGTGAAAGTGTCCACCAAGAATACAGAGTCAATTTGGGTCATACATCGGGGAATTTTAAGATGGTAGCGAAGCTTCTTGACCAACAAAAAATCTGTGGTAACCTACCAAGATTGAGCCGCGGGCCATGGTTGAAAGAACTCAAAGCCCGCAGAATCTGGGTTCCTGATATTGGAAAGGATGACATGGAAATTGATATACTTCTAGGATGCGATGTATTGGGATCTATTTTCATGATGAAATCTTGTGTATTGTCAAATGGCTTGGCTGCGTCGCAGACGCGTTTCGGATGGACTTTAATGGGAGAATGTCAGCCAGGTAGTGACGTTTCACTCGCTCATCATGTTACAACGATGACAATTTCGGAGAGCAGTATAACCAATCTGTGGAATCTCGATGTTCTTGGCATTATGGATCCTATTGAGGTTAAACAGAGAGATCAGAGAGACGCACTGGCGCGTCGACATTTTCTAAAAACAGTCCATCATTCTGTTTCTGGAAGATATGTTGTTTCCCTCCCGTGGACTGTAGAGAAAGCTAAAATCGCGGACAACAGGGAGGTTGCTATGAAGAGATTAGAACAGACGACTAAGAAATTAATCTCTTTGAATCTTTATGAGGACTATGATGATATTTTCCGAGGCTGGTTGGATGATGGGATAATTGAGAAAGTCCCAGCTGAACAACACGACGCTGAGGCCTTCTACCTGCCTCATCGTCCTGTGGTGAAACTCTCCAGTGGGACTACGCCTATCAGGCCTGTCTTTGATGCTTCTAGCAAGGTCTATAGATCCCCATCTTTAAATGACTGTCTTGAAAAAGGACCTAACCTCATAGAGATGATTCCCAACCTTATGCTAAGGTTTAGAAATGGCAAGTTTGGTGTCGTGGCAGACATTAAGAAAGCGTTTCTTCAGATTGAGGTGAATGAAAGGGACAGAGATTACCTGCGTTTTCTGTGGTATTCCCAAAATGGAGAAAAGACAGAAGTATTCCGACATAGACGTGTTGTTTTCGGTGTTAACTGTAGTCCTTTCATTTTGGGGGCAGTAATAGAATACCACCTGTCTAATGTTCGACCTGAACATAAACCGTTAGCTCAGAGGTTACAGAAATCCTTTTATGTGGACAATTTAGTCACAAGCGTGAACTCTTTTGAAGAGTTACAAGATCTCAAATTGACCGCAACGTCCATCATGGATAATGCTAGGTTGGAGCTAAGCCGTTGGGAGCATAGTCTGGACGTGGCCTCCGATACTTACCCCTTTGAAAGAGCAGAGATATCTAAAGTGCTTGGTATATGTTGGGATAAAAGGGAAGATTGTTTGTCATGTGAAATTCCCGTAGCCATACCCCCCAAGATAACCAAAAGGAGTATCCTGTCCTGCTTAGCTCAGAAAAATGACCCTATTGGATTTCTGAGTCTAATATTAATAAAGCCTAAAATTCTTTTGCAAAAAGCTTGGACTCTAAAGTTGGCATGGGACGACGAATTGGACCGTGACTACAAGGATGAACTAAGCCTATGGTTCGACGACCTTCAGCTGCACAAAGGCATGGCAATTCCTAGGAATTTCAATCCATTGATGGTACCGCAGAAGGACTGGCAGATACACACGTTTGTTGATGCTAGTAGTGAAGCTTATGCTGCTGTGGTCTTCCTTCGGACTTGGGTTGGTGACAAAGTTGAAGTGCATATGATGGCGGCTAAGTCTCGAGTCGCTCCTCTCAAGAGACCTACGATACCAAGACTTGAACTTTTAGCCTGTGTTGTAGGAGCACGATTAAACAAGATGATCTTTGAAGCTCTAGAGTTAAAAGATATCAAAAATGTATTCTGGTCTGATGCCACAACAGCCCTCGCTTGGATAAAGCGCGATGATCAGTGGGGTAGCTTTGTCGGGAATCGCGTGAAGGAGATATGCAGACTTAGTGATCCTGGAAATTGGAGATATGTTCCTAGCGAGTGCAATCCAGCTGATTCACCCTCCAGAGTATGCAGCCTCTCCCGACTGATACAGTCTAGATGGTGGGAGGGCCCTTCCTGGTGAAAACTCTCCGAAGAATATTGGCCTTCCAGGTATAAAGACCTGAATGAAGAAGAAATCTGTGCGGAAAGAAAGAAAATTGCTGTTGTGACAACAGTTAAGATTACACATCATTGGTACATGAAATATTCCTCTTCGTTCCAAAAAAAAAAATGTGCGGATGATGGCGTGGATTAGAAGATTCATCAACAACCTCCGATCTTCAACGAAAGTAAAGGGCGAACTTTCCGTGAAGGAGATCGATGAAGCTGAGCTAGCGCTTTTGAAATTAGTTCAGGCCGAGTGTTTCTCCAGCCCCTCTATACCTGGCCTGAAGATATGTGAAGTAGAAGGAATCCTGCGTGTGAAAACAAAATTAATTTACAGCAGCGACGAATTTGGCTTCCGTTTGCCAGTACTATTACATGGGACTCATCCGTTGATTGAACAAATGATATGTGATTCACACGTTGAGAATTGCCACGCTGGTGTAAAATTTTTGATGAACAAACGTCGGGAAAAATATTGGATAGGAAAAACGAGAAAGATCATTAAGAAAAGAGTGAGAAGATGTGTCACATGTCGCCGCTTCTCCGCTAAACCCGTTGTGGTGGAAGACGCTCCATTACCTGCCACTCGAGTACATAACGCCAAGGTATTCGAGGAGGTAGGGATTGACCTGGCGGGCCCGCTCTATCTGAAAGATCGGACCAATAAATGGGTTGTTCTCTTAACTTGTGCTGTGTACCGCTGTGTACATTTGGAACTGGTAATATCTCTCAGCACAGAAGATTTCCTAATGGCCCTGGAGAGATTCATCAAGAGACGAGGACGTCCATCCACCATCTTCAGCGACAACGGAACAAATTTTGTAGGAGCCAATAACTTATTAAAAAAGATTGACTGGGAACGCGTTTCTAACGACGGGAAAGTGAAGCGTATTGAATGGAAATTCATCCCGCCCACTGCTGCCTGGTGGGGTGGATGGTGGGAGAGATTGATTCGTTCCCTCAAAGACATACTAAAAAGAATGCTTGGAACATCAACATTAACATATCAACAATTGATGACCCTGCTGTGTCATGCAGAGGCAGTGATGAATGGAAGGCCCATGACTTATGTCAGCGACGATCCGAATGATCTTGTGACAATATCACCTTCCATGTTTCTACAAGAACAGACAGATGTCGAGTTTCCCGAGTGCCAGAAAATGGGATATAATCCAACGACACAGAAACTGCGCTATTTAAGCAAGCTGAGGGAGGAGTTGAAATCACGATTCAGGAAGGGATATTTGTCCCTCCTGGTCCAGAGAAACAGACGCATTTACAATCCAAAACTCCAGGCTGGGGATGTTGTCCTTGTTGGTATGGACAATAAAAAGCGTAACTTCTGGCCATTAGCAGTAATCGAGGAGATATTATTTGGAAAAGGTGGAGTGAATAGATTAGTGAAGGTGAAAACCGCAGTAGGAACCTTCCTAAGACCTATTCAGAGAATATATCCCTTGGAAATATCATCAACAGCAGCTTCTTCGCGTTTGCTGAATGATAAAGAGAAAACTGCAAAAATACAGACTAGATCGGGAAGAACCGTTTGTATACCTAACCGATTGGACGATTATTATTGTTTTTCTGTGTGCCTAGAAAAAAAACAGGTGGGAGTATGTGGAATAATGGCGTCCAGACGGCTTGGGTGACAGTAAACAAACATGCCTGCGGCGCCAGCCGCCGACAAAGGACTAACAGAACACGGCTTGGTCTGCTACCCACCAGTCGTAGTTTTCCACTGTCCTCTTAATATGTATTGAATAAAGTTAGTTAGAAGGAGATTTTTACCCCCTCCTTTCTTCTATTTAGTGATCTTATTTAAATCCTTGCAACAGCCCACAAAGAATCATCACAGCGAATTCTTCTACCGAATCTCGCTTCAGTGTTTTGTGAAACTATTACCCTACATTTCTACACAAATACAGCGAAAGCTTCACTTGAAACTTTCTTAAATTTCAATTATATTAATTTTAAAAACAAAATATATATTCAGTCTAAAAGTGTTCCTATGGGAACTTCATCCAGTCCTCTACTAGCCAACTTATTACTTTTTTGGTATGAAAGAGAATTCTTTCTACAGAAAAACGTAAAACATATATTCCGCTATGTAATTTACAAAATATACCCTAAATATTTGAAACTTAAAAACAATGAAAAGATAACTAATAACAAAATGTTAACTTTTTAGACTTTTATATAAACTTTGCAAACAAAAAATCAGTTGGAACATACGACAAAAGAAATTGCTATACATTTTAAAATTATCAAATTCTGTAATGTTAATTCCAACATATCATTAAATTGCTGCAAAGGCATATATTTTGGTCAATTTTCAAGATTTTATAGAATCTAAAACATTAAAAGAAATTTTATTGATAGCATTCAAAATCTTAATAAAGAGTATGTTGTAGATAAACGATAAAAATAACTTTACTTGTGCTTAATTAATAGGTAGAAAATCTTACTTTTGATAAATAGTCTTTAATATAATAAACTTAGTGATAATAAAACTTATAGATAAAAAACTTGTTGGTAATCAAACTTATAGATAAAAAAACTTGTTGGTATTCAAACTTTTAGATAAAAAACTTAGATGTAATAAAACACTTATCGGTAAATAAAAACACTATTTATAAACATTTTGGTAGAAAAACTTGCTTAAATATATGTTCAAAATAGTGTAACTTAACTTGGATAATTTAAGATTGACATTGGATTAAATTTAGGTACTTTAATTAAAACATAAGGATTAAATATGAAAATGTTGGACGCGCGTTTAAATGGCGTCGCTTTTCTTCTTGATAAAAGTTCTTTCTGCTTGTTTTTTCCGCCGCACATGCGCACCACCTCTGATTCTTCGTCATCAACTACGGAGGCGTACCACTTCTCACCGGCGGTGGCGCCGCCAGGGGAACTTAGCTAGATTTGGTCAATATAGTCTCTCCATACTCCCGGCAGGGCCTGTGGTTAGGGTCAAATCACTCTGCACAGGCAGAACAGCTACCTTGTTCACTGGACGACGAAGTAGTCCTTTACCTGTACGCAATTCTACAGTTCTGACCAGCATATCTGGACCGTGGAAAGTTTTTGATACTTTACCAAGTATCCATTAAGAAGAACTGATGCTTTGTTCCATGATCAAGACTAAATCTCCAATTTTTACATTTGGTTTGGCTGATTTCCACTTTCCTCTTTTCTGGAGATTTATGACATATTCTTTTTTCCAACGCAAAATGAATAATTTTTTAAATTCTTGGATATGTTTCCATCTTGAAGATAGGTTAATACCTAAATTTTCTTTCTGGTTGTCTGTTTCTGGTATGTTAGATGTGCTTGGGCCTGAAAGGAAATGTGCTTGAGTTAGAGCTTCAAGATCATTAGGATCTTCACTTAAGGGTGTTAATGGTCTTTGATTTAGTGTTGATTCAATCTGGGTGAGAAAAGTTGTGAGCTCTTCAAAGGTTAACAATGATGATCCAATAACTTTCTTGTGTATCATTTTTACAGATTTTATGTTTGATTCCCAGATTCCCCCAAAATGGCGTTCATGGGCAGGCATAAAATGCCAATTAATCTCTGAAAATGTTATGTAATCTTGTATTTCAGAAGCATGTAGCAATGCATATTGTTCATTGAGAAATTTATCTGCACCTTCAAAATTAATTCCATGGTCAGAATAAATATCTGAAGGAGTACCTCGTCTTGATGTGAATCTTCTTAATGCTGCGATAAATAAACCAGTTGAATTATCTGACACTAAATCAGGATGAAGCGCTTTAGTTGCTTGAGGAAATTGTTCTTGTTCATCAGGAGCCAATGTTTTCAAGGTCTTTATAGCTAGGTATGGCCATATGGCCAATATTTAGATATTCCTGCATGAACTCTCTTACATGTTGTGAATATACCGGGTTTTGATGGAAGCGTCTTTCAAAAGAAAGGAATCTTCTTAAGGCTTGAGATTTTGAATCTCCTAATTGATAAATCATTTTATTATAGTTAAGCTTAAATGGCAATGAAACTATAATATCTCCCTTTTTCATCTCTGAATGTTGTAGTTCTAAATAATTCTCACATTCTAATTCTTCCGTGTTCAACTCTTCCTCGTGCGTAGGAATGCTTTCCGCATCCCAAAATTTTTTAACAATATCATCTAGTTCAGCTGAAGAATGATTAACATGTATTTGTTGAATGGATGTGCTAGTAGTGTTATTGGGCATATTTGATCTACCTGAAATGATCCAACCTAACTTTGAATTCATAGCTGAGGGTGCATCTATTGGACCCTTAATCAAACCTGGTTCAATAAGATCTAAATATAAATCAGCTCCTACAATTATATCTATAGGTCTAGGAATATAAAATTCAGGATCAGCATGTTTCAAATT